>JANZLQ010000095.1:35671970-35711962 GCA_026212715.1 Elanus axillaris
GTGGGTAGGGGGTGGGATGTTTGGTTTTGCGGTTTGGGGGGGGGTTTGTTGTTTTTGATGGTGGGTTTTTTTTAAAGTAAATATTGTATTAACTCAAGGGGACATTTTCAGGTTACGTATTGAATACTTGCTAATCGTATGAATAGCTCCAGATTCCCTGTACTTGAAATGAGTGCCAGGATGGGAGATGTTGCCTGGGAGTTTCAGGGACTCCTGGGCCACTGTTTGGAGGAAGCTTTACCTTACTGTTGTTGGGATACTTTTCACAGTGGCTGGGAGCAAATGCTGAGGGGCAGCTCACCCCCTTTTCCATCCCCTTGTGGATGGGCATATTAGGCACCTAGAATTTCAATCCTGTTCCTAACCCAGGGCACTTCCTTGCCTCTACTGTGTATTGTATATCAACTACTGCTTTACCACATCTCACTCTAATGCATTTAGTCCTGGTGTAACCAGGAAGCACTCCTGGTCATCGTGCAGAGTTGTACAATGCTTAAAAAGAGAAGTGTGTCTTTTGAACAGCCTGATCCAGGGAGTGTGGCTGAAAACTGTGCTGGTGCCATACTTCCTGATGATTTTTCTCCTCTCAAGCAGGTAGAAGTGCCTGAAAAGACAAAGAGTCTTGGAACCAAACATACAGGCGACAGTATTTCTGACATTGTCTCTTATGTAAGTTGAAAACACATTTGTTACCATTCTTCCTGGCAGTTTGGGTGTCAACTGTGAGCTCCATTCTGCAGCATGTGTCTGACTACATATAGTTGCACATGCAACGCAACTTATGTAGGTAACATTAGCTGCAGTGAAGATAATGCTGAGCTCTCCTCCTGACCTTAGTTATTGGAGATTCTTGTCTTTCAGACTTTTGAAACAGAAGTGCTTTACATGGCCTTCTGTTTAAACAGCCTTTCTCTTGGTTTGAGGAAGGCTGGCACAAAGTATGCTACTGAGCATGTGTATTGTCCTGAAAAGTATTCTCAGAGCTATTCCATTTTATCAGACAGAAGTATTACTTCAAGCTGGATTGGCAGAAATCAAGCTGGTCCTGGGGTAAAAATCCCAAAGCTCAGGTTGCTCTGCTGGGGACATGCAGTTTGTAACTTTTCTCCTATGTCTTTCTCTCTGCTAGTTCATTTGGGTAAGCTGAACTAATTTGCATTGCATGAGGAGGCATGTCCCTGGCTTTGAGCTGTGAGAGTGCCTGTTCCAAATAGAATATCTAGGCATACCTTTCCTACCTCCAGCTCTCTTGTGAGGCAGAGCTGGGAACTGGTAGCCCCAGATAGCCAGTACTGGCTTCTCGCTTTTGGCAGCAAGTAGCATGTCTGGCAGAGGCAGGCTGAATGTGCCTCAGCCAGAGCTAAGCTGGGGTGCCTCCTTGCCAGCCCATGTGGTAGTGAGGCAGAGGGGAAGGTTTGTTCCCAATGACTCAATTCCCTGTGTTTTTGCAGGAGTCTAACCAGCAAGCCGAGGTCCAGGAAGCTGAACTTCCCACACCCGATGTGTTTGTTGAGAAGCTCCCACCCAGCGGGAAGATCACCAAGACAGAGTCCCTCATTATCCCATCCACCAGGTAGAGTGGTGACACAGCATTGCACCTTCTGCAGGGCTGCTCTGGAAATCATGGACAGCTTGCTAGCATTTGTTCAGGATGGCCTTAAACCACTGACTGCAAGGAGACTCTCTTTGTGTTCAGACACTTAAAGGATGGGTCTTGAGGACTTGATAAAGGAATGCTCAGAACCCTAAAGGGCAGCATTGCTCTGAGCTCGCTCCTGTCTCCTGTGTTGTACCTGCTCCATGTCCAAGGAAGTTTTTATAAAACTCTGGAACTACTTACTCAAAAGTACTGTGGCTAAGTCAACATCTGATGCAGATTTTGGCCTTAAAAGTGGTTGCCAAGTCTAACTTATGTCCTGTTGAACCTTTCTAAATAGGGTAGTGAATGTGGGCTTCATCAGCCCCAACATACAGTTTCTCTGGTCATTTGCAAGCAAAGAGATGCTCTTTTGAAGAGGTGTTTCTGTGCTGCTTTTGGGTGTGTGACTGCAGTTTGCATGCCTGGATCCTGTTATGCTGGTTTTGGTGTGGATCTTAGCATTGGCTGTGGAAGTCTGCCTGGGACTCCTGGGAACATGCTCTGTAGCTGAACTGTGTGCTCTGCACTATCAGAAGGAGAATTAGCAGGTCTTAAGCTAGCTCAGATCTACGTGTACAATTCCCCATTATTTCCACTCACATTGTTGTGGTTGCCAGACTTGGGTGATCTGGGATTTGGGGGGTGTATCTCACTCGGATATGAGCCAGTTCTGGAATGCAAGCACATGTTTCTAGCAGGTCTGAAGGGAAGCAGACGGGACGTCGGGGAAGGAGCACATCTCTGAAGGAGAGGCAGCCAGTGAGACCGCAGAACGAGAGAGCGAACAGTCTGGACAATGAACGCTCTCCAGACACCCGGCACCACTTACAGGTGTGAAAATACTGCTGTGTCTCCAGCCACTCATAGTTTTTTTTTCTTCTCCAACTGTCTCCTGTGGTCCCTTTCCTTCTGGTCCAAGTGCTGTCCCTGCTGGAAAGGAACTGGGCCCTATGGCTTTAGGAAGGAGGGAATTTATATCTTGGCTGGTACTCTTATCTTCCATTCAGTCTGCTGGCTTTTGCCAGCTTGTTGCTTTGTCAGCCTGCCATAAACTGAAAACACTGGAACAGATTGTTATAATGAGAAATGAATAGGGATGTGTTGAGGAATTACTCCTTTGAATTAAGGCAAATTAGTAGGGATTGCAAAAGGGGACTGACTTGTGCAGAGTGTATGCACCATGATTTTGTTAGCTACGAGACTTCCCTCCTTGTAGGATTCCTTCCTTGAAGGAGGTTGTTCCTGGTTTCTATGAATCCAAAATTCCTTGGGCTACTATTAGTTGGTATAAAGTGATTTAAGTAAAAGCACATGGCAGAAGGAATAATGGCCAACAAAACCAAGGTGGCTAATAGAGGACTGCAGAATACTACAATACTGAAGAAGCTGATAAGTGTCAGTTTTCAGCAGCCAGCACAGCTGCTAGCATGCCTTTGCTGATGGAGTGACCAAGCACTGGCCAGCCATGCACAGCCACCTCTCATGCATTGCAAGAGCTGGAAGCTTGACAATTAGAGCTGACATCTTCTACTGTTCTCTTCTCTGTGTCTTTATTTCCAGATCCCCAGGAAAACTGTGTATGACCAACTAAATCACATCCTGGTTTCCGATGACCAGCTGCCGGAAAACATTATTCTTGTCAATACTTCTGACTGGCAAGGCCAGGTAAAGGCAGGAGACGTTACCTGAAGCACAGTTCTTCATTGTTCCTCCTCAGGAATGGAGAGGCCTTGAGCTCTACCACTAACCAAGTAGGTTCTGCTGCTTGGTTGGAAGAGCAGTGGTAGTGCGTGGGGGCTGGCAGCATAATGCCTACAGATTGGATTTCATTTGACCAGCAGGTGCTGTGGAACTTGTAAAGCTTTGGCGCGTGAGTCTTTCTACAGAGATTTTTTTTTTCTCTTCTACAAAATGCCATTCTTTCTGGTTAGCAGCACACTGCAAGTGGCTAGACCCTTGTGCTCAAGAGACTACTTTTCAACTGTGGTAGACTGGGACAAAGGAAGCAGGGAGGACTGGCCTGTGGTTTAGGCTGAGATTTCTAGGCATGGGTGGTGAACACAGCAGAAAATATTCCAGGTCAGCTCTGTTGCCTTGCACATATGCTTGTGATTCCTGACTGCAGGTATGTCACCCCATCTCTTCTGAGTGAGTGATAGTTGTATTATAAGAGAATCCTGAGCAGTGCTTCCTTATGCTGGCAACATGGGGTGGTTTGTTATGGGTTTGGAACAAATTTTGCTCCTTTTGGAACCTTAGTCTGAGAAAGCAATAAGATATATATGGAAGAGGACCAATAAACATGTGCTGGGTGACTGTTGGCCGGTAGAACTTGTGCCAGGCTTGTGGAGTTACATTGTCCAGTTTGGCTTTTTGCTTCTGTAAGAACTAGGGTCTCAATGTCCAAGAGAGCAAAAACACCAGCTGAGCTACTGGTTCTGGTTTCTCTATACTTGGAAGATACAGAAATGCCTCTAGAGATGGACAGAAAGCATTGTAGGTCACCTTCCCGTAGTTTTAGCGCTTGTGCCTGCAGTATCAGAGGACATGAAGATAGCATTGGCTGAGATGCATAGACTAGTGGTGCAGAATTTGAAAGGGTGAGATAATTGCTGAGTGTCATCAATATTTTATGTCCAAGTTGTGTGTTAACTTGTTTCCCATTAGCTGCATGGAGGGGAAACACTCCCTTATGAGGAACATGTGTGTTGGTAACACCCTTCCCTTTTTCTAGTGCTTGAGGGTGGGCAGAACATTGCATTTAAGTCCTTTTGAAATCAGAGAGAGATGCAACTGCAGGTCCAGAAGCAGGTGAGCAGACAGCATCTGCTCTTACCCAGTGCTGACTGCTAGGCTAATGGCATTCTGCTGCTGCCCTGCTCTCTGCAGCCATAAAACCCCTGCTGTTCCAGAGCTGTCATTGCCATGTTTCAATACAGTGTTGGTGTTTGTCAAGAAGGTACAGTGTTTCCGTTTTTCCAGAGGAAGAGCTTTGCTTTGGTTGATGCACAAGGATGAGGTATTTGGGAAATAGCGGTGTCACTTAAATTGGATGTGGGGAGAGTGCCCATGCTTGGGTGTAAGAATATGTAGGAGGCTGAGGCAGGCAGACTTTCTTCTTGTGACAAACTGTATCAAAAAAGGGACTATAAAATGTTCTGTTCTCTCCTCAGTACCTATCAGATGTCTTGCAAAAGCATACCTTGCCAGTGGTCTGCACATGCTCCTCAGCTGATATTCAGGCAGCTTTCAGCACTATTGTCTCCAGGATACAGAGATAGTAAGTTCTCACCTTGCTTGTGTTGTTTGTTGAGTCTCAGGTCTAAAAGCTCCTCAGCTCCTGTGCCCCAGTGCCCATGGAGTTTTCTATCTAATAGCTGAGAAATACTTCTGTCTTCCAGTACTTCTCCCCTATCTACTCTCCTGAAGTCAAAGTTGTGTGGCTCCTCAGCACTCACCAGCCCTGCAAAGCTGTTGCTTTTCTGCCATCTGTGTGGAGATACAAGTCTCCTTTCATTGACACCAATGGTTTTAAAAGATTGTGCTTTGGAGGCTGCCTCATAGGTCAGATCTAATAACCAGTAAAGCATGCAAAGCTAATAGGTAGGTTTTAAATAGTTCTTGCTCCCCTCTTCAAGTAATTCCCAGATTAATTCCTCAAGGCATTCCCTAGATACCTACTGAGGACTGTAGGTACCTGAGTATGTTCTCTGACACAGCAGTTAGTTGTGATAGATACATCCTAACCTACATAATTGAGTCCAGGCCTTTAGATTATCAAAATGTGTGAAAGAAGTAGCAAGGAGACCAGTTAAAATGCAACATTGTTCAGTACTTTCTTATTAATAATGTTTTAAGTTGCTGATAATCATTGTGATATTGCCTTGTGTGTTGAACGAGCTCTCTTCTGCCGTGGTTGTTATTAACCAATTTATTTTTTTAACTTGTTCTGAAATAGCTGGTTGGAAGCACGATTATGAATATGTTTACTCTTTTTCTGTCTAGCTGTAACTGCAATTCGCAGCCTCCAAACCCAATTAAAATTGCAGTGGCCGGAGCCCAGAATTACCTCAGTGCTGTATTGAGGCTCTTTGTAGAGCAGCTGTCTCACAAAACCCCAGACTGGCTCAGCTACATGCGATTTTTGATCATCCCTCTAGGTAAATAAGGAACAATTTTTCTTCATAGAAAGATAAATGGGTTAAATGTGATGTGTTCCCTCAGGAGAAGCCCTCCTGAAAGCTTTGGCTAGGTATATGGCTGTTAAATGAGGCAAACATCATGCTGTCATAGTATTGTGTAATGCTTGCGTTGCTGCTTTTGCATGAGTGAACTTCATCTTTACTTTCTTGATGCCAAAGTCTGCTTGTAAACCTTTTGTTTGAAGCAAGGGATTGAGTACTTTCTTTCCATACAGGAAGGTTCTTATATGTCTTTTTATGATGGTACAGTGAATGCATAGAATAATGTTCTGGAAGCCCTTTCTCTGGCTGAAATCTTAAATTCATTGGGCACCATGTTTCCCAAAGCAATAACTGTTCTGGCCTCCCTGAGGCTGAGACAAAATGTTTATGGAGGATGGGGGCTGAAAATTTTTTTAAAGGCTCTGAAACTGCTGAGAGTTTAAATTATTCAAATTACATGTATGCTTTGACCTTTCCTTTACATGCTGTTCTCCTTGGGTTTTTACCTCAGTTTTCTAGCACCTTACCTCTGCCTTTCCAGCAGCTCAACAAGCCTGCCTAGCTGCAAAGTTACGCAGCTTGGATCACTTGTGTTGGGGGGAAGTAGAGTGGACTGATAATAACATTAGGGGTTTTGTTGTACTCAGAAATGTGAGGAATGTTGTAGCGGCAAGGCCTGGGAAGCCAGGCGGTCACTGATGCTTGTGAGCAGGGGCATCTGGGCTTTGTTGGTGTTGTAAGGGTATGATGCCAGAAGCTGGTCTAGTCTGAGGCTTGGCTTGTATGAACAGGGCACTTAGGTGATGTAGGCAATGGAAAACTTGAAAAGCACTTTTTCTCGGTATTTTCTGGTCTTCTAGGTTTGGGACTACCTGATGGCAGTTGCTGTAGGGGTCAGAAGCTGCTGCCTGGCACTTTGAACAGTGGGGTTAGGCTGTCGATTTGGTGGTGGGATTTGCAGAAGTCAAATGAAAAGGGCAGAGGAAGAGAGCTGGATCCTTCTGTAAGGAAGGCATTTAGTTGCCAAAGTGGTTGGCACGAAGAGGACAGAGAGCCCTTTAGGGGGTAAAACCAAAAAAATTATTTCTGGAAGGTTAAATGTGCTTTGAATGCGAGTCTGTGTGACTGAGGGCTTTGGTCCTCACATGCTGACTGTCTCCTGGCCTCAGAAGAGTTGTCTGCCCTGCAGTCTTTAATGATCTGAAAATATTCTCTCTTTCAGAGTGAAACACAAGATTTAGCTAGTTTGTTTTAGGGTTGTTTTTTAATCTTAAAACTTTCTTTGGTAATTAAAAAAAAACCCAAGGAACTTTGATAATGGAACTGCTTCAGAACTGTGAATGCTTTTAAAATGTACTTTAAATATAGAAACTTCTGTAACAGGGCCTTTCCCATATAAGTCTGCAGTATTTGCTGATCAGATCAAGTGCTTATTTCTGGCCAGCTTTCTAGCAGTTCATTAAAGTGATTGAGGAACAACCTCTTTTTTCTGACAATTGAAAAAGCACCAAAGACAGAATGCTGACCATGCCATAAATGTCTTAAAGGAAAGCCTTTCTGCCGTTAGCTGCATCTTCAAAGTTGGAATAGTGGTGTTTTTTCTAAGATGGTTTTACCTTCTTAGTCCACAACTACATGCTGCAATGACAGAAGAGTCAACCTACTGTGGTTTGTTAACAATGAGAAATGTTTAGTGTCTGTAAGCATCCCTTCTGGGAGACTCAGTTCTGCTTCATGCTTCTGTTTCTATGGCTGAAAGACTCCTGTGATGTCCAAACCAGTGTATAAACAACTGAAAAGGGGCAAATAAAATGGAAATAAATGTTGGGGTTTATTTTGGCTATTTGGGGGGTTTTAGCATTTTATTTACCTCTCATGGATAGAACTTCTTGGAAGACCTTGTGTTTAGTATTTGTTTCCAACTGCATCTGTCATGTGCGATTTGTTTTCCCAACATGTGGGAAAGCTTCTCTAGTGCATGGTGCAGAGCTGTTCCACGTGTACTTTTTAAAACTCCACTTCAAAAAAAAAAAAAAAAGATGGGTCTCAAAATAGCCATGATCAGGAGGGTCCAGGAAAGAACTTAGGCCCTTCTCTCTAATGACAGTGAGGGCAGCTCAGAGAGACCATCTGCTTAAACCTTTCCTGGAAGTCTGGAAACTAGCACTGATTTGGAGGACTGAGAAAAGACAGTGGGGTTTTTTTTCCACCATGAGCTTTACTGGAGGATGCTGAGTATAGTTGAGCAACTGGGGTTGTCTTGGAAGGAGCTGTCAGGTTACCAGTTACCAGCTGATGACTCAGCTGTTGCCGTCTGTGGAAGTGTGGCTTGGTGTGAGAAGTTGGTATGCAGGAAGGATAAAAATAAGCTGATTAGGAGGAACTGAGGCCATTTCATGACTGATTGTAAATGTACAGGTGTCATGCTGAGCATGACTGAAATGTGGTGTCTGGAAAGTGCAGTCCTGGCACACCTTTTCTCCTGTGTTGAAAGACTGGAGATGTAGTTGCAAGAGTGGGTTGTCTGATATGGGGACACATGTGGCCTAAAAGGAAGGTGGCAAATTTTTACCGCCTCCCAGGGCAGAGTTTGTCACTTCAGTGCCTTCCCTCCCCTGCTCAGTATAAGTATGAAGTCAGATCTCCATCCGGGGCTGCAAGCTGGAGGCTAGACACACAAACTTTCTGCAGGGAGGTCTTACTGTGCTCATAGCGGAGCTGTAAGGCTTAGCTGGAGCAAGCGGGTACCTGATGCATATGCCAACATTCATTGGGGACTGTAATCCTTGGACTCTGAATTCTGACTTTAATTACAGCCTATTTATTGAACTTGCAGCCCTTCTCCACTGATTAAACAAGCCTCCCTGGGTTATTTTTCCTTGCTGGGGACAATTGCCTCTTCTTGGTATTGCAAAAAGGCCGTGGTGTGCAAATGATATTTAGAGGAAGGGGTCCAATTTTTCTTGGCAGAGATGACCTGGCCATGACACGTGCAATGCTGCCTGTGGGCAGGAAGGGCTGCTGGGAAAGCTGGTTGCAAAACTGAGAGACTGAGATGGAGAGCCACAGGGCCTCCATGTCTTCCAAATCATTTATTTCCTCAGCAGTTTCCCAGTCCTGTTTTCTTTGGCCTCTTTAAATTTAATTTGGCGGAGGGGCAAGGGGGAGGTGTCACTGAAAGATATCAGCAGTGCTGAAGCGGTCTCTCTACTGGAAAGTCTATTTGCGTGCTCTTGTAGAGATAAGCTGGACTAAATTATTTGGTTATAATTGAAGAAATTTATTTCTGGGGTGTCTAGTGTAGTTCTGATTTTGGAGTTTAATACCTTACAGGTGAAAAACACACTTGTTTTTAGTGCTGGGAACAACAACTGTCATGTTTTCCTTTCTTTCTTAGGCTCTCATCCAGTGGCCAAGTATCTGGGTTCTGTAGATTATAGATACAACAACTTCTTCCAAGATCTAGCCTGGAGGGATCTGTTCAACAAACTTGAAGCACAGACCACTGGTAAGACCATGTGTCTGTCTGGCCTGTGTGGGATAAAAGGCTTGAATGAGTAATTTTAGCAAAGGTCAAGTAAATAGAAGAGGAAGCAGACAATTGGTTTTGTTCCTCTTTTCTCCTCACTCCACCACATTCCCTTTTCAGATGCTGACCTTTCTGTGTCCTCCAGGTGGTGGTTTGCAAACAGTTGTTGGCTCCCAGAGGCACTAGCTGCCTCTGAGTCATGCTGGTTTTACCTAGCTCTCAGCTTTGTTCTTTGATGTGGAGGTCTCACTACCAAGTTTAGTACATTGCGTTCTTTGGCCCTTCAGAAGCTGTCCAGCCTAAAAAATCTGGAAAACTGGAAACTCTGGGAAGATCAACTTATGTTAGTTTTGCGTGAAAATGACCTTGACATTTCTGAAGTCTGCTGGCAGGGTCTTTGTCATTAAAAAGGAACTTTGTTCTTCACCACTGTTGTAACATATGGGAGCTGCCATAAGTTAGGTCCAGAAGTTCCTGATCTGAGCTGTTCTAGGCCAGGATAAAGCCTTATTTTGTGTTAAAGTACTAATTTGCTTAAAGTATTAATGCTTACAGTTTTTCATCCGTTCCTTCAAGAACAGAAAGAAGCAGGAGAAAGGAGGACTTGCATCTGACATTCAGGGCTACATGAAGGTTTGAGACTTGACTTGAGGAGTCATGCTCTCATGGCAGCATATTCCATACAAAAATTTCACTAGAAGGAAAAAGCTTTGGAGTTTTTGGAGCTCTGTGAGGGTGGAGAAGTTCTGTTGGAATTGCAGAGTGCCTGAGGCTCCCAAGGTGCTCCTGAAAGTCCTTTAGCCATGAGAGGAGGAGAGACTGACCTCTTCACAGGTGATTGTTCAGAGCCTTTTCCAGCAGGTGGGAACATGGCTGGACAAGGCGCTGGGCAGCCTGTTCTGAAGGTGAAGTTAGCCCTGCTTGGAGCAGGAGGCTGGACTAGAGATCTTCTAGTGTGCCACCCAACCTACACTTTTCCTTGATTCTAAGCTTGTGGAAGAACAGATGACTGGAACTGGTTTCTTTTAATTCCTTGCTGCACCTGAAAATGCAAATGAATGTCAATACAGACATCATTCTTGCGTCTGGGCTAGGAACACTTCATTAGCTATAGAAATCCAGCTCGAAACCTGTATCTGTTCTTTAGTTGGTTGTATGCTGCAGCCCTTATTTATCTGCCTGCATGCTATGAGGAAAACACAACCTCATTTTTTTGCAGTCCAGACCTTGCAGGTTCTCCTTTTTCATCTGTGCAGTGAGAAGAATGGCCTAGGAAGATCTGGCAAAGAATCATAGCTCTTCACTGTTCATATACAAAGAGTCTGGGTTACAATGCCCATCAAGGTATGCAAGTGCCTGGTGAAGGTCACTTATGTTCCCTTAATCTCACAGTTGATGCTCTTTGCTTGAAAGCAAAGAAATATGGAAGGCATTTAGGAAATGTCTTCCTGTCAACTTGAATCAAACACAGTCTCACAGATCTGAAGCATACTTCCTGCTACACATGTGATCTTTGTGCTCTTCCTACACTTGCATGGCTCTTGGTCTTTTCAGTTAACTCAGCAAGACCATGAGTTCATTAGGAAATCAGGTAACTCACATGCTGGTGTGAGCAGTGCAGCTCGACAAGGCCCTGGGAGAGCTTGCTAGGTGCTTTCTTAAGCAGGTACCATCAGTCAAGGTGTAAAAAAGTCTAAAGCTGACTCTGGGCAGGTACACATTTTCAAAGAAAAGCATTTTAACAAATATAAAATAACCATAATACTTCAGTCAATAATGCTGTGTACAGATGTCTGTGTATCTAGTGTGCCTTTGTAATGTTTTTACCTTGGTGCTCTAGTAGGATGTTTGCTTTTGGTCAGGCAGCTTTACAGTGCTCTGGGATAGGCTCCAGAGCTTCCTTTGGAAGATGTAGTTCAAATGCAGCTGGCTGGATGCCATCAGCTGATACCTGAGCAAATGGAGGACAGTGCTGGTGATGGTCTGAGAAGTCACTTAAATCATTTTCTCTCTTTGTTCTATTGCAGTTCCAGAAACACCTGATGTTGTCTCCAGGATAACGCAGTATATAGCAGGGGCAAACTGTGCACACCAGTTGCCCATTGCTGAAGCAATGCTGACATACAAGCAGAAAAGGTAAGTCACTAATGTAATACTGACTTTCCAGAGTGTGCATCACGTTGAAAGCAAAGTGTTTTTTCTCATCTCGTGTGCCAGCAGTCTTAAAATCACTCCAAGTTGTAAACAGCTTGGGAGCCTTACAGTAGCCTGCAGCTGGTGCTGTGTCCCACTTAAATAACAGTGAATCTCAACAGTGTGGTTACTTTAAGTGCAGGGATTTCTTTGAAGATCTGAGAAGTTTGGGGAAGTGGGGACTAGGCAGGATGGGGGATGGACAGATTATACCTGTTTAGGTTCTGGAGATCTCTTACCACAGAGACCTCTCCCTTACCACAGAGTACTTAAGTGTGTAAGACTGGACCGAGGCAGTCCCCCTCAAAGTATCTTCCGTGAGACCTGGCCTTTTACACTGGTGTTGAGGGAACTGAAACCCTTTCTTTTTTGAGTGTAAATAGCAGAACTTCTCACAGGAGAGACAAAATCCTTGTTGATTGGCAGTTGCAGGCTACCAGGACTCCTAGTGGGGAGGGCTGACATTCACCAGGTTTATTTCAACTTCTCTTAAGTTAAGCAGCTTGTAGGAGGGAGGATTGGGATCTGAAAATAAGATTCAGAAGTATGTAGAGCCTCATGTGGCCATGGTCCAGGAAGAAGAGTAACTGTCACTGAAAGGTAGAGATGCATTGTTTCTGAGGCACAGAGGAGAATAACAGACTCCAACTCACATCCAATAATTTCTGAGAGCAGGACAAATGCTCAGCTTGTGTAATTTTTCTCTGTTAGGGACTAGGACTCTCCTATGAGGCATGGATGATGTTAATTACTGCCCTTCCCATGTTATATCTGATGTTTCATTTTCGGTTCCTTAACATCCCTCATTGGTGCCTCCTTTGCTTAAGAACTAGGAGGGATTAAAGGTGTGGGTGGAGTCACTTTTTTCCCTTCTTTTTGGAAATGCTTATTGTATATTGTTCTTCCATTCCTGTGTCTGTTCTATATTACTTTGCAGAAACGATTCAGTAAAATTTAGCCCATTCCTCATGCTTTCCTAGGGAAAAAATTTCCAGACTGACTAATCCATTAAAAAGAACACATTGATTTTGTGTATTTGTGAAATTCTGTAATGTTAACCTGATAAAGGTGAAGTTTGGAGAGCCACACAGCACTCAAACCTCTTCGCTTCAGTCTGGTTTTAGTGTGAAGACTTACATTAGTTACTACTACAGAGATCAGACACCCTTAGTGCAGTGTGAAACCCCTTCTGATGGCTGCCTTGTTCTTTCTCTGCACCCTGTGGTTGCTGGGTTCTGCACTGGTCTCCACTACCTTCTTAATTCTGTTACAGGTTAATTTTTGTTGTTAACACACATTTAATCATTTTGAGTTTCTCATGTGCCCAGAAAGGTCGATTTGGTACTTTGTTGAAAAATATCTGAAATGTACTTCAGCAACATGTGCACTTAGCCCTCCCAGCTGTGTGCATGACCGCTTTACCAAGCCAGTCTGATCTGTTTGGATTTTAGACCCTTTGGACTTGGCGGTGCCATGTCTGAAGCTGTTGATACGTTTAAGTCAGGCTCAAACCGTGCAGAAGGTTACTTGGAAGAGAGATTGCTGAGACTTTTAGTCAGACTCTTGGCACAGCCTGCAGTCTCTTTGTATCTCTGTTGTGTCCGCTTTAAAATAACTTCTACTTTCAGCTAAGTACCCCATGAGCAAACTGGAGAGTGAGTGAGAGGAACAAGCTTTCCCATGGAGTGATGGGCAGTTATCTCCCTGTGTGGCTTTCTTTAGAAAAGACATTGTCAGCAACTTAGGAAGGATATTGTGAAAAACAACACAAATTGTGTTTCCATTAGCACTATGTAAATGAATGCATCACTTTTGTAAGTATAATAACATATTTATCTTTTTCTTTGGTTGCTTTCTGAAAAGGAAAAAGAGCTTTCATTTTGATTTTACCATAAGGTATCAGTTCCTTTTAGGTTCCCTATCCCATCTCCTATATCTTTTCCCCCATGAATTGGTCTTTTGTGCCTTGTTTAACAGTTCTTGCAGGTCTGGGATGCACAGTCTGTGCTTTAGGTTAAATTCTGCTTGCTGCTTTAAAACTATGGCATCTGCTGGCAGAATGCATTGTTGAAAATGACTGCTCTGCCTTTGGACCACACAGATGGGTTCCCAGGATGTAGACTGAATGGGAATGAAGAAGTTATCGAGAGTAGCTTTGAGCAGTAAAACATGGAGAAGGTAGGGTTTTTTCTTCCCTTCTTCCTAGCCACCAGAGGATACAGCATAGCTCCAAAAGGATCACCAATGAGCAAAGGCTTTTCCATTCCCATGTGTTGGAACTGGAGTGCTGTAGGTGGCACTCAGTGGCTCAGGCTGGGGTTCAGCTGTGCAGTATCCAAGTGCAGACCACCAAATCTTCCTGTAATCAAAAAACTGAGGACTAGCCTCTTATTGGCAGGCTATCCCAAATGTATGGGACTTCACTGAGCTTGAGAAAGAGGAGAGACGTATGTTAGCAGTGGAGTTGTGCTCTATGAGCAGCCTCTAAGAGCCATTGTTCTGCAGGGTCCCCTGCTTCGAATCATATGGTTACTGGACATTGTTTATATTGTCCTCAGTTCATAAAGCTACTGCAGCTCCCGGTCCCTTGAGGCCAGAGGTGAATGGCTTCTCCAAGGCCAGCTTTCAAGGCAGTGGTCCGTGTAGAAACAGCAGCACTACGTACAAACTCATTGCAAGACAAATCTCCCAGTATCCTAGCATTTGCTCTGTTAAACAAGCTCTAGTAGTCCAAGGAAAGCCAAGCCAGCCTTTAGGATGTACGTGTATGTGATGAGCTGCTTTACAACTTTATTGCCAGCTGTGCCTATTTTGACTTACCTCTGCTCTCCTTCCTGTTCCCTTGTTCTGTTTGTCATGGCGAAAGGTTGGCGCATGTACTGCCTGTGATGGACTGCAATTGTGCGAAAGCTTTGTCCCATTCTTTTGGAGCATCTGCTGACCTTACCTGAAGTCAAGCGGGCTGGCAATGAGGAAGTGGTTCAGGAAGGAAATGAATTGCTGTTTCAGCTCCTCTGTGTTACTCTGGGTGACTGACTGTCTCTGAGCACTAGGAGAATTGCTGGTTACTGAATTATCAAGAAACACTGCAGTCCAGTCAACAGCTGGGGAGCTAAGACCGTGGCAGCTGAGGTGGGCCTCTCACTAGGAGAGGTGTATCATCAACACTGGTATCTCTCTGCATTGCTTTCTTGAATGAAACCCTGTGGTATTTGGGATCTGAGACGCAACAGACACTCATCCCCAGTGTAGCTGGATTGCTGATCAGTTCTGTGAACCTGTGCTGGTGTCACCTACTGTAATTCAGTGACCAGCACAGCTCCTGCCATATGGCTTCTGGATAGCCCTTGCATAAATCTGGGGAGCACCTTGGCTGTTGGAAATAAAAGCATTTCTCACTTGTCAGGGTGAGGGCTGGGTCATTTCCCACCTAGTTACACATTTACCAAAAGCTCTTCACTTGTGTGTTGTAGAGCACTTCCCCAGCTCTTGCTCCCTGGAGCACAAGTGCCTTGGGTTGGAGGGTTCCTGGGCAATAGGAAGCAGGGGTAACACTGTTTTCTGCCTGCTGCGTGTCTCTGAGGCTCTGCAGGGCAGTGGCTAGGCAGAGTCCAGATCATTTCTCTGAGTGCTGCTTCTAAAACACACCCTGCAGTGGCTTCTGAACATGAACACAGCTGTTGAAGATGGACCTGGTCCGTCTTCTGGCTCAGCAGTGCCCATGTCATCTGGCTGGTTGCTGCATGAACCTCCTTGGGCAGATGGTGGAAATGTAACAGGAGTTTACTTGTGCCCCTTGCCTGGCAGAGCAGTGCAGCAGAGGAGAGTAAAGGCTCAAGAAATGCTCGATGTCCTGTTGAGTACATCTAGCCCACTGTAGGAACATGAAGGCTGCTGGGCAGGAGTTTCACAGGGAAGCAGAGAGGCGACTCATCTGATGTGTCATGGAGACCTGGAGTTACTTTGTCCCTTTGTTTGGCTTGACCACTGGAGACTTGGTGGAACAGGGACAGTGAGCCAGCAGACAGCTCCAGTTTCCCAGTGGGAAGGACAGATGCTTCATACCAAAGATGAACCTTGGAGAGTTGTTGGTGGTGCCTGGCTTGGAGTGGCTTAGAGGGCTGTTAGTCCTTTGGTGATAAAAGTCCCCTCTTTCCTGTTGCCCCCCTTCAGGACTTGCCTGGAATACAGGTAGTACCTGAGACCTTCCTGCTAGGAAATCACAGGTGTTTGGCTTCATTTGAATCTGGTTTGGGTTGCTTAAATTTTAAATGAATCTTACTTAAAGGCTAATAACTGGCATAACTGCTCTAAGTGACTGTTCAGTCCCCCTTACTGTAATATCTGAGTGCTTTGCAGCTTAGTTTGTACTTTGCCCCAGAAAGGAGATTATTCCTTCCCTTTGTCAGGTGGGTGACTCCTGGTGATGTGGTGGCTTCTCCTTTCTAAGAGTCCTAAAACATACAAATCTGGTTTATATGTCTTTGTTCAATCTGAATTAATTTCTTGAGAAATTAATTAGGGGGGAACCTACAAGTCTGTTTCTGGGTAGTTCACCTTTGAAGGACTTAATTGCAGGTGGATGGACTTTGCCCAAGCAAAAATAGTAATTGGACAACTCCCCATTCCAGATAAAGATTTTCTTTCTAGCCTCTCTGCATAAGTCTGGTTTTTGTTTTCCCCAGAATTAGAGGTGAAGTATCAATAACGCTGTTAAAAATCACAAACCAGGATAAGATCTGGCTTTAAATTATAGCTGAGATACCAGGGCCTTCAGAAGCCTTATGGATAAAACAAATACCTTTAACATTGCTATGGGGGTTTAAAACCTCTGCAGCCTGGGAATCTGTGCAGCCTAGGTAATAAGGGGGAGCTGCCTTTCCAGGGACAGGGGATATTGTAGTTGCAGGGCTGTGGTAGGAAGATTAGAGGCAGTTATGGAGGTGAAAGGATTCTGGGTTAATATTTGGCATCCCAAAGGATAAGAATCAGGAAAGAGCATGAAAGAGGAAGTGGAGAACAAGCATGGTCATCTCATCTTTCCTTTCATCCACATGAAGAGCAACTGTTCTGATAAGCTGCATTTTCAAAGGCACATGTGCAGTAGCAGAGTTCCCAAGAGGATGTGTGAAAGGACAAGACTAGCCAAGCTAAAATTCAGCTGGATTGCTTCAGGAACAGTCTGTGCATCATTGTGAGCTGTGATAAATGGTGACTGAAGCAAATGATTTATTTCGGAATTGCCTCTGAGCTCTCTTCAGTGGGAGTCTGAGCTCCCAGGGGGGAACAAGAATGAGTTTTCTGCTGGAACTGGGCATGGTTTGATTTTTTTGAGAGCTTGGAGCAAAGCCGTCCAGTAGCTGAGAGGTGACTAGGCGACTGTTGTGCTTCCTTCACTTGGTCAGCGGGACTCACTTCTGCCCGCTTCACAGCCCATGGAGCTGAAGAAATTAGAAGAAAGCTGAGCCTCTGTTCTGTGCTTTTCCCAACAGCTCTGTGGGTTTCTCATTTCCCTGTGCAAAACTGGAGTGGAAATGTCATGTTCATAGGAGACTTATTTGCTGGGGGCCCTCCAGCTGTGTTTGGAAAGCTGTGACCTTTCTGGCTTCCACCACAGAATCAGGGACTTGGCCATTTTGTCTTGTGCTTTGGGGGAAGAATGAAGGTGCAGTGCCTGGGGTTGTGGGGTAGGAAGGGAGCAAAGCCCTTGGCTTTGCCTTAGAGATGAGTTAGCAGAGCTGAGTCAAAGCAAGAGGCTATTTGCAAAAGCACACTCTGCTTTGGACCAAGAGGAAGCTCTGGCTGAGTTACATTCGCTGCAGTTCTATGCCATTATTTCCATAGGGCTTAGAGTAAACCGTCCAGCCGATGCTAATCACAGTGGTTGGCAACCTTTGTGCGTTTGACAAATTTTGATCTGTGCTGGAAACAGCACAGAAGTACCTGCTTTCCTGAAGTATTTGTGCTGTATCCAGCAATATTCTAGATGAAGGCAATGCTGGATGTTTTTTCTCTGAATGATGCAGTGCTCTGAGCAGTGAGGGATGCACAAAAAGAGAAACATGAGAAATCTTGATGTTTGTCTGCTTCCTACTTGTTTCCTGTGTTTGGCTACTGAGAAACATGTGTCTTGCAGTTGCTTCCACTACTGAACTGTAATTCCTCTGAACATGTGGATGTGCTCCTGCAGTTCTCTCCCCACCCTGTGGGTCTATCTTCGTCTCTGTTGCCCTTGAAGGGAGCAGTGGCTCTGCAGGTCCTCCCAGCCTGCCTTCCTCCTCACTCAGGTCTTCGCCCTCTTGTCTTTGTTGAGTCTCTCCCTAATTCCTGCTGGGTTTGACTGTGGCCTTTGTTGCTGGCCCTTCTCCACCCTTCAGCTTCTGAATCCTGGGCAGGGCCAGAGCAGGAGGGGCTGATGCCTTCCTGCTTTCAAAACATGTGTTGTGTGTCTTCAGCTGTTTCTGGGACATGGTGTGCATTTTGTTGAGTTTGGTTTAGGTGTTTGCTGTTCTCGAGTTGGTGTCCTGATCTACCTGGTGTGCTCTGGTGCCCGACCTCTCTAGTGTGCCTGTCTAAGGGACTGCAAGCTCCCAGTGGCAGGGAACATATATCTGTGTGCATGAGCGAGCGTGTGTATGTACGTATTTGCTAGTGCTATACAAATAACCACGTGTCATGGCTTGTAACCCCGCGGCAGGCTAACTGCTTTAGCGATGCTGGGATATGCAAGGTATGGCACATGACTCCAAAGGTGGGACACGTGAAGGCCATGCGTGCAGAGTGCTTCACGTACTAGTAAGTAACGCACAGTTCTCCGTGTTGTTGTGGCACAGATCCATTTCCTTGCAGTAGGAGGTCGTGTGTCTGTAATGACTGCCATGCCATTAACGCATGTTTCTCTGTCAAGCGTGAGGGAGGGAGAAACAGATCTTTCCCCCGAGAGATGTGCCAAAAGCTGTGTGCTCTTCCCCACCCATGCAGATTCTTAGCGTGCTGGCAGGGGGCCTTGAGAGGAGACATTGGACTGGCGCTTGCATACTGTCCGTCCCTGCTGCATGCTTGAATGCAACACATAAAGTGAGTATTGTGCCTGGTGTGGAAACAAGCTGTTAACAACTCTTTTCTCTTTGCCTCTAGCCCTGACGAAGAATCTTCACAGAAGTTCATTCCCTTTGTCGGGGTGAGTGTTACCTTGGTTATGCTGCCTTAAGCCAGCTAGAGTATGTCCACAAGTGTTAACGCAAACTTAGCTGGGTTTTAGGGTAGAGCAGGAGTGCAGGGTGCTCTAAGGTAGAATGTCAGCATGAACATCTGATGCTGGAATGCAACTGTCTGGTATGTAAGCAAACCTCTAAGATCCCTCAGCAGACTACAGGGTGTATTTTACTGTCCCAGCAGCTGGCTCTGGGCAGCTCTGTGCTGCGTGCCTGCCAGTGCTGAAGCAGGCACTATAGCCTTCCTATTGCCTTGTTCGTTCAATACAGAGAGGGGGGGAGTGTGACACTGAAGTGCTCTGATCCATAGCCTGTCTTTGCTGCAGACCAAAGCACCTACTTGCTGGAGAATTGCTGCTGGGCCATGTGCAGAGGAAGGTGGTGTGTTCCTGGAAACCTGATCTCAATGTTGCTGTGCCCAGCATTGCCCTGGGTGGATTGATTTGGCCAAATTTGCTATTCCAGTGTCAGTCCTCTGTGTGCTTGTCATGAATGGTCTTTGGTCCTCTTAATATCTCATCCACTCTTGGGAAGTGGAGAGTACATCCCACCAGGGAGATTAAATTATACCACTGTTAAGTTTGAGTCTGGGGCAGTAGCTGTTTAATGCATTTTATTATGTGAATATGCATTTGGGATAGTAGTCCCTGGGTTTTCCTCCTGTCTTATCTTTTAACGTTCCCAGCTCAGGTGGCCAAGTGCAGAGAGTATCTAGGCAGGGGTGTGTTTGTGCTTGTCAGTGTATTTTGCACACTGTGTACTTTGCCTTTTCTGGCTTCCCTCCTCTTATTTGATCATGCTCTTCATTAAGTTTTCGTATAAAGTCATTGACCTATGCCCAAAAGGATATCCCCTGACTGCTCTTGAGCTACTGGATGTCCTCTCCACAGTTTTTGCTGCTCTCTTGAGCTTCTCTTTCTTGCATGCTGGCTGTGTTGTTCTGCCTTCTCTGTGTTAAGCTGACTTGTGTGTGTTCCTGTTTGTATCCCTGTCAGTGCGTCACAGCTAATCTGAAATCCCAAGGCGTTTAAAGAACTTAGTCTCTCTTGCCCTCAGGCTGACCCTGCTTTCACTGTGGTGTCTCTTTGGAATGAGAGTGTCTCTGCAGTGTTCCTGAGATGACAATCTACTTTTGTTTATTGAAGGAAAGATGTCTTCTGCAAAAGAGGAGACACATCTTCCGGATTTGTTCACTGCTGATGAGCTTTGCTGTGATCTTGTCCCTCCCATGAACTGCGATTGCTGGTGAAGAACTGTTGTTATGAAACAGCTGTTTCACCTTTCCCAATAATGTGAAAAGTCCAGAAGGGCTGGGAAGCTCCTGGACTTGTCTCACTATAGCTGCTAGGCTCTGCAAAGCTTTTCTCCAAGGCTGATTTAGTTCAGTGCTATGTGCATGCAAATGGGGCTCAGTGTTTGTCCAGTTGCTCTAAAATTATCGTTGTCCTGACATTAGCAATGCATTTCCAGTCTGGATTTGATTATCTGAAAGTGGGAAGAGTGAACAGCTCTGTTGTGTGCATAACACTGCCAACCCCCCAAAAAACTAGCCTTGAAAGCACAGACTGACTTCCTATGCTGGCTGGTGGTGAGGGTCAAATCAATGCTGCTTATTCTTGCTTCTGAAGTGTTCCTGACAGTAATTCCGCATGATCACATCTGAAGAGATTCTGAAAGGCCAACTGCAGGTGTCTCAAAGTCTGAGGCTGAACATGAATACCAAAGCTCTTTCCCTTAGCTGCAGCCTGCTTGGAGCTGTTGGCCAAGGAAGAGAGGGAGCCAGCGATGTTTGGGTTTGCGACTCCTGACGTTGGCTGGACTCTGGCTTTTAGGGTGCAAAACCTGATATCTTGCAGCTGGATTGTGCAGTCTTTGAGCCAGAAGCAAGTAGGGCAGTGTTGTGCTGCTCAGCCAGGCTCTGAAGTGTTGGGAGCAGAGCCTCACAAGGGGACAGTCACACATGAAAGCCAGGGTCAGGTGGCAAGGCTACATAGTTGTGCGCCTGCATTGTGCCAACAGCCAGTTGTCAGGAGAGTTAACAGGATGTGCCTCCTTCCTGAAGGGAAAGGAGGCTGGCTGCTGCAGCGTTCCTGCATGGAGGCATTGTTGGGACTGCAGGAGTCTCAAGCACCTCCCTCAGTGGAGGGAAGGGAAAATGTTTAACCTTGTCTTCCTCCCATGTGTCTGAACTTGAGCATCTTCAGTCAGCCAGCAAGGGGGAAAAGGCCAGAAGAGATTTCCTGTCTGGCTTGCAGATCAAGGTGACTGTAGGCAGTTTTCTGTGTTGCTTGTTTTTCCCCTAACTCTTCCACCTCACCTACTCTTGCTTACAGCTAGTTACAGTCTACGAAATATCTTCTTGGCGTTTAACACATATAGCACAAATGGCCGCTGGACTTCAGAGCCTGATTTGTTGCCCTTTGCATGGTGACTGGCCAAACTGAGCTGCAGCCACCTCCTCCCAAGCCAGTCCCCCCTCAGGGAGCCTCTGCACACACTGCTGAGTTCACAATGGCTTTTGGAAGACTGGAGCTAACAGAGCATCCACAAGAAAGCCTGACAGCTCTCCAGGATCTGGTGTTGAGCATACACGCCCTCCACTCCAAACTAGGTCCTTTTTCTTGATCCTATAGCACAGAAATGTGCTCCCTAGAGATGTGGTCTAGACATGGTCATGTCTGAACTTAACGATCTTCTGTTTTCAAACTAAATAGACTGCATGACATCATTTCTCATTCTAAAGCAGGTTTTATTGACTTGAGATCCCTTTGCAGCTCTCTACGATATGTCAATGTTTATATAGGGTAACGTGAGCCCTGGATACTAGTTTCTTAAGGGCCTTAAGAAGGGTCTTTCCTCTGCAGTGTCGAGAATAATGATCCCTGTGCACTGTAGCAGATTATCACTACAGAAGGTCCCTGTTCTTACATCACCAAGGGTCATTTTATCTTTCTAGACGTAGTGTGTTCCTGGGAGCTTGTGTTTGTAGCATACTCTGTTCCACAAATTATTGCCAGTGGCATTTATCGTTAACCTAAATGTACTAGCTGGTGGTTGGCCATATCAGAATACATTTGTATCCTTATTACTGTGTGATTGGGATCGTTCTGACCTGTCCATGTGGTGGTTTATCTATGGTTGTGTCCAGAGACTTTGCTAAGAGCTTTATCTTCTTTGCCGGATACTTCCCTTGTTTGGAGACCAGAAAACTCTCATCAGAAAGTGTAGTTTGTTGCTCTTGTGGCTTCCTAACAAACCCCAACTATGCTGCACCCTTGAAGTGGCTGTACTTTTGCAGTGAAAGCAGTATGTCTGTAATTAGCAGGTGTATCAAAGCAATGCTAAAGGGATATTTATATTAATTTCTCCTCCCTGCCCTATTCCCACAGGTGTCACAGACAGGCACTGTGTAGTTGCCATAGCTTGGGTCTGATGGCGGGCTATTCAAAGCTGTGAGATCTGTAACGGTTCCATATGGTCTGTGCTGTCTTTTATATAGGTCAGGGAAGGGTTGTGAGCTGGTACTACTTGGCCAGACGCTGCTGGGACCTGTCTGGCTCTTAGAAGACTCTTAAGACCCTGCAGCCCCCCACTGCATGGACGGTGCCAAGGGGGGTGTAGGGATGAGCTTAGTTTGGGGGTTCCCAAAGTTCAGGGGACTCCTGTTTCATAGATCTCTTCTGTTTTGCCCTCTCTAGGTGGTGAAGGTTGGAATAGTGGAACAATCTTCTGCAACATCAGGTAACAAGCATCTTGCATGTGCTTTGTGTGTTGCACAGGTGGTGGGAACCTGACTTCACATGCTGAACAAACTTGTCCTTTGCTGATGTCTTGGAGTTTTGTAAGGTGGAATTGGATTTTATTAGCTCCCAGTTCCACTGCCTTGACTCCCAGCAGCTGTCTACAGAGAGGCCTCTCTCTTGAAAGAGGCCCTTTTTCTTGTTACTTTACAAGGAGCTTCAGGCCAGCTGAAATTCCCACATTCTCATCCAGGGAAGCTCCACTTGTATGTGTAAACACCCATTTTTCCTACTGTGTTCACAGTGGGGTGGATTCACCACTGTGGTTATCTGAGGTTCCTGCTCCAAACTGGGCAGGCAGCTCATAAGAAGTTCATGCATGTCTCCCTGCACTGGGTCAACTGCCTAATAAAATCAATCTCAAACATGTGCCTAACACTGGGAACTCCAGGACAGGCAGCCAGTTTGCCAATCGGACAACATATTTAGACTTTTTTTTTAATGGAGTAGTGCAAAGCTGATTTACACGATACTGCCTGCTTACACACATGGACTTGGGGCAGTGCTATTTTATCAATGTGAACTTGTCGTCTTCGTATGTACTACTACTCAGGAATATTGTTTTCCTCATCTGTTGAGATTATTTCTTATATTGCTTCACTATTAAACCCAGATTCCTGTGGCCTGGGTTACACATAGATTTGTGTGTGGAGGCACCCCTTCTGTGGGTCACTCCTTGCTGCCGCAGTGCTCCCACCATCCAAAAGGGCCAATGTGAAGGGAATGATGCCTTGGTTATGGAGGGTGGAAGCAGAAGGAATGGGGAGATCCCTGTGATCAGCTCAGAAGTACTGGATTCTCCAAGAGTCTCAGAGTGGTGCTGCCTTGCAGTGGTTGCAGAGGGGGGATTCCCCAGCGGGGATCAATGGGGCTGGGCTCTGACTGTGCAGGAAACTCAAAATCAGCTGGGAGCAAACCTTAGGAGAGCAGATGCCAGGTGGGGAGCCCAGAGGAGTGTGAATGTCTGTACCTGCCTCTTAGCCAAACATAAAGTCCTGTGGTTTAAGTGTGGAAGCAGTCAGAACTGATGGGCTAGCTATCTCTGGATTGAGTCTGAACAAAAGCAATGCAGCAGGAGTATGGGCAAAGAGACTGAGCTGTCCCAGCATGCACATGCTGGGCTGTGAGACAAACGCAGACAAACAGTTTGACTTCTTTTCTGCAAGGTGACTCTGATGACGCAGCTCCCTCAAGCTCCAGTGTCCTTTCTTCTACCCCACCTTCTGTGTCTCCTGCTGTGAAAGAAGCGTCCCCCACACCACCTTCCTCACCGTCTGTCACAGGCAGCTTCTCATCCTCAAGGTAAATCATGTTTTGTCTCCTTACAGCTCCTTGGCTGTTTTATCTGACATACACATGAGAAAGGAAAACTCTCCTAAAGGAAAACCTATAGCTTTGCTTTCTTCCTCCCTAGCAAACACTTGAAGTTGTTACCTTTCCCCTTCACCTCTTTTGCCTCTGGAGTGACTGTGTCCTTGCTGGCTGACAAGGAGCTAGGGAGGGCAGAGGGGATCTTGCACCCAATGGGAAGGGTGCGCTGCTCAAGGGCAGACACATTTGAACCAGTAGAAGGAACAGCCTTGTTTCTGATAGTCTGGTAGAAACTACTTCTTGTGAGGCACTGTAGCAGTCTGTTTGGAAAGGTTTGTGTTCTCTGTCTGCTGGTATTTTCTCTTTGAGACTGGATTCTCATGGGGAGATGTGTAGCCAAAGACAATATTCACCCTAATACATGTGGGTGCTAGCCTAATTCCTCACAATCCTTATGATTTTAAGGACCAAGAGAGTGTAAGGTCAGAACGACTCTGCAGAAGGAGCAGGCTTTTTCTCTGTGAGGGGAGAGCTGACAGTTGTAAGGTGGCATAGTGGAATTGCAATTGCCTTTCATGCATGTGAAAGTATATCAGAACAGCAAAGAGGCAGCACCTGTAGGCAATGTGAAGCTCTGGCTTAGCTGAAATTTTTAGGGGTGAAGGGAGGAAATCCCTAGAAAACTGCCAACAAAGAATTCCCCTGTCCAGAACTCTCATTTTGTTGCTGCACGAAACGTTGGCATAGCTGTCTTAACGCTTTGTGTGCAGTTCTGGTACCCAGAAGCACATGGTGAACTTAAAGGTTCAGGGGAGTTCACAAGATCAAGGGGACAGAGCAGCAGCCTTGTGAGCGGAGACTGGAAATACTTGGACTCTGCCATTTGGGGGAGAAGGGGAAAGAAGTAAGCTGCTCAGTTTTGCAGAATCACAGTGGTGGTGAGTTTGTTGAATATTGAACCGTCATTCCCCAAACCTGTGGTACAAGACCTGGGGGCGTGCAGTGACACTGACAAGAGGTCAGTTAAAAGGGAGGAAGGAAGGGACTTCTGCACACAGCAGGAAAGGCACGTTGGGACCATGTCTACTTCTGTGGCAGCAAGATTAGCAGATCAAAGAGGGGTTAGGCAAATTCATGGAGAGTAGATCCATTAATAGATACTAAAGGATAGTTCAGGGATGTCCCCTCTAACATCCTAATCCTGCGATTGTCAGGCTGGGGAAGTCCAAGGGAATGCTCTGCAGTTAGAGACTGGGCCCACGTGCACTCCCTAAGCAGCATCTCCTATTGTTCTTGTTGGAGACAGAATGGGGACTTTTGCTGCCCACCCCAGAGAGCCCTGTGGGCACCTTTAGCCTTCAACTTCTTAAACTGGCTTAAGAGTTCCCTTTTAACAAGAGGAAATGGAAATGTGGAAGTCCCAGCGTAGCAGGTACCCAGCAACAGGAAGGTGTTAGTGGCTGTTAGCCTGTGCCAGGAGGCCAGTTCTCCAAGTCCCGCCTGTTGGCTCCCTGTGGTTTGGTGGCAGGAGAGTCCTGTCTGTCCCAGGCTGGTCCCAGCAGCAGCTGGCTGGTAGTGCAGAGAGCTGGGGACTGCGCAGGCTCTGGAGAGCAGAGCTGACTTACATGTGAGCTCTGTGTGGGCTTTCCGAAGGTGGAAGTGGTTTGGGAACCTGTACCCACAAGAGTGTAGCTGAAGTTGTGAGCTGTGGATGTGATATATCTGAAGCTGACACCCAGCTCTAGGAATCTGGTACTTTTTGGTTTCATGCTGTGTGGTAAAATCATCAAGAAATGAGGAAGTTTAGGTTCAACACTGTTCCATCTCCACTGATCTGTATGTGACAGCACAGGGAATGGAGGGTGACCCAGACTGAAAGATTAAGCCACGTGTTTTCCATTGCCAGTTACAGAAAATCCTGCCTGGGCATAGTGAACATTAGGATGCTTTGGCTTTACAACTGAGTTGAGAAATGTGATGCAAAGGAGCCTTAAAATCCAAAGCCACATCTCCAAACCATCATCCCTGAAGAATCTCACTTCTGAAATTACCCTGAGAACCCAAAACCTGGTTTTGGTGATCAAAGATGAACTCTGCTTTGTGGTCTGGCTTTCAGCTGAATAAATTGCAAAGAAAAGGAAATGATTTGCTGAGAGGCCCTTAATGATGGGATGTCCTTGTTTTACCTTGAGAGTTTCTTATTAGACAGGTGGTGTAGAGGTATGCATATTTCATTCAAGATCACAGATTCATCTTCCTTAACAATTCCCATTTCTCAAACAGGTGACACAGACCTGTAGATAAATTAAGTTAGTTTTTTGTCTAGTACTTGCATTTTATTCAACATTCTGTCATTGTGTAGGAAGAAGTATAGGGTGTCAGTTGTAGGTCTGCTGAATGATAAACCCCTGCTCTGCTCGGGGTTAGCTAGTGAGAGGCAGGGGCAGGCAAGAGGTGGAATTTCCCAGGCTGCTCATCTTCTCTTTTCTGGTTCAAGAAAGGCTGGCAGCATGGTTTGGTGACACACATCTGTTACCACACGATGTGCGGGAGTTTTCAAAAGCAGATCATCTCCTGAAGTCTGCTGTTGTTTAGCAAACATCACAGGACTGGCAGAGGATTTTCCCAGCACTGGAATTCCCCAGCACGTAGCAGGGCTGCAGGGCAGATTGCCCCATGCCAACTCCATTACAGGGACCTGGGGAGAGCAGAGATCCTGTGTTACCTGGTGGAGCATCTGGACAGGAAGGGAAGCAGCTGATGGCAGGAAGAGCTCATAAACATTGGAGATGGAAGCAAGTCAGGGAGGCTGGGAACTGAGTGCCTAATGTTCAGGGACCCACCAGCTCTTTGTTCACCCCAGTTCAGAGCTGATTTTGGCAATGCGGCCTTTCTTCTCCACTCAAAGACTGGAAGCAATCTGGGCCACGTCGGGGACTGCTTTTGTTAGCTGGGTCACTGAGCTCAGCATTGCATTAGGAAAGTGCTTGTCTGCTCCTTTTCTAACTGCTTGTCCCTGTGGCTGTGCAGCAGGTCAGCTTGTCTCAGCTCATTGCAGTTCTGTGCTGCCAAAACATGCCACCATGTAATGTGACCCAGGCTGCATCACTCAGTGATCAATTATTGTGCTTTTGTGATTATCAGGTCTCACTATGCAACACTGCTGCCTGATTTCCCAAAGAGCCAGGGATCATCTGGTCAGGAATGGTAGCCACTCTGAAAAAACACAGATGGGGGGAACTCTGCTGAGTGCTGCACGGAAATTACCTTCTCTTGTTTTCCAGCCAGAGCCTCGGTGCTGAGTTGATGGGCCTGCAGGTAGATTACTGGATTGCAGCTCCACCCATGGACAGAAAGAGAGACCCAGAGAAGAAGGACCCCTCCACTACCAAAAACACACTGAAATGCACTTTCCGGTCCCTCCAGGTCAGCAGGTTACCTGCCAGCGGTGAGATTGCCACCACTCCAACAATGTCCATGACTGTCGTCACAAAAGAGAAGAACAAGAAAGGTAAGGTGGACACATTTACTGTTGCCAAAGGCCAAGAATGCAATGCTGCTCTCCCTGTTCTGCTCCAGGGCTGCCTGACTTGTTAGTCTGGCATTACAGCACCTTAGTTGTATTTTTATCCCCAAAATCCTAGTTGGTCTGTAGGTGGGGAGTGACTGCATAAGGTGATAGAGTTTGAAAGGGTGGGTCTCCTTTGTGCTGTAAAAAGGTGATGTGTTCACCCTTACAGCTGAGCAGCTGAGAAGGCATAGAGCAGAACAACAAAGGTGGGGACAGATCAAGGACATTTGTGGGTATCTGTGCAGAAAGCCAGGAGGCACGCTGCTCTGGACACTTTCCTGTGTTCCTTGTAAGCCTGCTGGTGGTGGTTTGGGGTGTTGAATGAGGTAAGAGGCAGCTTTTGTGCCCCAACCACCAGAGTCAGGGCACACCCTTCAGCCTGTACAACAGCTCCAGCTCTGGTGTCTCCTCTGCCACATGACAAAGGTGTGGACAGAGGTAGGACATGTGTGCATCCCGTCATGTTGCAGCATGTGGCAGCAGCCCCAGCAGAGACATTTTGCTGGAGTTCATGTGGTGTCCTCTTGTTAAAATACTACTGTCAGCTGGACAAATGCACCAGCCAGACCTGCGAAGCCATTGCTAGGTGTGCTTGTACTTAGAAGAGGTGTTGTCACTCAGAGCAGGTTTGCAGCAATGTAGGCTCTGCTACAGGAGCTCTTGCGTTCTTGTACATAGTGCTTTGCGGGACAAAAGGAGGTAGAAAAGAAATGCTTTCAGTGCAAAGCCTGATGTTAACTT
Source organism: Elanus axillaris (assembly GCA_026212715.1). Taxonomy (NCBI): domain Eukaryota; kingdom Metazoa; phylum Chordata; class Aves; order Accipitriformes; family Accipitridae; genus Elanus; species Elanus axillaris. Next base: position 35,700,153 of record JANZLQ010000095.1, read on the forward strand.
TTTTCTTTTTTAATCTTATGCTCTTAAACTCATGGCTTTGAGTTTATTTTCTCAAAACAGACAAAAAAAGGCATTTTACATGTTGTCAGTAATTCTGTGTTTGCTCCTAGTTTTGGTAATGTGAAACGTAGTAGAAATTGAAAAGAGCTCTGCAGCAAAGTATTTGAAGGAAGCAGCAAGGCAGTTCTGCACTTATATTCAACTGCCAGTAGCTGTCCTTCACATATTCCTGCCTATGGGCCTGGGAGTCATTTCTGGTGGAAGCAGGGGTTTTGGGGGCTCTCAGAGAAGGCTGACAGAGCCTCCTGGACCAGTAGCTACAGGACATGGGTGGATAACCCTGCAGCCAGGTCACTACTGTGCCAACGTAGCTGTGGCACTGCTGGTACCAGAGCTCCCACCCCTGATCACACCCTTTTTAAGTGGCATGCCTATGGGAGAAACAATCCTGAGACATTCAAAATGTTCACTGGGGCTGGCCCCGCCTGGAGCAGTGGTGTTCAACACCACAAGCTTTTGCAGAGCCAGTTTGTACATCTTTGCTCATGTATTTGGACAGTTCTTGGGGAACTGGACCCCTTTTAGCTCTCCTAATGCCTTCGCTCTCCACCAACTGCCCGTAGTTTGTAGTCCCTCCTGCTCTCTGGGCATCTGTGCAGCCCAGCTCATGTTGAGCCGCTGTTGGTGCCGCAAACCTGCTTGCAGATACATGGGAGGCTGGAGGGCAGGGCTGCCCGGCAGCCCTGTGCAGTGTTTGGGACTCCCCCTAGGTGGTGCGGCCGCCCGGCAGATCCCATCAGCCCAGCACAGGGCACAGGCTGGGGACCGCTACAGATGCAGCTGTTTTCCCTGGTGTCCCAGCAGAGCAGCAGGAGTTACCCTGAAGGTGCCCTTTGGGGTCTGGGTTATGAGCTGGGAATGCTTCACATAGAAACACTTAGGCTTAAGATGTCCATGTGCATAGGTGGTGGTGCTGAGCACTGAAGCAGTCAAACTCCTGCCAAATGGGGGTGATTTTAGGAGTTAAAATTAGAGTTATAATTTTCAGACCTGAATGATTAAATGCAAAAACCCAAACAAGTCTTTGTGCAGCTCCTGTGAGTGGCAGAGACTCACTGTGTGCCGGTTTGATTTTCTTCCAGTGATGTTTTTGCCCAAGAAGACAAAAGACAAGGAGGTTGAGTCAAAGAGCCAGTGTATTGAAGGAATCAGCAGGTTGATTTGCACAGCGAAACATCAGCAGAACATGCTGCGTGGTAAGTGCAGCACTTGCATCCTGTTGGGCTCTGGGGTGAAGCTCAGCTGCTAGCGTCATCCTCCAGGTAAAGGGCTGACCTGGTGTCCTGCCCCATGCCCTGGAGCCAATGTAATAGGGGTGTTCTTGGGGAATGGGCTTGGATGTGTCCAGCATGAGGAAATGCATTAATAGGCTGGGATGTGGGAAAATCTTCCCTTTCCTAGGAACAACTCAGAATCAGTGTCCTCGATGAGGAGGAGAAAGGCTGGGCCTGACTCCATTCCCCTCCCTGTCATTCTCTGTTTCACTTGCATATCTGGTGCAAGTGATGGTGGAGAGCAGTGAGAATGTGGCTGCTCCTCTAGGCAGGACTCTAGCACAAAGGCACGCCACAGCAGGAGCCATATATGCATCTTGCAGACAGACCTAAAGTGGCTGTCAGTGGAGCTGTGCATCTAGTATCAAAAATATCCCTATAGCCTATTCAGTTGATAATCCCCACCACTGTTAACAGCAGAGGGATCTGCTTAGGTCACCTTCTTAATCCTGGCCCAGTCTTTGTAAGACTGGTGAGCATGAGGGATGGTCACAACGTGTGTCACCTCTTTAGGAGATGGGGATTTCCTGGTTAAGAGTGCCAGTGAGGAAAGACTGATGTTCATCTCTGTAAGAGTGCATTTGCCCAAAAAAGAAAATGGAGTGTGTTTAGGTAATTTGAGAAACCAGATCAGGTGACACTGAAATCAGCAGTGTGGGGAGCTCCAGTGTCAGCGAGCGATGCTGGAACAACAATCTGAGCTGTTGTCCCTAAACGTGGTCTGCTCTTGAGCCTTTCTCCCCCCTGTGTGCAGCTATTTACAGCAGTGGGGTGGCCAGGCAGAGCAGCACATGCCCTGAGCACAGAACGTGGCCCAGCCTCTGTCTGCTGACTGCAGGGAAGTTTCTAGCAAAGCTGTTCCAGGTTGGCCACTTCCACTCGGTATTTTCTAACTCTCCTCTCTTTTTACCCTCCCCTGCAGTCCTGATCGATGGGGTGGAGTGGAACGACGTCAAGTTCTTTCAGCTGGCAGCACAGTGGTCCTCTCATGTCAAGCACTTTCCCATCTGCATATTTGGACACTCCAAATCTAACTTCTAGCCGTGCTCAGTGGAGGGACCTTCTGTCTGTCCCGGGGACTGCACACCAGGAGCCAGGAATTGCGTGCCAACTCTGACTCGCGTCGCTCTGCCCTCTCCTGCAGAATTAATTACAGATGTGCTTGGATTACTTTTGAATTACTTTTTTCTATTAACTCTTAAGTTTACTACAAGGGAAGAAAACCCCTTTAAACAAAGGCAAAAAAACCCCAGTCTTAAATATAGATGTGCTGACAACATGAAGTTGTGGGGGAGTTGACAGGAGCAGGCAACCTGCCCAAGAACACCTACCACTTATGAGCAGATAGCTGAATAACTGCACTGCTTATTAACCTGAGACCTCATTGGTGTGAATGGGCTGGGGGAGCCATGGATCAGCTCAAACAGATTTTGTGGAAGATCATGCGCGTTATGGTGCATTTGGCCCCCTCCCTCTGTATTTCTAGGGAAAAAACATGGCCAGTCTTTCTTCCTGCTGCCAAAGGATGAGAGATCAAGTCTGAAGGGAGTTCAGCTGTCCCGTTTAAAAAACAAACCACTCGCGTAGCTAGGGAGGTCTGGAGAGGAGATCCCCTTTGGAGTGTGGAGTCTGCCATGGAGATGGGCAGGTGTTTGTGCTGAAGCAATGCCTGAGGAGCATTGGGCAGGAACAGGAGTTAGGGAAACACTAGGCATAAGCAAACTCCAGTGTCCCATGTCTGTGACAATGACCAAACCGAGCCAGTCACAATGTCCCTGCAGCTGGCTGAGCTGCTGAGGGACACCGCATCAGTGGGGTCGCTGCTATTTACATACTCACACCAATTATTTACCTGTCAATAAAACCTCGTCCAGCCTCTAAAGGGAAAGGATTTTTTTTAACAGCTGCAGATTTTTTTTAATGCTTTCTAAAAAAAAAAAAAAGTTGCCAAAAAAACAAACCCAGGAAGATGAGCCGTTGTCTGTGAAGTGATACATCACCGTAGTGGCTGGACCAGGAGCCAGCCAGGCACTCTGCATGTCCAGCTGCCTTCCTGTCCATCTGTCAAACTGCACACATGAGGTAGCCTGGGCTGTTTTATCTGCTGCCTTTGTCCTGCCCTGACCACACTGTGCTCCCCAGAGCCTGCTGCCATCTCCCTCGTGCACCTCTCCAGGATGGGTGCAGACTGCCTGGCTTCAGGGCCACTGCAGGAGTGCATTTTTGCCACGCTATTGAACCACCCAGGACCTCTTCTCGTAGGGACTAAGGGACTGTATGAGGGGTGCTGGGGGTAGGCAGTCTCCTGCAGGCTGCTTTGTAGATGGACATTGTCCTTACGTTCTGCTTTCTAAGTGTTTCTTCCCACAGGGTTTTCTCTGTGGATTGCATCCCTTCCCCAGCAGGATATGCTTTTGCCCTGGCACAGCATTGCTTATAGGTTGAGGCTGTGCTAACAGTTTCATTCCCAAGGTGCAGTGGAAGCTGTAGCTATGACGTGAGAGAGGATGAAGCCAGCTAGGTTGTCTGTCCACCTCAGGCAGCAAGACGTTCTGTGAGATGGAGTGAGTTTTTTGGGTGTCTCGCACTGTTGGCTTGGCTCTGGCAGCACTTGGGTTCACTTTGTATGCCTTGCTGCTGCCAGGGTCACTTGGGCTGCCAGGACGAGGGGATACTCTTACAAGGAGACAGCATGACAAGCTGCAGGTCTGGGTGGTTCTGGGTGCTGCAGATGTGGCCTTTTGCTCTCTAGGCTTCCCGAGGCATGCCTGGGAGGGACTGGGAGCAGGTGGCTGCTGGGGTTTGGGGAGCAGAGTGTGCCTGCTGTGTGGAAGAACAGACATCTCTGGCATTTCAGGTTAAAGGACTGAAGTTTTTGATGGGGTGGGTCCTTCTGGGTCCCACTCTTGTGGACAGGCCAGGCTCTGTGAGCATTTCCAGGAGGCACTTTCCGAGGGCAGTGATGCTTTGGAACTTTTTGGTGGCTGGGTTTTGGGTGTGTGGGTTTTTTTGTCTGATCCCTTTACCCTTGGGTTTTTAAAGGCTTTGGGAACCCGCTTTGCCGTGCTTAGCAGGTCCTGCTCTGCACAGGGACTGCCTAGGTTCTTTTGGGCAGGGCAGTGGTAATGTGCTCAGGCCTTCTGCTGATGGGAAGTGAGGGATTAGTGTGGTCCCTGCTGGATCTAGTGCCTGTTGCAGCTCACAGCACAGGCTGCTTCACCAACTCTGATTTCATGAAACCCTTTCCTAGCAGAAGTACAACCTACTTGGCCAGGGACTGGGTATTCCCTTCAAAACACGCAGGGGAGGAGGACATGGTCCCACACTCACTGGCATGCTGCTAGGCAGGACATATTGTCTAGTTGCAATACTCTGTTTCTTCCCGCAGTCTGCTAGCTCTTGGCTGTGGCAGAAGCTCGGCTGTAGTTTGAATGTTGTTGTGTCCATCAGTTGATGCTTTTTTGGTTGACCTGAGCTGATGCTCTGGGACTGTATAGTGTTGCCTAGCAACGGTAGCGTGGGAGATGGTGTATAAGCACATCACTTCTTTTTTTTTTTTATTGAGGCTGTTGCATCAAAAAAAAAGCATTTTGAAGGAAATTAGTGTGTGATTTCTTCCTGGAGTCTCACACTGGTGTGACAAGAGTGATTGGGCTGGGTTCCAGCACCAGGAGCTGCATGCAGCCTGCGCAGCTCTCAGTGCTGGAGCGTGTTATTGCTGCAGAGGTGAGGTGGACTGACCAACTGCAATAACTTTGTTTACTGGGGGAGTGAGGGGGGAACCATCACTGTGCTCCTCTTTGTATTTCAACCTACTGTAAAGAAACAAATGGTAGCTAGGACAGGATTTCCAGGGTCCTGCCTGTCAATTGTGTGTTGCCCTGCTCTACTCTGTGTGTGTGTGTGTCAGAGAGAGAGAGAAACTCTTCTGCTCGTTGCATTTCATGTTGGTTTGTGTTTCGTTCTAACTTTATACATGTGAATTCACCGGGAAACTCCCTGTGTGCCTGAGACCTGAGGGCTTGCATCTCTGCAGGGTTTCTCCCCTGTAGAAAGATGCCATTGCTCTGAAATGCCCCTTCCATGTGAGGAAACATCCCAGCTTCTCCGCCTTGTCCTCCTGGAGTCCAGCAGCGTCAGGTGGGGTCTACCTGCGGACAGCTATGTGCCCAGGGGGTAGCTGTGGTTTCCCAGCCTTGGAGTCAAGGGCTGGTATGCGAGTTTGGTGGTGCTCCAGTCAGGGTGTTGTGCCTCTGTTGTTTCTCTTGTATCATGTGGAGCCACTTTGTGCAGCTGTTTCTGTCCCTGACTGGAGGAGAAACAGGTTTCTGTCTCTAACGAAAATGAGTGTCAAAGCATGCATGTCACTCAGACCATTTTGGGAAGGGGCTTTGCACCTGGTGACATGAATGAGTGACTGATCTCAGGTCTTCCAGCGCCCCAGCAGTTTACTGGGGGACCCTGCCATGAGCAAGCCCCGCCAGCTGAAGGGGTGTGAGGCTGGGGAGAGCTGCTGGGGCAGCAATTAGGCCCATGCCTGCAGACCTGTGCCAGCCTGGTGGAATTAGGTGGTTGCATCCAAGTCAGCAAGTGCAGAAGGATGGTTTAGAGCAGAGACAGCACTGCTCTGCATTCAGCTCTTGAGAGTTTTGGTGAGGAAGGTGCAACTTGAACAAAGAAAAGCAGTGGCGTTATCGTGCCTGCCTGCATTAGACAGGGCTTGCTTTGGAGCTGTGTGGTCTGACAGCAAAGGCGGGGGCTGGAGCAGGCAGCATCTGAGCTGATCTCTGACTGGGAGGTGCTTTGAAGGTGGTGTCCCCTGGTGTCCCTGTTCCTTTGTGTCCCAGAGCTCACCCCTGCTCCCCGCAGAGCTCATGTCTCCTGCTCCCCTGGCTGCAGCTTCTCAAAGCAGCTGGTTTCTTTTTCAGCTGCTGTCAGGCAAAGGGCCCCCACCTTGCTCGGAGGTGAGGTCTCGGGGACAGGCTCACTGCTGCGTTGGGCTGTGCAACGCTGACCTAGTTTAACAGTGCTGGTGAGCAGATGAAAGATGGAAGGTTTTTCTGGCGTCATGTTGCAACTTGAGTTCTTCCTGGTCCTCTGGGTTGAGTTTCCTGGAGACAAAGGCTGGACCTCAGCCCTGAGAGCATTCAGTCAGGGCTGGCTCTCCTGTAGTGCTGGCAAATTTGTGGACATCTTGATGTTTTAGCTCAGCATTGCAGTTTCCATCCAGTTCAACTGTTACCGGTTACATCTCAGCAGTAACAGCAGTCCTCCTTAATTACATATGAGTTTGGGGAGAGCCACTGTCTCTTTGGCTGTGTATTGCTGATTTAATTAGCATGTGCTTATGGCTTTATCCTGCAGAGAGGGCAGGGGTGGGTGGCTGAGAGGAGGTTTCTGGGGTTGGAGGAGAGATGTGCCTGTTCACTTTCCATCATCAAACTCAGCTGAGAGCTACACTGCCCTGTGCTTAACCTGTGATTGCAGCAAAGGCCCTGTTGTGTTTCTCACCAGCAGTGTGTGCTGGAGGGAGCACTGGAGAGCTGGGGTGGAGGGCATTGCACCTGGCACCTCCAAGTTTCAGAAGAAAATCCTGGTGAGAAGCAGCAGAGCTGGTGGCCTTCTCGTGCTGCTTAGTGTGCAGAGGGATTGGAAGGGCTGGGATTAGGGCAGTCTTGCCATGCAGCAGTAAAGGGCTGAGGGCACTGGAGCTTTCTTGAAGCTAGGTTGGATGCAGTGCCTCTGTCCCCTTTGTTTAGGGGGTCTCAATCTCGGCAGATATCTGTGTGGTGGCATTTTAGTGTGATACTCCCTCTGGGCTCATCTGGCAGGGAGAAGGCCAGAAATGAGCCCTAGCATCTTCTGGGGGCCTTGTCAGTGGGGTTCTCGTGGGAGATGCTCCTAGCAGGGCTGGCTGCTGCACAGTAACTCAGTTGCTTTGGGACAGACTGGGGGAGAAGGGGACATGCCAACTTGGAAAGCAGCAGGTCACTGGTTTCCTTAAGGAAGAGCACCAGTATGGGGCCACATCCAGTCAGCTGCTGCTTTGCACCTTGGCCGGAGGGTTGCCACAGTATTGCCCGCCTGGTTGCGTACGTGCCATGGCCACAGGGAAGTGCATTGCGAGCATGGGTACCAGCGCTGCGTGCCGCCAGCTTTGTCTGGACTGCAGCGTATGAGGGGAAGTTACCACTTTGTAGATTGTCCATCTGTTTCATTGTTGTATTGTTTGGGTTCTAGGGTTTTTTTTTTATGAAGACAGATTAAATGTAAATAGCCTTTTTTTGGAACAAACTGCAACGTGCTCGACCTCGTCAACTATTTTATGGTACTAATGCAACACTAATAAAACTGGACATGAAAGCACACATCCGTCCCTTGAGTTGTCTCTCAGCAGGGGCTGCTCTGGCATGACCGGGTCAGTTGTCTCCAGTAGGGGACAGCAGCATGGCTTTCTGGTGTGGCGGGATCTCTTGTGTTACTTATCCATCTGCCCTGCAGGAGTTCCAGGGCAGAGCTGGTGGATTGGCATGTCCTCCCTGGCACCAAGCCCTCCTGCGGTTTTTGCAGCCCTGCTGCCCTCTGCCCTGCCCCTGATGGCTTCTCTCCCAGAGGGACCCACTTGTCTCCTGCAGCTCTCCTGGATCTGACAGCCCCTCTGGCACACAGTCCTCATCCCCTCACAGCAAGAAGGGACCAGGCTGGTGCCCGTTTCTGATCTGGGGGCTGTGCTGGATGGACACAGTGATGTTAGGGTACCAAGGGGGGGTGTCTCAGTGGGGGAAGACTGAGGCTACGGTAGCCTGAAGCTGTTTGTGCTCCTGGGAGAGCGGTGGGAGCGGGACTGGGATGTGCGGGGTGGCAAGCACATGGACTTGGTGCTGGGGAGTGGGAAGGTGGAGAGAAGGAGGAAAGAGAAGAGGTAAGCAGCTGTCTGAGGCAGAAAGGTGAAGAAATTTTGGAAAATGGGCCCATGGCCCTGGTCCCCAGGATACAACACATTGGAGGCAGCAGTGGGAACGCTGAGCCAGAGCAGCCTGCATCCCTGTGCTCCCCCTGGATGAGAGTGGGGGCTGGAGGGGTGGCTGCTGATGGAGCAAGGAGGTGTGGGGTGAAGGGAGCTCCTGGCAGCAGACCAGGCTGCTCTGAAAGCATGCAGGTCTCGGTGGATGTCCGAGCTCCTCTGCATGGCCTGGCCAGGCTTGCAGGTGCGTTTATGGCCTGAGCCCTTTGCTGGAGGAGGGGATGCAAGTCCCACCCAGGTAGCACTGAGTGGGCCTTGGATATCTCCAGGCAGGTGGAAAGTATGTAGATCGGCAGGGGGCAAATTTGGGACTCCTGAGTGCAGAGACAGCACCAAAAGCCATGGAGAGGTCCTGGCTGCTGCTGAGATGGGGGGAGCACTGTGGGGCAGGTAAGGGAGACAACTGTATGAAGGCTCTTTTGCCTATGTATTTTTTGCACAGGTTCAGCTGTAAACCTGCACAGATGACCCAGCTGTGTGGAAGAGGCTCAGCCTGACCTTTGACTTCTAGAGCCCATGGAGGAGCTTGTCTCAGCATGGGAAGGAGGGTGCAAGTGGAGGGAACCGGGGTGGTTGGAAGGCTCAGGTGCTGGCAAGGGGGAGCAGAGGAACAGCCCCACATTAACTGGGGAGCATGTGTGAGCTCTCCATGCCTAGCCAAAAGCCCTGGTGGGGCCATGGACATGCTTCCTGCTCTTTTGGAAGGGAGGAGAAGAAATTAGAGCTGGGTGGAGCAAGGACGGTTCAAGGCCCGGGTGTGCCAGGTCATGTGCAATGGGCCTAGAGAGCCTCCCTTGCCTACGTGTGCTGGGAAAAACTGATTTCTGCCAGGCAACCTCAGACTGGGCTCTCAAAGCGCTGGCGTCTTCTTTTTGCAGGTCTTGGCCTTTCTCAGCAGAAGTGTACCCTCGCTGCCACACAAGAGGTGTCAAATGCAAGTGATGCCTTGTCAGAACGTACCAAAAGCTTTCCGGAAGGACTGTGCCACGGTAGGAGTCAGTGGCCTCCGTGGGAGTGAGGTTTGGTGGTGGGAGATGGGACGCTGCAAGAGCCTGCTCCTTCCCAGGCTGTGGCCACCGGCGCCAGCTCCCCTCCCTCACGTTGCACAACACCCCGGTGGTGACCACAGCTATTGCTTAACCTGGAAAAGGAACAGCAGGGAAGTTCCGACATGTTTTCATTGCTTTCATTTAAAACACAATTTAGCATCTGGAAAGAGCAGTCAATGCCACGTGACTGTCTGCTGCTTCATGTGCAACTACCGAGTGCCCCATGATGTGATTTGTAAATATTTATTCTGGATAATTTTTCTGTGTCCTACTGAATCATTTTCCGCTCTGCAGATCGGTTGCAGGAGCAGCCCGGGGAGAGCCAGCCCTCACGTCCTGTGGTGTCCCTGATGGCAGTGCCGGCACGTGCTCCCCCAAGCCAGCTCGGAAAGGAGGAAATACCACAGTGGTGCTCCCTGGTGCACTGAACATTTTTGGCTGACTGCTTTTTACCCCCAGAAGTGCCTTCCTCGCTCAGCTGTGCTCCTTGCACACATTTGGAACATGAAAGCAGAGCCCTGTGCCCTACTGGGATCCGAAGACTGTCAGAGATTTGGGGGTTTGGTGTTTTTTGTTTTTTTTTTTTTTTTTCCTGACATGCAAAATGAATTTTAACAAAAGCCCTGTTCTTTTTCAAATAGATGCATTTTGGCAGATGTCAAGGTTTTGGGCAGTCTTCTGTAGCTGTTTCAGGACTTTATGAGAATCGGGGTTGAGAGGGCAGGCAGTGGCCATGCCCAGCCCTGGTTAAAGGTGTTTTGCGCTGTTAACCCCTTGGTCCAGCAAAGAGTTTCATGACATATTTTTTGGCCATTATGACCTGTCTGACTGTGAGGAGGGGCCCTGGTCTGACACCTGCCTCAGGCTACACTGGGTGATTGTTCAACTCTGTGCTGGAGCCGAGGAGCCGAGTGTAGTGGTCCTGCTGTGCCTGAGGGGCCAGCAGTGCCCTGGGTCCCCCGTGCTGACCCTTGGAGGTGTAGGTCTTTGTTGGGGTTCACCATCTGGCCTTGGCCACACGCATGGAGAAGTCTTGAGGGGGGATGGCCCGTCACCTGCTCTGCTCTACTTTCTCAGCCCTTGCTGGGGGACCTGCTGTAAAGTGTTATGTACCAAAGAACGATGGTTTCTTGGGGTGTTTTTTTGGCATCAGCCTGACAGTTCCTGTAGGAGAGGAAATGGCAGTGGCGATGTGCAAGTTTTGCAGTGCGATCTGGAGACGGCAACTGTTCAACAGCCTTATAACCACTGCAGGGCTGCTGAGGAGCCGCCTGGAGAGGAGCCGTGTGTGGGTGAAGAAGGGATGTACCTGCTCGGTGCAGCCCCTGGTGTGCTCAGGACCGGTAACACCCCCAGGTCAGCGGGCAAGGGAAAACTAAAGCCATCATCTATGTTTCACCTCTCAGACAGACACCCGAGGAGGGGGGAAAGCCCCAGTGTGGCAGCGGGTGACACAAGTGTGGAGGGGACAGGCTAGGCAGCCTCTCGCCATCGTGGGGACCCGGAGGGAGACGGTGTATGAGGGGTGGGAGGGTGCGAGTAGGAGGTGGGTGTAGGGCAGGGGACTCCCGTGGCCATGTGTAGGGCTGGAGGAGTGTGTACACGGGGAGCAGGCAGCATGCAGGTGTAGGCAGAGGTGTGAGGGGGTGCGGGTGTGTGTGAGGAGGGCTGTGTCCGTGCGGCGGCCTGTTGTTCCTGCCCAGGGTGGGGATGGCCTGTGGCGGTTGGGCGTGTGTGAGGAAGACTTGGGTTGTGTGAGGGCAGGCAGCGTGAGGGCTGTCCGCAAGTACAGGCAGCGTCTGTGTGTGGATAGAGGCGGCGTGTGCGTGAGAAGGGCTGTGAGAACAGGGACATGCGCGTGGGGTGGGCTGTGTGTGAGTACAGGGTGTGTGGAGCGCTGCGAGCGTACCCAGTCCGTGTGTGTGTGTGCGAGGAGGGCTGTGAGCACAGGCAGATGTGTGTGTGCGCAGACGGAGTGTGTGCGCAGGGCTGTGTGTACAGGTGGGGTGCTACGAGGAAGGCTGTGTGCGAGGCAGATGGACGTGTGAGGAGAGCTGTGCGTACAGGCAGATGTGCGTGAGCACAGGTGGTGTTTGAGCGCGCGTGTGCCGGGTTGTACGTGAGGACAGGCCCTGTCTGTGCGTGTGTAAGGAGGGCTGAGCCTGCGTGGCGGCGGGCGAACTGTGCGAGGAAGGAAGGCAGCGTGAGGACAGGCGGGATGCTGCGTGTGTCTGTGTGAGAGGCGAGGCGCTGCCCGCCGGCGGGCCCGCTCCTCTCCCTCCCCTCCCGCCGGGCGCAGGCCGCGGAGCGCCGCCCTCACACGCTGCGGGCTGGGCGGCGGGGCCGGCTCCTTCCCCCTCCCTCCCGCCGCCGCCGCCGCCGGGCCCCTCTCCGCCCGGGCCC
>JANZLQ010000095.1:35721566-35744103 GCA_026212715.1 Elanus axillaris
CCCCAAAAAAATACTCCCCCATGATTTAAGAGTTCTCTTCTTACTAGTTTTTCCATCTGCTCAAGTGCTTCTCTGGCTTTTCTGTAAATTAGATCATCCTGGTCTTCCCTTACAAACCCACATTTGGGGAAGGGTTTTTCTTTCTTTAAGCCTGGACTATTTCCATGAGCTGGTTCATGGTATTGCCCAACAAAGAGTTGCACTGGTGCAGCTGAAATTATGTAGGCTCACCACTTCGCTACTGCGGAAAATGTTTGTATAGCTACATCCTTGGGAACTGAAGTGGCAGAAGAGGTGATACAGAATAGGCTTTGTGTCCAGAGAACTTCAAATCATGCTTAGATATCTCATATAAAGCAGAGAATAAGAAAGTGGTTCTCCAGGAATATTTAGTGTATGCTTGTCCTGCAGAGAGCTGGAGGGAGTTGACTTAGTGAACCTGAAGGGTCAGTACAGCATGCAAAGGCGTCTGCATTGTAGCTGGGATATTGGGAGTGGATTAATTGAAATGGGTTTCCTTTTACTGCCATATAATTGATTTCTAGCAGCCGAATTGCTTCTTTATCCTGAGGGTAGTACTTTGGAAGCTTAATTTTATTTCCAGGATTCTCACAAATTCTCTTTTTAAGTCTTGTTTGTACACAGTCTCCCTACATTACCTTTAAGCTGGCATCCCTATTAGCAGTTACTTCAGCATGTCATAGCTCTTATCAGAAGAGTGACCTGTGTAGTATAGCTGATACACATAACCTCTTTTTCACAAGTGCCCACAGATTGCTGTCCTTTGTTTTTTTCCGCAGATCTTCTGCAGCTGAAAACAGCCAAAAGTGCTGTGAGGAACAGAAATAAAGTTGTTGACTTTATCTAAAATTCGTGTGCTTTCTGCTGTGAGGTGGTTCTTCCCTTTCTTCTGCTCCTACTCCTTTGTAATTTTGCGCTTTTACTGGGAAAGGTACCATACGTATGAACTCTTGTGCCATGTCCAGAGCTGAGATCTTGAGTCTCCGGATTGTTGCTGCTAGGCAGAATACCCGTCTTCTTCCCTGGCAGAGAGGATAAACGTTTGGGAACACACTTGGTCATAATGAATCAGATCAAAAGTTAATTGATCCCGGGACCTGCCTTGAACAGCACTGACAACAGAGGTGTTGGAAGGTGTGTGAGAAAGTGTGCAAGCACTTTTGATAATTCCCCCAAACACTGCAGAATCTCCAGTGACTTGCTTTAAAACCTAGTCTATTAATTGTTTCTGAAATGGGAACTGTTTCGTATCTCTAATTGTCTGTCTTACCTTTCTCTCACTTTCTCTTGTAGTTTTAGTATCTATGTTTTTAAGATAGGGAACAGTGATCAGAACTTAATTATCTTTGAGACTTCTGTCCCTCTGTGAAATGTTTTAAATCAAACAAAGGGTTCAGGAGTTAATAGGGAACAACTAATGCATGGATAATGGAGTTGCATAAACCTTGTTTCACTAAGAATGAGGCAAAAAAATTATGAGGTAGCTGGACAGGAATTTTTCTTCCCCCCTTTGACATGGTAGAAAACAAAGAACAGAAGACCTTTGGGAAGATCCAAATCCCTTAATGTTTCAGAGTTTAAATTGGATCAAGCAACTGTCAGTTTGTCCAAGCAAGTTGCATGTCATTAACTTAGATGGTTTTTTTTGCTGCAAAAAGGTAGAGAATATTTCTTAGCTGGAGTAGAGTTCTGTGGTAGATATTTATTTAAGTTTTTGTTTGTAACCCTTACAGGTCCTTCAGAGGTTTGGTTTTGGGTTTATTTGTTTGGGTTTTTTCCTAGTATCTCTTACTACATGAGAAGAGCTTGTATTGATAAAAATTTGTATCAGCTTTTTTATAGGTCTGTGCATAATCTATAGTCCTGTTACATGGACCTTGCAGTGAAATGCTTCTACTTTAGGGTTACGGTTTGGGGAATATTGAACCTGGATTTTTGAGGCAAGTCAGAAAAACTGATACGTAGGTTTAATCTCAAAACAGCCAAGTTATTTTGGCTGTTCCTTTCTAGATACATTTTCTTCCAAATGGACAGAACTTGTAATGTGAACATTTTGTTTATCATATGAATGTATAGATAATTCTTGTTTCTGGAGCGTTTTACAGTTTGGGAATTTTTAAGGTGAGGAGATAAAAGCCTATTCCTGCTTCTTTACGTTCATGGCTTTGATCACATTCTCCAGGGCAACCTACCTTTAGAAATAACAGTTTAGCCATTAGAAGAAAAGATTAATTAACAAACTCAGGAAAATCAACTACCTGTTTCTTACAAGCATGCTGACTCTAAGTTAAGCTATGATAAAATAAGGTACTGATATTTGCACTGATTATCAGTTTCTACCCATTTTCATACAGGCATGTGTTTTAGGGGGACTTGGCAAAAAGTACATGGGTTTCTCACTTGTGTATTTGTGAATTTGCCACTTTTTTCCTTCTCACTGCTGGGGGCTAGAGTGGCATTTTGTTCGATGGTTTATTATTGAAAATAAGATTAGAAGCTGGTATGAAACTGAGAACATGGACTTCTGCCATGCGTTTTGAATATGTAAGCCTGAACTTCCTTTAGTACAAAGCAATCTCGAGTGATGCTTCTGCATGTGTATGTGTGTAGATGCATGCTTGAAATTTGCTTGTTGTTACAGGGTCTTTAGTTTATTAAATAAAACTGGGTTCTCCTTTCCTTGCATGTATCTGGACTCTTCACTTTACAGCTCCAGGGTTCTTTCAAATCATGTTGTTTTTCTTGGAGAAGGGGTGGAAAGGGGAGCTGAACATACTGCATATCCTTGTATATGTACATCTGTAAATGCTTTTTTTTTTTAGAGGTTTTACAGTATGTTATATGAGCTGATAGAAGCTGGAGAGGCTGTATGCTTGCTCACCACTGTGAAGTGCTTGGCACATGGGTGTTATGATGATGTATTTTGTTTTTAGTATCTAGGATGTTGTCTTCCCAGTACAACCCTATAGGCTCAGAATTGTACAGGCACCCTTGTTACACTGTCTGCACGCTCCGAAGGAGGGTAGAAGCAACTTTCCATTGTAAGGGCTTGTCTTGCAAGAGAAACAAACATTTTACATAATTACAAAACAGCATTGAAAATTAAGATTTTCTATACATATAATTTCAGTGTGTAATTAACTAGACATAACTGCTGTTTTGGAGGGAGTGTGCTCATATAACTCCCTGCGTAGGCCAGCTCTCAACATCTACTCAGTCTGGAAAGCTATGGGAGTTATCAGAGGAGTCATGTTGTAGAAACTCCCAAGTGAAGACTATTAACTGCCAGGCTGAAGTAGGAAATTGTAAAGGGAAGGGTAGGGCTGCAACAGTTCCTTTAGGAGTGTTCTCTGGCTCCAGCCTGAGAAGCTGCAAGTACTTCAGGAGAATTTGGCTGTGGATTGCTTTGCTTGTGCATGGAGCCATCCCACCCTCGTTGAACAGAGTTTGCGACGTCTGTAGACCTGATGGTGACCTAAAACATTTGGCCGACTGCCAGAGCCTGCTGGCTCTTGTGACCTGGTAGCTCTCTGGGATGGCAGCCTTCCTTGCTGAAGGAAGCCTTGTCTGTTTTTACCTGACTTGGGACTGTTTTCACTGTGTGGTTAGAGACAGGGTAGTCACTGTTCTGGATGGACGTGCACACACCAAGTTGGGCTGTCGCTGCAAATTTATATCTAGGAAGTTTACTGCAGGCTTTGGCTTAAGGAAGTGGTGCAGTGGTGTGTTAATCTTGATCCGTTAGTGAAAACCAAGCTTTCTGCTTTAACAGTGAGAACTTGTTGCTTAGGTCATTTTCCCCTGTTTTGTTGTGGCTAAGCCTTTTTATTGAGACCAGGCAGCTAATCTCAGGAACGTGGTATGTGAGCAGTAGATTCTTTTCACAAGCGTGGTCCCTTTTGAGACGTGTCTTGGTTAACGATTTCAGTCAAGGGTTATTTTTTTGATCTCTGTCCTCCTCATGAGCCTTTTGACTTGGTTGCTTTGCTCAGAAGAGCAAAGTTAGCTTGATAACTGGGGTACCTCAACCTATCCGTACTAAATTTAGTGATGGTCTGCTGTTAACTGTATGGAGTGGAGATTTCTGCAGGAGATGGTGCTTGCTGTTGTCATGTCCCTCACTAAGTGACTACAGGTATTTCAGATGCTTTTGTGCTTAGGTGGTTGTTCCATTTCCACTGCTTTTTTAAGGAGTTGAGCGGCGGTAGTGGTGTTGCCCATAGCGCATCAAGCTGAGGATGAGGCAGCACTTATCCTGTGCATGCAGTAGCCACAAATACTGCTGTCCAGTAAATGTGAATTGAACTTGTGCTGACAGTATATGTTTAATACCTTCATTGATCCATGAAAGAGATTAATTATAAATACTTGGTTCATATATACTGCTAGGTATATTGGACCTCATAATTATTTTAGCAACTGAAACAACTGTTTCAGTTTTGCATTTCTGGTAATGAAAATATTGTGCTGGTAAGGCTTTCTCTGTTGAAACGGTTACCTGTTCTGTAACTAAACATTTCATCAGGTGACAGCTGCTGTGAGTGTTGCTGTTTTTTGAACAGCCAGAAGGCAATGGGACCTGGGCTTTGCCAGGTGAGATTGCTTGACTTGTAGGCTGAAAGCAGTGTAGCCTCCGCAGCCTCCTCTTTCATGAGAACATAGACCAGGAGGGATTGTGTTATCCAAAATGTAAAGTGATTGACAGTTTCAGAACCAAGCTGCTGAATAATTTGAAAACTGGAGCTTACTGAAGGAAACTGGCCCAAAGTTGAATCTGAAACCCGGAGTATGAGGAGCCATATATTTCCCATAAGAGAAGTCATAAAGTAAGCAGGTCATCATAAGTTTATGCACTCTCTTGATGCTCATCTTTAATTCAGGGCAGCAGCTTTGTGGATTGGTCAGGGGAAATATTTGCAACTGTGAAGTTACTTCTTTATCACATGCCTGGAAATGCATATTGTACCAAACAGCAGTAGTGATGAGTGTGGGAAGAGGAAGGCTTTCAGCCTCCCTCGTGTCCTGAGTACATCTGTAGGCTAATGCAGTACGCAGCGTGTTAAGACTTTCTGGAGGTATGGTAGGGACTAGTACTCAGTGAGGTCAGTCCTCAGAAAGCACTTGTAGCTTGAAAGGCATAAGTAAGTTGGGAAGGATAAAAGTACTTTGGGGCATTTTTGCAACTTGATCACCTAAAAGCCCGTAAGGTTATTAGGTAGCTCAGACATGTCTAATCTTATAAATATATGACCTCTAGACAGTGTGTGTTCTTTCTTTTGCGGTACCCCCTCCTGATTTTCTTTTCTATGGACTAGCGTAGACTTAATCCACAGCTGACATGAAGAGGGCAAAGGGGGAAGCTATTTTGCAATAATGTCTTTAAAGCATATGAGAGCAAAAAGAAAGTCTGTTATGTTTATTGCTAATTGAGAACAATTATTTTATGGCCTTTGTGGAAAATTTCCATCTTCTGTGGTCAGTAGGCTGTCATTCTAGCTTTAGCTGCTGTGCTGTTGCAGGTATGCTTGTGTCTGTGTGTTCTAGCAGTTCACTACCTGTGTAATACAGCGTTGCTTTCTAGTAAGTTGTGCATATTCTCAACTTCAGAAAAAATGTTATGGGATATAAAAGCTTTTTGGGTAGATTTATGTATGCAGGATCTTCTATAGCAGTATAGGCAAGAGGAATAAATACATATTGAGTTTGAGTCAGAGGGTGGTTAGATGTGTGATGGTCCTTACTGTCTTGTGGTATTGCCACACTCCCTAGTCATTCATTGTTTTAGCCTGATCACAGATAATTCTGTAAGGTGCATGAGTGGTGCTGTTAATTACCATCATGGTGTGGACACATGGCTGATTAATTCAGGGATTGTGAGTTTAAGCTGCAAGCTGTTGTGAAGGTATGGGATTGAATCTCCAACCTTTGTTCAGGCAGTTGGGTGGTAAGGGGTTTAGCTTCATGTGTTTTATGGTGGTTGCTGTTTGTAAGGAGACATGCTGTGCTTGTGGGATGCAGAGCGGATAGGCCAGTCCTTTTCTTCAATCCTGTAAGCAGGAAAGCCAATAAAAGAGCAAGGATAGGCAGTCTGTTGTGTTTGAAGAGTCTGACTTACTGTTTTGCTTGCTGTCAGGCTCTACTTCTCTGTCCCTAGACCTTGTTTTTTGTTTTAGTGGACTTTCCTTCCTGTTCTGCGGTAGGATCTGAGATGCATATCTTCCTGTCGTTTAGAGGTTTGTTAACTTTATCTCTTTCCCCATCCTTTCTTTCAGCCCAGGGCACAGAGACTCTGGTAGTTGTGCACATGCAGGATGTTTCCCATCGATGGCTGGATTGTTGGGAGCCTGTAGAGGGTTTCTGTTATCCAGTGTGTGTGTGTGTGAGTGCAGCTGGTAGCGACTATCCTGAAAGCAAACCGGCAACAGTATTAGTTGGGTAGGCAGTATGAGAAGGATGCACTTCCACAGCATGGGAGGAAGCTGGAGATGAAGGGGAAGTGCTGCTCAGGGGGGAGAGAGGTGGTTTGGAGTGTAGGGGTCAATGGAGCATGGTGCTTTACCTCTTTAAACCCAGTGTGCAGGAAACCAGCCTTCCTGGATTTTGTTGCTTGTGGAACAATTTTAGAGCCATCTCATGTGCTAAAGCATCAGCTTGGAGAGTGGTTTGTTGAACTTCAAATTTCCTTATTGTACATGTGCAACAGTAACTCGAGCATTTTTCTGTGCAGGCTAGCATTTTAATTTTAGTTAAAGTATTTTAAAATCTCTATGAAAAATGCAAATTACTCCCTTCTGATCTGCTCACATTCTGTTTTATGTGATTTGCAGTGTGCTCTGCATTGCTTGCAGAGAGGAAGAAACCCTTTTCCAGGTAATTTGAGTAATGGGAAATAGGTGCCATTAGTTGCATAGCTACTGGTGAGGTGCTCAACATAGTTGTGGGATTAGTCTAAAACATGGATGAGATGTACTGGGCTGTGCATTTGTGATGTGATGAAGTCATCAAGCACTGGTCTAAGTATGCATCTCTACACTGTGTCATGTGTCAGCTCTTGAAGTGTCCCATCGGACAGCTTCAGTTTGCCTTTCTGCCAGCTGTGTGCAGTTGGCTGTTTTGTGTGAGGTTCATTTGCAGAGTGTGGGTTTGGGGATATTCCTGCTGCTGAATAAAACAACGTTTTGGGGGTTTTATTATGCAAGACTGTTGGTTACCATTGTGAGCTGTTCTTTGGTAAACCATTCATCTGTGATATACTTTCTTTAAATCCATGCCAGATTTTACAATTGATAAACTGTAGTTACATAAAAAATTGAGTTAATGTTCACTTGAGGTAGAAAATGTGTCTGTGAGAATGTATGCCCATATGTGCACACAAAAAAGCTGTTAGAAAAATGTGAACTATGAATGTTTGTAAGTCACCTGAAACCCGTGGAATTAAAGACAAGGTTATATTTTCAAGACAGCGATTGGCATTTCCTTTAGTTTTCATTTTTAATTTTCAGTCACAGTGTTCATAAATGTAGATATTTTGCATCAGCCTTAGCCAAAGTACCTGGAGTGAGGGGTAGCTGGTTGTCTTGGGATTAATGGGGGGGGGGAAGAACTCTGTCCTTTCTTCAGATGGTGGAGCCTTGATGTGAGAGGTGGCTGGTGAGCTTGGAGCCCTCCATCAGCCTTGTAGAGAGCATGGGTGGTTCTACTGAGGGAGAAAAGATTTCTCTTTATTCTGCTGATCTGTAAATTGCTTAATGCCTGCCATTGTTATTTCAGTCAGCAGTTGTTATTGCTGAAGCTGCCAAATACCTGTTTGGTTTTGTGACTTCTGGTAGAGTTGGTCATAGTAATGTTGAGCCTGTTGTTTTCAGTTTGGTGTGCTGCACAGAGTGGGTGCTTGGGAGTGGAAATTTAGGATCTGGTTACTTGGGTGTTTAACAATTTCTGGGAACTTGGTTCTTGTACAAACCAGGTGTCTAATCTGAATTCCTTAGATGAGATCATTCTCCAGTCCAAAGCCTGCAAGGAAGTGACATTTAAGAGGAACCGATTCTTGCAGTCCGGAAGAAAGTTTTGGAGTCGCTCAGATGCATGTTAGTGTGTGTGAAGGTAGCTGATGATCAGCCTGAGAGGTCTGGAGCATAGAATGCACAAAAATATCAAAAACTGAGTGTAGTATTTCTACGCTTTATTAGCCCTGGTTACACTATATATGGTTAGGTAACCCAAGATGTACACTGTTTGAGTACTGGCCCTGCAACCTCGTCACTCATCACTTCAAGACCATGTTGAGACTTCATTGTCAAGGTGTCTTTGCAACTGGTGGCATACGACACATTTTTTTAGAAAGACAAGAGCTTGGAAACCATTTTTAAAAAAGTTGTCACTCTTGGGACTGTAACCCTTGGGATTCCTGATTTGGGACTGCTCTCCTAAAGCAGCCCAGCCCTGTTGAAGGGACACGAGGGCACTTGAGTTGCTTGCAGGTAGCGCAAGCTGCAGTTCCCGGCTGGGTCTCTGGCCAGCGGCTTGGCCTGGGAACGCCGGGGAGACCCGCTGGCACAGCCAGCTGTAAGCGGTAGTGTCTGGTCTCGAGTAGAGTGTTACACGGGGAATTTGGAAGGGCTGCTGTAGGACGCGATGGGTGAATGCTCTGGTGTCTCTCCCTGGAGGTAAGAGGGGAATCGTTAACTCGGTGCGGCTTTTCAGGAGCCGAGGCCCCGGGGTTGCCTGTCTCTGGGCTGGGGAGGAGGTAGCAGGACCTCCGCTGCGACCGCCCTTTCAACAGCCATCTCGGGGAGATGGGGGCTGACAGCTTCAGTCCTTGTCTCTATTTACAAAAGGCTAGCACCGCTAAACACCCATTCGGCGTTGGAGCATCATGCTAATGCGTTCACTGCGGACGATTACCCGAGTCGTGCCCAGGGGCTATGGGTGTTTTGCTCCAAACACAAACTGGGAAATCTGGAGGGAAATCGTCCTGAATTTAGTAGATAAGGCTTGGAGGGAATCGTTGTTAGATCTTCACGGCTGCTGCGGGGAGGTGAATTGAGCTCTCTTTGCCTCGCTTAAGGCTTGGGGTTTGGCTTCTAGGCTATTGGGAGATAAAGGCCAAGTCCATTCAGAACTCTGGAATTTCTGTTTCCTTACCTGTAAAACGGAATGTTTAAGCTTGGAGCTCAGCAATAATAGCACATAATTTATACGGCACTCCTTGATGCCTCTCTGATTTTTTTGAAGGCACTATCTTGGGTGAAGAACCGATTTTCTGCCTGTAACTTAAGATGTTTATCGTGTTTGAAAATGAGTACTACTGACCTGTTTGGCTTACTATATGGAGTTTTGTTGAGGGTATTCTAGGATAATACAGTCATTAAAAAGACCAGGAAGTAGAGAAGAAGGTAAGGGAGAAAGAAAGAATGAAACTATTTGTATTTTAAGTAAATGGGCAGTACGTGTAAGCTGAGCTGGATGGGAAGAGCAAAGATGGCATATTGCTGGTGAGAAGTGGCTGGATTTTGATAAGAGGAAGCAAGTAAAGACAACAGTGTGATCAAAGGGGGAATAATCTGATCAGAGAGAGAAGGAGGTTCATATGCTTTGCTTTCCAGGCTGACAGTAGAGCTCCCTTACTTATTTATTATTTTTCTTTCCCTAAAAGTGAGTTGATTGCCTTCAGATTGCACTAATATATATTTCTTATACTGGCATGGATTTTGTATTTCCTTGCGTAAAATCCTGGATTTAGTAGGAATATTTGAAATACTGCTTGTGCCAAGAAGTGAATTTGGTATGGGGTCTCCGACAGGTATGTGAGGTTTTGATTGGGTTTTTAGCAGTTCATATTTTAAAGAGTCTTTTTTCTTTTTGTCAGATTATGTCTACTTCGAAAATTCTTCAAGTAACCCATATTTGATACGAAGAATAGAAGAGCTCAATAAGGTAAACAAATTTTTCCATCAAGTCTTTGAAGCTAATTGAATTTATGATCTGTTTGATTTGATTAAAATCAAAACAGTTCTTTAGCAGTTCTCTGGTAATTAGAAGCTTAAAAATACTTTTGTTCAGATAATTTTCTGGAATGCTTTGAGACCTGCTAGATGGTTCTCCTTTGGTATGAAAGGACTGAGTGTCAAGGTAGGTCATTGTCAAGGTGATTATGCCCACCTGTAGGGCAGGAGATTTCTGCATTTCTTCAATTCCATGCCAGGATCATGCAATACCAAGATAATATAAGTTTGCCTAGAGGATGGAGAGCTTTGTAATTTGATCTTTCTTGGGGAGACTCTTGCTCAACAGGAAGGTTTGGAGTTATTACCTGCTTCCTCAGACTCAGTGCCCATTGTCCTTTGGGCCAGTCAGTGTATTACTTCATCTGCCAAATTTCCCTTTCATTGGATCTAAAAGGGGAGCATGATAGCTTGTATGTGGGAAGCCAGCTGATGTCCTCAGTGCTGAAATTTTACCTAGTTGAGGAGGGAAGACTGTTCTGATGCTGTTAGGTGTACCCGAAACATGCCACTTTCTCAGGTTTAATACCGGTGTGTCCATTGCAGCCCATACAGAAGGAATGTAACGTTGCTGGTCTGGTTTTGAATTTAAATTAACTGACTAAAATTAGGTCTTTTTCTTCAGCCACCGGTGATGGAAAAACATGTCTTTCTAAAACAGTTACTTGGAAGAGAAGATTTATCAATATAATCACAAATAAAGAATCTGAAGGCTAGGACATCCTTGTAACCAAGCCCCTTCTTCTTAGCGGAGGTCTTTCGCAGAAATACTTTGTCTCTCTTCTATTAGTGAAGCAAGAGCGAGTTCTTAAAATGTTCCCAGTGGATCCATAGCTGTGAGGTATCGATAGCTCTATTCCATCAGTTACAGGGTGCAGATTTGTTGATCACTTTCTAGGAAAGTGTTGTTTTCCTCTCTTCCTTCCCTCTTCATTCTTCCCTCTCTTTGAAAAAAGACCTTCCAACCTGGATCTCTCATCTTGGTGCAACTCTTGCTTGAGCTGTAATTTCTTGACCTACTCTTTGAAATGGGTCTTTCAGGTTGAAAGGAATCATGTATCATGTTGCCTTTTTCCACTGAGTGTAAATGAAGCCTGGGCAATTAAATGAAATAGATAATTCTACATTGTATTTTTCTGTGTTTTAACAAGATGGCTCCTGCCTTTGTATTTTAGTTCCTCAAAATTTAAAAGTTCTAAATTATTCAAAAGAAAAGGATAGAAATTCTGCAGGCTCTGGACCAAAAATTGATAGGCTGCAAGGGGAAATATTTGTGCATGTACATATTGTCTTGATTTTTTCTTTGTGTTAGGAAAAATGGTATTATAAAAGATGAAACATTTCCTCCATTCACATCTTAGCAATAAGCATATCTATCAGGTTTTATTTTGTTTCCTTGTGGACAGATTGCTGGTCCACTACCTTTTTTGAAGACTTACCAGAAGGGAATTTATATCTTAGTCTTCTAGTTTCTTAAACCCTGTGCCATCGTTATGGTTTTCAAGGACTCTTCAGTAGTAGCATACAACTCTCTTATGTTACGTACTCATTATCTGTTGATTTATTTTAGAGAAAGTGGATTGGCGGGGGATGTTACAAACCAGTAGCTGTATTTCCCCTAGAGTTTGTATAAAGTGAGTTTCAGTTTGGCAGGTGCCATCTTGCAAGTGATTGATTGCCCATCTCATTTTAAGAGTTTTAAGGAAAAAAAATCCCAAACCTTTCAAAACTTCAGACTTTTTTGTATGTTGTCACTGGTGTAGAGTTTATTGCCTGGTGCAGCTTCCTTGGTTCTCCTTTTGGAATGATTTTTTTTTTTTTTGCGTTGGTCATTATTTAGCTCACCAGTGCTGTCAGAGAAAGAAAACGTTACATGATTTCTTTTGTGAAAGTAATAATGGCTGGGTTCTTTCTTGCTTTCCTACTACTGTGCTACAGAGTTTGGAAAACAGCCTAAACCCAAATTCTGTTGTGATATTTCACAGTTATTTTTATTAGGATTTTAAAGATGTCTTTGAATTCTACTTAATGTAGGCATCACCTGAAAAGTAGCAGAGTGGCTTGCTAATATGTTGTAACTGCAGGTAAGTCTTTTTTCTTACCCCTTGAAACATCTGTAACTGCTAAAAATGGTGATCCTGCAGAAATAATTAGGAAGGAAGGGCCAAACTCTGTTTCCCTACCCTAGAATGGATCACCCCAGTATTTGTGTGTGAGGTAAGTGTGTGCAGCTGGAGGGTGCTAAAAGGTGATGCTGTGTAATTCTTGTGCAAAATTCCAAATTATTTATGAAGTTTCTAATTTGGTGCCTACAGTTCACTTCTTCATTTGTGCTCAACTATTTTTCTTTTTCCTGTTTCAGACTGCCAATGGAAATGTGGAAGCAAAGGTGGTATGTTTCTACAGAAGAAGAGACATATCAAGTACACTTATTGTATTGGCAGATAAACACGCAAGTAAGCTTGTTTATGTTCGGATTGCTTCTACACAAAATTGCTGAACTTGGATAGAACTTCAGTATTAGAATTATGAGTATTAGTATTATTCTTAAATGTCTTTTTTCTGTACTCATCTTCAGCAATTTGCATTACTTGTTTGGCTGACTTTTCTCTTTCTCCCGCCTGCCCGCCTTTTCCACTCCCCCTTTACTTAAACCTTTTAAACCCTCATTTGTTGTATGGTTTGATTGTGGTGGGGACAGGACTGAAGTTTTCAGTTAGGACTGAATGAAGATATCTTATTTGTTCCACAGAAGTGAATTTCTTAATTTTTGGGATGAGAGGAAGTATTCTCCCTGACTCTTATTACTTCTCATGAATTGCTGGCTTGGTTAGTAGATTTAAAAAAAAATCCACCAGCTTTCTTTATGAGTAAATCAAATGGCCTGATCATAGGAAACTGACTTGAAATGTGGACAGCTTGAAACTTGGCTATCAGGAATTATCTTTACATGTCAATATTAATAATACTTTTTTGTAGTGACATAGCTTTCATCTGAACATGCTCAGTAAATACACTTTAAAAGCACTGAATTTTAGGAAT
This sequence comes from Elanus axillaris, assembly GCA_026212715.1. NCBI lineage: Eukaryota > Metazoa > Chordata > Aves > Accipitriformes > Accipitridae > Elanus > Elanus axillaris. The sequence goes on from JANZLQ010000095.1 coordinate 35,734,634, forward strand.
CCTATCACTATTTTGAATATTTCAGATCCGTTTGTTAAGGGAAAAAACAATGTTTATGCTGAGGGGGTACTTGAAAAGTGTAACTTTTTTGAATGCTGTAGTTACTTTCTGATTTCAAAAAAAAGCATGAAACTAAACTATCACAACACTCAGGGAGTTGTTCATGCTACGTTACATCAGCCTCCCTTGCATGTATTCATTGCGTAACCAATTCCTTGATTTGTATTTTACAGAATGTTGTGTTAACTTATGTTGGCATTTACTCTTCTTCTAAGGAGATCAGAGGCATGTGAGATACCTAGCTGAGTAGAGATGAAAGCTTATTTCTAAACAAAAATTTAGTGTTACAATTATCTTTCAATTATAGAAGCAGTTTTAAAATGCTAAAAAATACAAAAAATAGTTAGGTGTCAGTATAGATTAGGTGTTTGCCTGTATAAATCTGTAAGGCAAGATACTGCAAAAAAATTCAGATGGTTTAAAAAAAACCCCCACAATAAAAACCTACCCCAAATAGAAGAGAAGGTGCTGTAGATCTGTGCATTCTAAACTCAAATGGAGGTGAGCATGGTGCACTAGCTGGCCCTCAAGGGGAATATCCATCTGTGGGGGGAGAAGTAGTGCAACATCTTAGATGACTTTGGGTGGGCACTTTCGGGGGTGCTTCCAGCCTGTTGCCAGTGAGGATTAGATTCAGGTTCATTACACCTTCCTCTGCCAGTTCAGCATCCTTCTTGTCCCATCCTTGCAAGGTGATGGACACACCGTACTAACAAAACAGATGGTTACCAAAACAGACAGTTGAAAGGGAGAAAAAGACTAAGCAGGTGGAGTTACTAAATTGTTTTTGCTTGTAAACAATGGAGTATGTGAGATGTAGCTGTTCAGATTGTTTAAAATTTAGCAAAAACCATGGACAGCCATATCAATCCTTATAATTCAAGGCACATACATAAATGAAAAAGCAGCAATCAGATCTGAGCATGTCAGAATTAAGATTTAGCTGCCAAGCATCATTGTCTTTTAATATGCTTCTTGGTGTATATATGAATAGACTGTGATGTATATGTAATAAGTATCTACATAGTTGTACTGCATGGGGATTGATTCAATCGAGATACTCAGTTCTAACAATGAATATAATGTCTTGCTGTGTGCTCTGTGCTGTAGTGCCATTGGGGAAAACATGCAGCAGAACTAGCTCCTTACTGATGAATTTGAATATTTTCTGTTGTAGATTCAAGTCCAAATAAGTCCCTCTATTGCAACCATACTTTGGAAAAAAGGTCGTGTGGCACTGAGATGAGATTTGGCTGTGTTGCAGAATTGTAGTAGCAGGCAAAGCTTTTTTTAATATCTCTTCAGTGCAGCAGTACTCATTTTATCTGAGAATACTGAAGCTTAATAGGAGCTTCACCATAAACAACATGACTATTGATTCCTTCATGTGTGTCTCGCTTTACTAGATTTAGTAAAGGAAGCAGGTAGGAATAATTCAAAGAAATGCATGTCTGAGGCTGAAAATAAAAAATATTTGAACCCATATAAATGCTCTTTGAACCTGCAAAGGCTGATTTCTTTTTGTGATAAGAAATTCAAGATGATTTTAAAAAATGCAAACAATTCATTGTTCGTATTCATATGTGTTTGAAAGACAGGAAAATTCTTCTATAGCACAATCCTATTAATAGAGCCACTGGAGACAACTGAGGCTGTCTCTTAGTGTAAATTTAATTAGTAACTAACATTTTTTCCAGTATGTTTCTTTCTGGTGCAGAATAAAATTGCTACTAAATGACTTCCATTTGTTTAGATAGAAGTGCTGTTGTGTGGCTTCTGTTCTTCTTAAGGAGGGAGAAGAGAGTAAAATTAAGCTTTTGGACAGCCGTTAGTTCTTTACTCTGGGGAAAAAAAATATCTACATCCTGCATGATATAATGAAATTAAATTTTGTGGATGTTAAGATTCTAGTACAGATACTAAACACTGTCACTGACTTTGAGTTAATTTCCATAAAGTCTCCTGTTGCCTCATTTTGATGCATTTGCAGTGGATGTACGTATCTGCATCGCTGATCTTTTAACTGCCTTTGTTCAGCTGATTAATGGAGCTTTCTGACTGCAGACATTTCTGGATTCACAGAGTCTTCTGTTTAAGATGCCTTTATTTTAGACCTACTGTTGAGATCAGTGCAGTGAGAGTCAAGTAATGGGAAGATAGGGCCAGAACATGAATGGAAAAAGTATATGTGTATTTTGTAGGTATTTTTTTCTCTTCCAATAAAGGAAGGAAAAAGATGTGATGGTGAAATGAATGTTGCAAAGTTTAAAAAAAAAATTTAAAACCTACTTAAGCTTTAACAAGTCTGAGATACATTGTCTTTTCTCATAACTCTTTATAAAAAGAGAAATGAGTTGGAAGCACCTTATTCTTTGGTTGGTGGCTGTAAATTAGTACCTGATGTGTCCATCCTGATTCTTGGATTTGATCTGTGATCTTACTATTTTTATCATATGATGTAAAGCATGTCTGGGTTGTCCTATAAATCTTTCAGCCTTATAGTGGCTTCCATACATTGTTAGCACTTTTTATTCATAAGCCTCTTTAATCACCTCAGAAATTATTCTAGGGAATTTCTCCACCTGTTTCTGAATGAACCTGCTTTGCCAGTAGGAGACTTATTTAATGTTCTTGCCCAGAGACTTTGTAGTCATTTAAGATAGGTATTGTAAACAAACAAGATTGCAGGCAGAACTTGATGGAAGAGAAGTGAGAAAGGCAGCTTACTCCTCAAGCTACTGTTGCATGCTGTGACTATATATTTTCTATATATATATAGTTTCTATATAATGTCTTATCTCATTTCTTATATAATTAAGTAAATATTTCCAACAGCAGTGATACAACCTCTTATCCTCCCTTCTAAAGATCCACACCAACCATCTCCAGATACTTGTGATCTGTCTTATGACCACAGTTCTTGTTTCATTAAAAATGTTTATTCTGATTTGTAAAACAATGAGTAACTAGCTGGTAGTGGTTGGAGAACTGAGTAGTTAGTGCTGGCTGTTTTGGCAGGTTTATGTTTGGGTGCCAGGCACACATGGCAGTATGGTTTTGTAAGTGCCAAAGCTTCTAAAAATAAATGTCTTGCAGTGGTGAGGTGTTGTTGCTCAATCAGTCCATGAGTTGCATGAGACCTGTGTGCCTAAACAGGTAGGGGTTCTATTGAGTTTGGGTTGTTTTGGTTTTTTTTAAATTTTAGATAACCCCAGTCTAAGTGCAGTGTGACAATAGCTTCACAAATTAGTTTGGTTTGGGAGGTTGGGGTTCTTTTTAATTTCTTCCATTTTATTCCCCTTCTTCATTTTTCTCCCAACACCACACATACAGGTTTAAGAGGAGTCAAATTCATTAATCCACTAATGACGCTTTGGCTCTGTTGTTACTGAGAGGAGGAAACTGTGGTTTTTCTCTTCTGGGGGTGGTGCAGTGAGGAAGGATATGCTAAGTTTACAAAATAGTGTCTGTTTGCTCTGTATGCTACCTGTAATAGTGGCCATGGCTGCAAAAGACGATCACAAGAAATTTTTGGAAGGGATCATAGTGGGATGTTGTGATAATGTAGCAAACTCCTTCTGAAGTGTCAAGGCATAAGGGTTTCTATTTGTTAAAACTTTCATCACATTTTCTATAGCTATGAATCAGTATCTGGTTTTTGGTAGAAAATTAATAAGGCTGAGGCTTAATATAGACCATTTGAAACTGGACCTGTGAGGAGGAATGTGGCGTTGTATTGTTCTTTTCTTCAAATGCAACATTTCTGTGATGTCCTTCCAAGCTGCTTAGTTGAGCTGTTAAAGCACCAAGAGTTTAAGCTTCCTTCGCTACCAAAGGAACTGTTGTGCAGGTCAGTAGCACTGGCTTAACCATGTTTTCCAGTGTTTTGACCCCTTTTTTTTTTTCTTCACATTTTCTTGTTGGTGATAACCATGCTAACTAATTCTTATGTTACTACAGACCATGTCCCAAGCTGGACAATCTAGTGTGCTCTCTAAACCTAATTTCTGTATCTTGTTTGCCTTCGTGTGTTCCCAATTCTGCCATGCACCTACGTGTACGACACCCAGAAGGCAGAGAAAGGGCTGGTGCTTTCTACCTCTGATGTTGTAGAGAGCCTAATCTGATCTATAGCAAATTGCTATTCTTTCTAGTGTCTAGCAAATATTGATGTTTAATTTCGTATCTCACACACCCAGTCATTTTAAATTACAATTACTGCCTCTTGGGTTTCTCCTGCCAATGCAAAGTTTACTCTTTCTAATTATTTTTCCCCGTATATGTTAGCTTTCGCATGAGTCTTGCCGTTTGTGTCCAATCTGCCTCTCACTTGTTCCCAGTGTAAGTCGTCTTGAAGCTTTGTTAATGTGCTATTAATGATACTGTCATAAAATATCAAATAATACTTAATCTGATACACTCCTTGCAGCATTCCACTGGCTGCTTCTGTATAGCTGATACATTACTGTTTGTATTAAGGCTAAATGTTTAGTTTTAAATCTGCATGAGCATATCTATCAAGCAGAGATTAATTTTTAAGTAAAACTTTATGAGAGCATTGAAGTCCCAATATACTGCACCTACTGTATTCCCATACCACTTATTCTGCAGTCCTCTAAAAAATGCAGACAAGTCTTGCTGAAAAGATTTCTTATATATTTTATATAGATATTTATATTTTTTTAAGACAATGGTCCTTATTTCTCAGGGGCCACTATTCTCAAGGATAACGTCTGCTTCACTTGGAGCTTGAGTGCTTGAGCTATGGGAGGGTGAAATGTGTCAGGCAGGAACCTGAGACTGGGCCAGCCCCTCTTGTGGTTTATAGTCTGATTTAAGCCTTTGCTGTCTGTGCAGAGGCAGTGAGGTGGTATTAGTTACAGTTTTTGTCAAAGCCACTTCTCCGTGACTTCAGTGAGCCAGAGAGGTTTCTGTAGCCAGATCTAGCCTTGTAGTCTTTCCTTCTTCCCTTGGTTCCGAATGTATTTGCCAGGTTCATTCTCTTCAGTACTAAATCACAGCTGTGAAAAAGGAGGGTAGATGCTTGTGTAGATTTGTTTGTTATTTCTTGGAATATTCTTATCTCTGTCTTTGGGAACTAAGACAATTTTACCTCTGTGTGTGTGTGGAGTTGTTTGTTACCTGTGGAGATGTCTTTTTTTAAGAAAAAAAGTATTGTGCTTTTTTTATTTTCAAAGGCTGTACGTAGCAGAGCTGGCATAAGCAGAAAATGTATGCTTCCCACCCTCCTTATTTTATTACAAAAGCTAGACACATAAATAAAACACCAGTTGGAAGATAAGCCTACCTGAAGGGATGCAATTCCTGAGATTAGCTTGGTTGTGCTGGGTGGTTTCATTTTGTTTGTAGATTTGACTGGCACATAGTGGTTGATACATATTTAAAAAAAATAATGCAAATATGCTGAAGGTATTAAGTATTTTAGGTTGCTCCTCGTAGTATTTTTCCTGCATTACATAGTGCACTACTCTCATTCTCCAAAAACTGTTCTAAGTGCAGGCATGAATGCCTTTTCATTTGTGCATCCTTTGGTTTTTAGGCAAGCTAGCTTGGAACCTGCTGACTTGTTTGTGTATTGCTGCTGGTATATTTATAGTGTAGGTCAGCAGCCACAATATTAATTTTCAACTAAAACAGAATCCACTTCAGTAAATAAATTGCAGAACCATGAAACTGTGGCACAAATGTAAATTTGGTGTTCTACTTCCTAGGAAAATACTAAAATGTAAGTGCATGCTGCTGTATGCTTAACAGCTCATGTGGTATAAGAGCTATTGTATGTTGCAGTCGGGTTTAATTATGCTACTATTTTTTTCCTTCCTTGCTAGAGCAGCTTACCTGAGGGGCGTATAAACCACAGGTCTTATTCCAGGATGGTAAAACAGTGATAAATTGAGGGGAACCTGAAGGCTACATAATTTTTGTCACCCCCCTTGGCATAATGGTGGCCTATTTAAAACTAAATGCAATTTTAGTGTTTTATAAAATGGAGATACCTCCTTTCTGTTTGCTTTATTTTGGGATAACTGTGAGGTTTATAGTTAACTAATCTTAAGGGTATATAAATCATAACTGTGCCTGTATATGTTTCTGACTAGAAATGTTTCTTGGCAACAACTGTCAAATTAAGCTGCAGGCATAAGCCTGTTCTTTGAGAGTAGTGTTGTCATAAAATTAGAGTTTTACGATTCATGTATGAGACTTTACAGCTCATTCAACTACAGTCTGGGAAACTTTTCCCATGGTTTTGGAAAATACAGTAACTGCCTTAATTTCTTAGGGAAGGAAAAAGTCTGATGTTTTCTTTCCCAGTCCATCATAGAGATGCTTTGCAGCTTTTTTTGGAGTATTTTGCCGTTTACAGCTTTATCTTGCATAATTGACAGGATACTTGCTAATGAACACAAAACATACTAATAATTTTTTTCTTACAAGAAAGCTGCCTATAGATGTTGTGGATCAGTTGTGTATCAGTGTGGATGTGATTTCTTATATTTACTTTGTCATTCATTTAAAAAACTGGTTGGATGGAGATTGGGTAGCTCAAAGCCAGAGATGGTGGATCCTGACTGCAGAATAAAGCAAGCTTTTAAAATGCAGGAGTATTGCAGTTGAATGTGTGTGGTGTGGGTAGGGTAGGGCAGGGTGGGTTGCAAGACTGGCCTTAGGCACTTGGTTACATTCCAGTTAATCTTGTGACTGTGTTTGTTCTATTGGCTGTGATCGGAATGAAGAGAATAAAATACATTAAATAAATAAGATAACCTTTTCAGCAAGCATTTCCTGCAAAAGCTGTTGAAGTCGGGATGGGACAGTCTGTGATATCCTGAAAGATGAGTAGGGTCTAAGATAGCTGATGCCTGGCAAAGAGGAAAGACTTCGCTTTTACTGCCTCATGCATCATGTATCAGCTTCTTCCTGATGAATCTAACGCTGCAGTGATGGTCTCCAAGAGCAGCTCTCTTCAGAACTTGTCTGTTAGTAGCAGATGTGTGTGACTTTCAGCTTGGTTGAGCCAGTGTGACCCGTGTCTACCTGGAATACTTTGATCCCAGTGATGAATAAATACAATTCTTCACAGGCATAATTTCAAGGATCTATACTAATTACCTAATTGTTCAGTTGGCTGAAATGTGAGGATTTAGATGAAGTTAGATTTAATCTAAATAATGTGTATTATTTAGCAAAGATTTTGGAGTAGCTCATTCTGACTGGCTCAGAATCAATACTTGCACTGTTCTTGATGATCAATTTTGTCTCTTTATAACTAGGAGAAATGGAAGAAGAGATGGAAAATCCAGAAATGGTTGATTTACCAGAGAAACAGAAGCATCAGCTACGACATCGTGAGTTGTTTCTCTCACGACAGCTGGAATCTCTGCCAGCTACACACATTAGGTAATGAATATTTTCTTCCAGTGCTTTTTATTCAAAAACCAAATGGCATTATTACTAGTCAAGTATTCTTCAACATAAGATTAAATTCTGTGTACGACTTCAGTAATACCATCTTGTGAATCACATGAGCATTTAAGGTGTTTTTTCATAAAATGTGTTTCTCTTTTTTTTTTTAGAGGCAAATGCAGCGTTACTCTGTTAAATGAGACAGAATCCCTTAAATCATATCTGGAACGGGAGGTATGAACCATTTTGTGAATTGTCAAGCTTGAACAGTTTATTCTGGCACAATTTAGGATTGGTGGCTTTTTGCAAGTTTTCTAAAAAGAAGGTGGTTCTTTCACTTCTACACGTACTGGGCATTGACTTTGGGCAGCTTTAGGCCCCATACAATTTTCATTCTGATATAAAACTTTGTGGATCTAAATGTCAGATCTGTTGTTTACGTTCTTGTGACAGTAAGCTTCCTCTGCTTAGGTAGAGAGCCCTACTTGCTCATCAGCCAGGCAGTCCAAAAGTTCAAACATGGAGGCTCATGCCCCAGACAAGACAGGGTGGGAGATGCAGTAGCTGTAGAAGAGGGAGCAAGCTGTATTTCTATATATTTGCTTTATCCTGAAATCTTACAGATTTATGCTAATATGGTTTAAGCTTGATCTTGCCTCAGATTTCTGAGGAGCTTAGTGTCCTATTTTTTGAGTTCACTGTTCAAAATATTTACCTGTAGTCCTTCATATGCCACCACAGACACTTAGATCCTTGAAAAACTGCTTGTCAGTTAACTTCGGAGTCCTGCAGAAATTTACCTAATATGGCTCTTTAAAGGTACCTCAAACCAAGCATTTGAAAGTGAATTGTCTTGCACTGTTAATCACTACTCAGAATATAAATCTTGGGGTTTACTTTTTCAGGTATTTGGGGAATTTTAAAAATTACTGTTGTAATTATTTCAAATATATTTATATACCTTTAGTTGTGGCTAGACTTCTGGCTGCCAGCTGATTTAGTCTTGGAATTTGACAATCTGGGAGCTTTACTTTGGGAGATTAGCAAAGAATTTGAGTATATTATTATTTGAATACATCTGCAAGCATTACATTTGCATTTGAAAACATTAAAATGTTATACAAGAGAGGAAATCTTGTAATTAAAAACAGCAGGGTAATGGTCATTACCAGCCTTTAAGAAACAAGGAGAAAACAGGTCATTTTTTGCAAGGAGCATACTGTACTCTGTCTCATAGTTGGACTTTCTTTTTAAATGTTTTTTTAGCTTTCTTTTTTATTTATTTAAGCATAAGATTAATTTTAATTTGATACTCTAGTTTAAGAGAATTTTAAGTAAAGCACAGGAATTAAATAGTTAGGTTTCTCTTTGGAATGTGAAACCAAAAACATACTGAGTCTGCTCAGGGGTGCCAAATGGAAGTGCATCAAACAATGGCCGTTGTCTTCAGAAATGCTTGTAACCAGCTAGCAACCTAGGATATGCCAATTTGAAAGCAAAAGTTAATCAAACTGAAATTATTTTAGATTTACTAGTACCCAACTTCCAAGTAGTGTTCATTCTCGATTGCTCCCAACATTTTTATTATCTCTAATGTTACAGGTAGGTATGTTGAGACAGAGAAGGGAGCTGGCTTCCTTTAATCATGCAACTGCTCAGTTGCAGATGTAGGAATAGAGAGAAATTTCTTTTTTTCATCCTTTTGAACTCTCAAAATGCAAGATGAGTGATGCAGGTTATTTTTAAAACTGAGCAGGCACTTAGAGATTTCACAGAATGAGAGAGTTCCCTGAATGTGTCCTGTCACTTAGCATGGTATTTTGCTGTGGTGCAAAATAACTTGGACAGATGGTAAAGAAATTAAGCTCAGGAACACAAATGTGCTTGGGTGGAGGGTAAAGAGATTAAGAAAAGGAGATAGTTGCTGCCTGGTGAATTCCTAGCACTGGATGGTATTGTTTTGAACTGTTTCTTCTCCCCCCCCC
>JANZLQ010000095.1:35744203-35807413 GCA_026212715.1 Elanus axillaris
CCCCCTTAATCTGTTCTTTGCTTTCAAAGTGTTTCGGAGGTTTTCTTAACGTGGCTTCTGTCAATAAAGCCTAAGCAGTTCTAGGGAATCTGTCATTTGATTTCTTATGTTATGACCACTAAAAGTAGTTTTTCAGCCCAAGGCTGTCTGCCTCAAAGGAAGCAGATAGAAAATTTTAGGGAGATAGTAAGCATAGCAAAATTACATTTGTCTTATCTCTGTTTTCTTCCTTCCCACCCTCTCTTTGTCATCTTCCTCAGGAAGATTGCTCTGTTACATTCAGAGAGCAGGCTGAAGGGGGACCAGCACTGACTTTTTTTACTGTGCCTGGCAGAATTGGGTTTGTAGCAGGAGTGAGGAATAGGAAGAAAAAGAAAAAAAGCAAGTGGAAAACCTGAATTTCCCATAGGTACTGAATTCCCATGGAGATCAAGAGAAGGGCAGAGCTAGTTATGGCAAAAGCATTAGATTTCCCTATTATGCAGCAAACTATTTTATATATACCATCCATTTTACTGCTCTGCTAGGATCTATCTAGAGGCTTATGTGAATTTTGCCTGTTGTGCAGATATCTAGCATTTCTGTTCCTTTTGGTACCCCTCCTAAAAATAAAATGCTCTCTACTTAAAATAAATTCCCCCCCCCCCATCCAAACTAACTTCATGAAAGTAAGTTTGCAAGCTGTAATGAACTAACCACTATTTCTCTGCTGTACTTTCACTTTGAACCTGTTTTTTTTTCCCCAGTTCTTGTGCAGTTTCTTAGTGGCTTTGGTTCTTGGCTATAGCTACAGGTAGCTTAGGGCCTTGGGCAGGGAAGCTCTGAGCATATGTGTCTGTCTAACACTTTGGAGACGTAGAAAGTCATAGTTTAATTTTAACTCTTGGCAGGTCATTTTAATTTTTCCAAACATGTTGGGTGTTCTCTGGGATCTGAAATTAAAAGAGAAAAGCCTTCTTTTTCTTCACTGCTGCAAACATACACAGTTGACAGCTAAAATGAGCATGGAAGATTTTGAAGAGCCATGTTATTTTGTTGTGAACATCACTCTTCTTGTGAAACCCTTCTGAAAAGATGTCCTTATCATGGAGGACAGTAGTAGTGATCAAGAGTTCACACACATTTTAGAGTATTCAACGATCTGCTTTGTTCCTTAGACTATAGTTTGCATTGGCACTAAGCTGACATTTATTACTGTTTTCAGAAATCCCACTCAGTTTGCACGAGCTGAATTTCATGCTTCTGTGGGGGAAGATCATAGTGATACTGCATTACCTTTGAGGATTAGTCTGTCTTGTATTCACACTTGAGCCTCTAAACTTCTGTGTTTTCTCTGTTGAGGAGGCTCTGACTGGGGAGAAGAGCCCAGAGGCTTTTAATTCTTTCATTGAACCTGCTTGAATTGAGACAAAACTGGACAAGATACAAAAAGATGACCTGAGACTGGTAGAAAAGGATAGGTTTTATTTTTATGGATAAAATTTATAGTGATAATCAATAAAAGAGAAGCAGTAGGACATCTAACAGTTAAATACCATGGGTGAAAACCCCTCCACAATGAATGACTTTCCCTGGCCAAGAAAGACTGTGTTAAGAAATTGCCTATAGAAGTGGCCTTACTTGGGGCCCACTGTGTTATTTTACTACAGTGTTTGGTTTGTGTATTTGCTGGGCAGTGTGCCTGAAAAGCATTAAAGTTGCACTGCATATACTTTGTCCCATAGTTAGGTACTTTGGAGCTGGAACAAATAAAACACTATATTTATAACATGGAAGCTTGGAGACAAAAGCTTTCCCTATGTTTTATTTATGCAACAATACATTCTCAAAATATTACAATATCTTGATCTTTGTGTAGGTCATGGAGCAAGAGACCCAGATTTTTTTTACACAGCTATAATATAAATGAGTTTTCATATACTCTGAAGCTCCCTTCTGTGAGTAGGTTGACGTAATTTGACTCTGGTGCCTGTGGGAATAGGAACCAATTCTGTCAAAAATGTCATTCATTTAGGATGCAGCCGAATACCACCCCCCGCCCAAACCCAATCACAGACAAGCCTTCCAGTTGACTTGGCTGGGTGTTGGAACAGCATTTTGTCAACTGTTAGCTATGACTTTTATGCTGTTATTGTGACATAACATGAGATTGCTCTTCCCTTAGAGTTCATGCTTTCATGGTGGGGAGTTCATGCTTTCATGGTGGGGAGTTCATGCTTTCATGGTGGGGAGTTCATGCTTTCATGGTGGGGAAACGGCATATTTTCTGCTGGAGGAGATTGGTGTGAATTCCTCTCCTTGTTCTTGTGCTGTGCTGCATAGGTGGTACCTTCTTGTGCAGTAGCTTTCTTAGGCAGCAAAGCAGGTTTGGCTGGCTTGCTTGGGTCTTTTTTGGCTTTTCCCCCCCTTCCATAGATCTCTTCCCAGAAAAATGCTGATTTTTAGTAAAATTTGAGCAGAAAATATAGAGTTACCATGTTGAACACTCCTAAATTCTGTATTTGGATGCTGGATGCACTATACATGTAGAAGAAAACCCGGGAGACCTTACCTCTATGGCATCAGGCTTAGATTAATATGTGTAATATGCAGGGCTGGGGAACAGAACTAGTATGTATCTTTGAAGCCCTAGTCCACAGAATTTTTGTCATGTTACTGGGGAAACTCAAAGTGATTCTTCCTTTTTCGGGCTTTGTATGACAGATTGGGAGACTCTTTTTCCTTGCCACCTCTTCATGAAGATTAACAGGTCTTGAAACTGATGCTGGTTTTGTCCTAATTTTTGTTGCATGCTGTTGACACATACAAATATAGGGAAAGGGAAAATGAGGTGAGCATGAAATGAGATGTATTTAAACAGGGTGCCTGCTATTGACACAGAAATATGGGGAAAGGGAAAATGAGCCAGAAATTAGAGATGTGAAAAGTGGCACGCCACACATCCTGTGTTTCTGTTCAGAAACACTTCTCTTTTCTGGTGATGGTGTTGCTGTGGATGGAAGTTACGAAAGGTCTGTTATTTTGTGTCCTACCAGAGCTCTCTTCCTGCCCCATATCCCACAGTATACTTTGGAGCATACCTGGTCTCCAGTACTATAAATTCCAGTACTAGCTACAGCTAAGTACTTATCCATGCAGAAAAGTTTAATTACTTATACTGTGCAGTTTTAAGTAGTTAAAATTTTGGCTGTTTTCATTCTCTACCCTGGCAGGACGTTCTCATTCTGGTATGACTTCTTGCTTTAATTTTACACACCCAGGTAACAGAAGCCAAGCAGCTTTTTTAGCCTTTTTCTCATCTACTTGAACAAAAGCAACAAATTAATGTATTGCCACCTGCAGCTAATCACTGCTGCTGCCAAATCTGCTACCTCTCCCAATAAAGAGCAGAAGGAAACATGTTGATTTAAGCTTAAATAGTGGTGGGCAAGAAGTTGGTCAGCAGTGCATCCCTGTGACAAGAAAAGCCAAGCACATCCTGGTCTATATTAGCAGGAATGTAGCGAGCAGATGGAGGGAAGGGATTCATCCCTTCAGTTCATCACTTGAGACCACTTCTGGAGTTCTGTGTCCAGCTTTGGGCCTCCCAGCACGAGGGAGACATGGACATACTGGAGCAAGTCCAGCAGAGGACATAGAGATTGTGTGGGCCTTCATGACTCTATGGGGTGTTTCATTGGTATGGCTGTAACACTTGGAAGTTATGCTTTAGTTTGTACCTATATTTCTGTGCAGATAAGTCACTAGCATCTAGCACTGCTATTTTGGTGTATGGGAAAATGCAGTTTTGCATTCTGAAACAGCTGGCATTACTAAAAATTATTTCCTGGCCCTTCTGAGCCTTGTTTGTGCAAGAGGAGCTCTGTTCACTCTGGCTTCAAAGACTGTGTTAAGGGAACGGCTGCTTTTGAGGAGAGTTGTTACACTTACAATATGGATGACAGTGGCAGCATTTAATGTGGAGTTTTAAAACTAGTGGTTCATTTATTGTTTGTTCACCCACTTTTAAGATCTATATTTAGGTGATAAAACCAAACTTAAAATATAAAAGCTTGCTAGTATGTATGGAAAGCTGAAAGTAAAAGCTAATAATACTGTTTACTTTTTTGCTCTTGTTTTATTTGCAGGATTTCTTCTTTTATTCACTAGTATATGATCCTCAACAAAAGACCCTACTCGCTGATAAAGGAGAGATTCGTGTCGGAAACAGATACCAGGCAGATATAACAGACTTGCTAAAAGAGGGTAATTTCCATAATTTATTTAAATTTTTAAGAGGCAATGTTGAATATGGCCACTTTTATGCATGTGGTCCGCATAGGTGTGGGAGGTGGAGGTTTCCACTGCTGGGTCATGTGTACAGTGATGGCCTGGTTTGTTGGTGACTGAAGCTGTTGTCCACTGAATGCAATTAGTTATGTCTCAAACCAGTCTTTAAGTGGGCATTTGTCCAAATCATAAAAGTTGTTGAAACAAATTGAATTAATTGGCTCTCTCAGAACTTGCATTTTTTTCATTGAGAGATTTCAGAATTTCCATGGAAACGCAAATTTCCATTACGTCTGTAAGGACTTTTGTGTTTTTAATCAAGCCTTGCTTCCCTATAAGAACCCCTCCCAAACTACTGCCAGTTAAATGCTGTCTCCCCTCATCAATTTGCCCATTATTGCCGGGTGCCTTTTCCTTGGAGCCCTCTCCATATCTCAAGTGTTGGCTGCCAGCCTAGACTTCTCACCTGCTGAAGAGGCAGGAGGAAGAATTTGCTGGCCTGAATATGTTGTGAGGCCTCAGCCTGCCTCCACTGTGTTATGGAGCAGTAGGACCACGAGGACTCTGGCACAAGGAAAAGGGACTAGTAGCAGTAACCAGTACTAGTTACCAAATAGTAACTAACTTTAGATTTGTCTTTGCACTACCCTACAGATCCAAAAGTGGGTGGAAAAACTGAGAGGCATGGGCAATATTGGCATCTAATTGCTCCTTTCCAAGACCCATGTAATGCATGGGGAAAGGTCTGTCTGTATGCTTGTCTTAAAGAGAGCAGGGGTTGTGACCCGTGTTGGAAGGACCTTCTCCAGACTGTATGGGCAGAGATGTGAAAGCAGAGATGCTTCTGTCTTTGCTTAGGAGCTTTGCTGATACTGTTAGCCTCATGTTAGAATAGGCAAACAAATTGGTCAAGATTCTTGTTTAACTTGTCTATGAAACTGGTATTTATTCAGCAGCTGGGCAAGCCTCCTAAGAGAGGGTGAACTAATTTGAAAGGCATTCTCTTCCCTCAGCGGGCCAACACTGGGCTTCAGAGAAGAATAATCTCCAGATGTTTTAAAGGGACCAGAAAAAAGAAAAAAAGTCTCAGTAGCTCCTGTATTTTTCCAGGGTATTTTGGTTTGTGTAGAGTCAAGAAAATAAAAGCAAGAGAATCTGATGCCATGATTTACTCCTTAGAAAGCAGCTGACTCAAGTTGAACCAGCTACTCTGTGCCTGCTCAGGGCAGCTTGGGAGTGTATCTGTTTTCCTGGAACTGCTGCAGGGTAAAGGAGAAAGAGAGAGGAGCTAGGGAGAGGGGCTGAAGTAAGACTGTCTAGTTGGGAGAAGGATGTACACTGTTTCCCATTACATGTGTCCTTTGAAAGCAGTTCTTGAACATCTGATTGCCTGATTCAGATGAGCTGTGTTGCTGTGTCTGTCAAGCTGAAATTGTCACAAATAGGTGAATGAAACTTTCACAGTGGCCTGTTAAGCAGTGTAACTGAGATGGGTTAGCAGTTAAGTTATTGTGAGGTAAAAAAATCTAAAAAGTACTTCTATTCTAAAATAGCCATACCAAGCATTTCTAATTTGTTTTTCAACCAGGTGAGGATGATGGAAGAGATCAGTCAAAACTTGAAACAAAAGTCTGGGAAGCCTTTAACCCACTAGTAGACAAGCAGATAGACCAGTTCCTGGTGGTAGCACGGTAAGAGCATTTTACCTGTCCTTTGAATAAGTGAATGTTAATAACTTTTCCAAGCACTTTTAATGTTCTTTTTGCTTTACTGGTATGAATGCTGGTTTTGGTTGCTTGATTCTCTTGCTCCATTTTGAAATGATGGACATTTTACATGCCTTCCTGGGAACTGCATGACTTTAGGAACAGCTACTCAGATTTACAACTTAGTTAATCACCTTCATAAAAGAAAAGCAAATGGCATGTAAAAACTACCATGTAATTGGTGAGGTTTTTCAAATCCTTTGGCCAGCATGCAGAAGGCTTAGTGAACTAAATTCTTGACAGTTCATTACTCTGTCCATTTTCTCCCTTTTTCAAATCCAGTGACATTTTAACATCCATTAGTAGTTTGCTAAGAAGTCTGGTAAGCTGTTTTTGATGGAGCGTGGATGCTTTCTAATGCCTAGATTCCAATAGGTAGGCACAATAACATGAAATCCTGCAAATCTGTACAGATGGTGACATGTGTGCTTTTATTTAAGCCCAAAACAATCTTTGCTGATCAACTTTTCCTTTTCAAAATGTTGTTGAACTTTCTCATTGGTATACATTTATATGAACAGAAGCCTATACTAAATTTTAGGCTCTCATAGCAATTGGTGGGTGAATAATTTGGGGGGGGGGGGGAAGAAAAGAGGTAATACTTTCCAAATTCTGTGTCTTTTAGATAAGTTTGTAGTACTGTGTGGGAGCAAAGTGGTGTGAGTAGGTGGATAGTTGGACCTTTTGATGATTTTAGTCAGTAGAGCCTTGGAAAACAGAATTAAGCCTGTATTTCAGATACTCTGTTACACTGGGCCCTGGTTCTGTCAGCCTTTTGGTTCTTGTTTTTCCCTCTCTTGAGTTATCATGCTTTGAATTTCCATTGCTGTGCCCATTGTGGAGTAAGTTCATGGGATGCTTGCCAGAGAGGCAACGCTAGAGCTTGTGTGAAAGAATCTGCCTGGATAGGGCCCTCCAGTTCTGATTGAAGCTGCTGGATGATGCAATGAAGGGTGCATTTTTATCAGAGCAGTAAATGTGTTCAACATGCTGAATGATACAAGCTCAGGGGAATACTTGGGGGAGGGGGGGGAGAAATAAAGCAATTGAGGTAAGTGAAGGAGATGGTGAAATGCAATGTTTTAAGTACTTGAGATGAGAAGTGTGTATGCTCCCAAATAAAATTTTCTATGTACTTTGAAGATAAAACTTGCTATTATTATGAACTTTGGGCAATTTAAAGAAATGGCTAATCTGAATTGCAGCACTTAAAAACCTTTGCATGGCTGCTTGGGCCTTGTGTGTGAGTCCAGTAACAGGGAGCCAAGAGTAAAACTAGATTGGTTAAAATTAAAAATGTTAACTGCAGTCCAGATTGAATAAAATCCTACTGTTCAGAATCCATTAATACATTTTTTGCCTTTGGTTAACATGTGCTTTTTGTTGTATAGACTTTTTTAAGGTTCATAAAGTTCATAGTGTTCTGGCTACACTCTAGAATCACCATAAAATTTAGGCTCTTGGAAGTTTCACTGTGCTGCTTATATGATATATTGCCATTTCCCTTGACCTGTGCCAACAGTAAAGTCAAACTGGCTGAACTAATTGATTTATGTGCAACAGATTAATTTTACTTGATCAGATGGACATAGGGAGATGGATGAAAGTGGGGAGAGGATAATCTCCACCAGCGATGCAGAACAGAGGAAGGAGTGAGGGCAAGAGCTGGGATATCTCTAGCAAAGGGTATTCCTGCTTCTTAAGGGATCCTTCTTGACAAGGCTACGGTTTCACAGTTGCTTCTAATCAAGTGAAGTACAGGATACTATTGAAAAGCTCAGAAATTTTTCTGGGTTAATTTTCAGGAGGATTGATTCAAATTGCCACTCAGCCACACAGTGCTCTGATGCTTGTGTTGGGAAGACCCAGCAGGAAGTGAGAGGGTAGAACTGCCCTGGCAGATGGGTGTTTTCATGTGGGTTGATTTAGAGTGACAAGAAAGCTGCTTTGAGATGGGAGTTTCCACCTTGTGTAGGCTTCTGGTGGCAAAGCTGGTTTTAGTAGCTCTTTCTGGCCATTCGCTGCTGCCCACTGGGTTTGCTGATACAGCCACTTCAAAGTGCATGCTGTAATGAGAATCACTGAAAAGATCAGTATAGAAATTGCTTCTGTCCAGAATCAGCAAAGTGATCCAGTTCATAATTAGATGCCACACACACACACTCACAAAAATAAAAGTATCAGTTCAGCTAAAGCTGGGGACAGGGGAGTTGTGAAGCAGGGACAGAGGAAGCAGGGACAGAGGTAGTGACTGGGAGGCCGGGGAGACGATGAAGTGTGAATTGCCACAAACTTGGGTGGGTGAGTCTGTTTTGGACTTGGGCCAAAATTAGGTGTTTGACAACTACTGCTTAAGCATTTACCTTTTGTCCTACTCCACTGCTTGGCACTAGTTTTTTCCTCTGTGCTCTCAACTAGTTTGGAGAAGTGATCTTGAGTGGAGGAAAAAAAGCCCCACTACCCTTTTTTTGTTGTAGTTGCTCAGAGGAGTTCAGCTCCAGTTCACTGTGCAGGAGCACGAGCGTTTCACCCATATGGTGTAGCAAGCAATGAGGGGAGTAGGAATTGCTGGAACCGATGTTCCTGTTAAAGGTTTCTCCAACTAATTTATTTTGGAATAGAACGAGGAGCATGGGGATTGTGGCCTCAGATGCAAGAATGCCTGGCATTGGGAAGTATTCGAGAGTTGCTGTTTTTTATGCAGGCTATATAATATATATGTATTATATTAAGTTGTAAAATAAAGATTGTTTTTAATTTTACTGAAACTTTTAGAAAAATGCATGTGATACTGCATTTTCTTCTGTCTGGTCTTGGCATCTGTCTGTACTTTGGGCAATGCAGCACTACTCTAGCCATTGTGGAAGAGACTTTTGCCATTCATAAAGCTTGCTTGTGCTCAGTTTCTGTTTAAGTCTGTTGAGAGATAAGGGATAAGAGAGGAGTTCAAAACTTCCCATTTGTGATCCTTGAGTCTTTCACTGTATCCCCTCCTATGCCTAAGCCTTTTTTTTTACATGAACTAAGCAGAGTAAAGTGTTCATAATAACAAACCACATCTGAAGAGAATGGTCTCTGGCTCAAAATTCGTGCCAAACCATGTAATCTTGTTACTGAGAAATGGAGTCTGCTGATCTCAAAAAGTGTTGTATGGATGTTTATATTTATGCTTGATTTGCATGCAAAGTTAATGCTCTGTTTAATTTCTTTCAGGTCTGTTGGTACGTTTGCCCGAGCACTAGATTGCAGTAGTTCTGTCAGACAGCCAAGTTTGCACATGAGTGCTGCAGCAGCCTCTAGGGACATCACGCTGGTAAGATTTTTAAGAGGACCTTAAGTTTTTGAGAGATGCAAAATATTCACCTCAGCAATAACAGTTGGCAAAGAGAGAGGGGCAGATGGGTTGTAATTGTGGCCTGCTGTGAAGCAGATCCTGCCTTTGTAACGGAACTCTTTATTTACATATGAAGTAACTTTTTCTGGCCTTGTGCCTCCTATGATCCATCATGGATAATTCTATGAGATAATGTTTTTTGTTTTGTTTTATTAAAATGTTTTGATGGCATGCTTCACAGCCCATCTCTTGCATGTGCTTAGTAGCTGTCTTGAGAATAATGCAAATGATAATCTGCCTGTCTGCAATGTTATAATGCCAGAATGTCACTCCTCATCACTTCCCCAATACCAGACTGTCACTGGCATCCTTGGGCAATATTGTCTGGGGCAAAAGTTTGTGGTCAGATAAGAAATTTCAGTTGATCTAGTTCTTCTCTTTGAGTTCCATTTTAGAGTACCTGAGGAGTGGTGACATTGTTAATATTTTATAATCATAAATAATTCTGAGTAGATAGAGGGAAGGAAAACTTGAACTTCTATGCTAGAGAAAGTTTAATGAAATTTGAATAAAACTTATGAAGTCTCCAGAGAACTGTTATCAAAGCCTCACCTCATAACTGGAATAATGTGAAATCATATATAGAACAAATTCTGGGATAGAACACTGTAGATTAATTATGCACGTGCACAAAACGCATGATGAAAGTCAAATAACATCCTGATTATAACTACAGAAATCAGGAAATAAAGCCAACCTTTCATTTACTAATACCAATTCCTCCCTCGCAATGTGTTCTCAGCCCTTGTAAATCACAAGTTGCAGACAGTCATAACTTGGCTTTCTGAGGAGTAATTGCTGCTGGGAGTAATTCTTTTTTCCTACTCAGCTGTGTGACTTGATTTGAATCATTTGGGGGTTTTCTGGCCCTTGGGGGACGGCATGTGTGTGTTGCTGCTCTTAAATATTTTTCTTATATGCAATTTTGGTGGATTATTTGACAAAGAAAGTGCCTGGCTAAGTTTATTAGAAAATAAACCTTTGGACCTCTGCCTTCGTGCCCCATCTGTGGAGGGTACTTAACAGGGCTGCTCAGTTCTGGGGTGAGTGGGTCTCTATCCTGTGCATTTTCTTAACAGTAGTACTACAGAGATGGTGCTGGTAAGTAGCTAAATAGGAATTACTGGTGTGGAAGGGCTCACATTCCACAAACTCCACTATTGTTAGTGAATATTATAGACTTGTATGCTGACAATTACAGTGAGTCTGAGGTTGGAACAAGTTTTTACTGACTTTGTGTTAGGTTTAGAATACTGCAGCCTCAAATCTTGGTGCAGGGTTTTTGTTATTGGTGTTTTACTGTTAAGCATTTTTTCCCCCCAGATGCTTTTCCTTACATTTATCTTTCTCTTTTACAACCATGTAGTTCCATGCTATGGACACTTTGCACAAAAACGTCTACGACATTTCCAAGGCAATCTCTGCACTTGTGCCACAAGGTGGGCCAGTCCTATGCAGAGATGAGATGGAGGAGTGGTCTGCTTCAGAGGCAAACCTCTTTGAGGAAGCACTAGAAAAATACGGAAAAGATTTCACTGACATTCAGCAAGATTTTGTAAGTATATAAAATGAGGGCCCACACGTTGACCAGTTCTGATCAGTGACGGTGCTGGTTTACAGCTTGTCTAAATTGTGGTGTTTTTCTTTGGGGTGAAGGAGGTCTTTGAACTGGAGCACGTGTCTTGCTGTAAATTGTGGAAAGGCAGACCTCATACTGATGACAGCCTGTTGTACAGTCAGAACTTCAAATCACAGATGATAGCTTTTTCTTTAGAGACATTAATTTAAAATCATCTGCTCCACTACAGCTGAGGGAGCATTTATGAGTGTGTTGTGACAGCCTAGCTGCTGTAGATTAATTTGTGTTTGAAGGAGAAAAAGTATTGGGCCTTCTGAAACATGAAAATGTAGTCACTTCTACAACGCGATTTCAGAAAGGACCTTTTGAAAGTTTGAAAAAGGAATCTTGGGCATCCAAGGGAAGTGTCTGTAATTTGGCGAAAGCTCCACCCTAGGTGCTCAGCCTGCAGATTGAATGGAGCACTGTAAAGAGAGCCAAGTTTCACTCTATCGCTGTTTGAGTCCTCGGAAACAAAACAAGTAGTTTGTGTGGCTTGTCCCATGCTCTAATCTTTTAGACAGAGGGTCTTGGGAAAAGCACAACACTCTGTGGTCCTGCAGAAATCCTCGTGCTTCTCATGCAGAGAAAAGAGCTGGCAGGGCACAATTCTGTTAGTAGTTATTAGTTTATGGTTTTTTTTTTTTAATGGGCGAGCTCCATAGAAGCCAAGCAAATCAGAACTGTGCTACTGTAGTTGTGCTTTTTGCTCGAGTCTTTGCTGCTCAAGCAGAGAGTCTGAGCCAGTAGGCTCCCTTCCACATTGTGCCTGTCTTGAATGGTTTACTGTGAAGCCAATGCAGCATGAAGATTTACCTGTAACCTGCTCTACTTCTACACTGAAAGCACCGTTTTTGGAAGGGCTTTTAATTTAACATGGGTCCCATGTGCATCTAATGCCCTTCAGAGATTTAGACACTGCCTTTTTTTGTTAGGAGGGTTAGTAGTTGTAACACTCACCTATAAACTGTCTGTCAAAGGAATCCTGTGAATTTCATAGAGGCTGTGTGCCAGCTCCCTGCAATGACTGCTGCTTTTCCTTTATGTCCCTAGCTCCCATGGAAGTCCTTAACAAGCATAATAGAATATTACTATATGTGGAAAACTACAGACAGATACGTTCAGCAGGTAAGAAAGTCAGAATCGCTTCTTTCCTTCTAACAAAATATGTTTTTCTTGCCTTTGAAACCAAGCATTTTTGCTTTATTTTCCCTCTTGGGGTTAAGCGTTTCCAATGGTTGGTTCTCTAATGATCTGAAGCACTGAACAATCTCTTGTCACTAAACTCATCAACCGTTCCATAGATACAAACATGTAGCACTGGCATTTTGCTTTCTTCTATGTTTGCTGCTGCTTTATTTGTCTGGAGCTTTCAAATGTCTGGTTTGGAATTCAGCAATTTGAGGAAGGGAATATGGTTAATTTCTGCCTGTAGAGTTCAAGGTCAGCATTAACTTCAGTTTTGACTTTTTATTGGGGGGGGCGGCAGTTCCTGTATAACAGGCACTCAAGCTAATTCTCCACCTCTGCCTGCCCATGACTGTGATTGCAGGTGCACGGAGGATCCCACATCCTCCCCATGTGAGTAAAGTGTTTGTCTGGGAAGCATTGATGGCTCAAATTCCCAGACTTGTTATACTTGAGCATCAACTTTGACTAGTGTTTACAATCATTTTTATCTCTACTTCTTTAAACACTAAAGATGCTTGGTCCCTTAAATAAAGAAAGCACAATGCAAGCAGCATACAAAATGTTGCAGAGTATCAGTTACTGAAAACTACTTATAATATTTAATGGAAAAATTAATTAAAAGAAGGCAGAAATACATAATGGATTTTCATTATAATTATCAGCATTATGTTTAGGCACCTATTTGAAGTATTAGAAAAAGTGGAGTTGTAAAAATGTCCTGCCTTAACTTGCTTCATTGGAAATTCAGCCTGGGATAAAGACTAGATGCCTGAGGCATTGACCAATGTTTGGCATGTACTATATTTTAGCACCTTGGTCTGTAATGCGATTTTTACTGTATTCTTTCTGATCGGAACACTGTTTAAATTACAGAGGGATCCTCAGGACAAATGAGAACTTTTTTGCATTAATTTTGTATTACTTTAAAAAATATATTAACTGTATCCTTATTGCAGTATTTCCCCAAGTTCATTCTTTGGTTGAAACTTTTCCTTCTGGTAAGGAAATGGGTGTTAGGAAGGTGGGATGGTGATGAAAGCTGGCATGGAGGGAAAGAGGGTGCTAGAGAAATGAGGTCATGGTCTTTCCTTCCCCATTGAACTGTGTGTATCATTGATATAGTGAGTACTGCTATACTGTCTGACTACAGCCATTCAGGAGATGATAGCTGAGTGTACTCAGCCTGTACTACACTCAGTATTTGCCCTGGGAGGAATCCATTTATCTTCTTCCCTGCATCTTGTATCTCACCTCACTTCTGGTGATAAAAATCCATCTAGCAATATGGTGGGTATCGGGAAAATTGAGGAAAGTTCTTTTATCAGTCAGTGAAAACTAGAATCTTAGGCAGTTGCATGAAAATGTCACTCCTGTGCAGTCAGACCAGCAAACAATAGTAGAAATTCTTGGGAAAGATTAAACCAAAAAGCATCTCCATAGTGCTCAAAGTCCACAATACATTTGCAGTGATGAAGTTCTGTTTCTGCCCATCGTGAGGTATGTAACAATGGTGGTGGTGGGAGTAAGGGGTAGGGACCAGATTCTTTGGTGTTCAGTCTTGGATACTGTAGGAGACAGATTGGAATACTGTCCCAGGTGTTTGCTTCCAGGCATGTGTGCTGGAAAGTCAAAATATCTGGATAAACCGTGCCTTGGTTAGGAAATGGTTAAATTCTTTTGCTTTTTCCACTTTCTTGAAATTTCTTACTGCACAGACAAAATTGCAGAGGGGATAGTTGCGTGAAAGATTTTGATTATTTTTTCTTGCAGCAATTAAAAAAAACAGCAAACCTACAGTTTCTTATACATTTTGCTATATTCCTATGCAGTGGGGTTTCTATCATGGTTATGCTGTACCTTACATGTGCTGCCCAGCAGTGTACCAGGGAGTGAGATTTGGGGAAAACTTCCAACTAGAGGCTCTGCGCTTAGGAGATAGTATGAGTAAAAGCCAGACAGGTAGAAATTGCAGTACAGAGATATTGCATCAATTAAGTCTGAATTGAGCAGAAGACCTCATCTCAAGTTCCCAGCTTGTACAAGCAAATAATTCTATTAAACATTTATAAAAAACCTGGGAGAGCTATCTGTAGATCACCACAAAGAAAGCATGGGAAGGTGTAGTTGAAATAATGGCGTGTTAAATTTATATTTTACTTGATGTGGGCAAAGTCTTTGGCAAAGTGCGTCCCTCACCACTTTTCCCATCTGTTTCTTCATAGTGTTTTGTCTGTGTAGATTCTTTCCTTAGTCTAATACCACAGAATGTTTCTGGGGCTAACAATATTTTTGTACATAAGATACTGAAAAATGTGTTAAGGGTATGAAAAGTGTGCATCCTGAGTTGTTTAACTTTCATGTGCCCTCCTTCGAAGAGGATGATTAAATTATATTCCAAGGCTGTATGTTGTTGTCTTTAAAAAAATACTAATAACTTGCTCATTCTTGTAGAATCTTTGGGTGAATGAACTTAAAAAACATCCATTTAAACTGCCTATTTCTGTCAGTTACAAAGCATAGCAATGAAGTTTTTTGTCATCAGCCAATTGCCTGCTTTGATGAAAAACAGTTAGTTGGGAACTGTTTACATCCTTCTGTGTTTCCTTTGAGACTTTCTTGGAGCAAGAAAGCACTATCATAATCCTGAAGCAGAAATCCATCTGTTTCTTGCCATTGAGGAAGCTAAATTGTGAGTTGGCTTCAACAGAAGTCCCTTTCTCAGAACTGAACAATAAGGTTAACTTATGCTTGGTATACCAAGGATCGAAAACTTCGATCGAACTACAGCACTTCCTTTCCTTGTGAGTAGGACACTGTGATTGAGATACATGCAAATTGACTTGCTTTGGAGCATGCACTTGGATCTCTTATCCAGTAATTTTTATTTGGCTTCAGCTATACTGTGCTTTTGAAGGCTACCAGCATAATTAGGAGTTCAATCATTTCAAGAGGATGACTGACCCTCCAAGAACAGAACTGCTAGAAGGAGTAATTCTACTGTGATGTCAAGGCAGAATTTGTGGTCTGATGTAGGTTCCTGAACGTCTGTCCAAAGTGATCCCAAGAGTAGTCCTGTCAAAGACACCCTTTCTGAGTTATCCTGAAAAAAAGGAGGGAGATGCATTCCAAATTCAGTATCCTGCGTCTTCTTTGAATGCATCCTTTTCTTGAGACAGATTTCCTGTGTAAATTCACAAGAGCATATATTTCTGATTCAGAAAGGTTTGAAATGGTACCCACTGAGTAACTGCTGTTTGGTGGGTTCACCTAGTGATTTGAAAACTCTTCAAGAATTGATGTGATGTTTGGGTATGCGTACATTTTCATTTAAAGCAAAAGTTGCATTCTTACATAGTTGTGAATTCCAGGGTGATATTTTTTTTTAAGATCTTTAAATGCTTCTACTGGTTTGCATATCATGAGAGGAAGTCCCGAAAACTTTAAAATACAGCACTTTCCAACCATTGAGATGCAGTTGAGAAGAACTCATGACATGGCAGTGGCAGATGACTGTTTGAATTGGTCATATGCTTTCTGATAGTTGAAGGCCTTAATTTACTTTTTGCATTTTTATTTGTACTTGAGGAGCATGTAACTCCAAGAAGATCAAATATGAATTCCTACTGTTCTGTTTCTTATGTGGAAGCGCCGTTAGAAAAGCATAGGAGGAAGAGACAGAGAAAATCAGTTTTAATGTATGCATAGTGCTGAGGATACTGGAGAAAGTGGAAGTGCCCTTATAATTGACTACATGAGGTAGGGAGCTTAAAGGAGGGAGCTCTGGGTAAATTGTGATGTGGATAGAAAACATCTTTATTAAGGGAAGCAAGACTTCTTTGTACCTAGCCGAGAGCTGTGAGTGATGTCTTAATGTACTAGCCTTCATAAAGTGCTGTGTGCTAGCAAAGTAGAAATAACATCACAGAAATGTTTTTCCACGTACGTAGGAAGTTTTATCCCCAAACACACCTCCTGTTAAGCCTACAGTAACATGGTAACTGTGGCAGTTTTGGCAAGCGACAGAGACTATAGGTACCACACATCAGTGCTGAGAAGTGATACTGGAGCACAAGCACCTGGAAACACTTCTCCCAAATGCATCTTGGACTAATTACCTTTTCTGTCCCATCTCCCCTGCTTCCCAGCAGCACTTGTATGTTCAGAGTTTTGAAAAAGAATAAACATAGTGAAAGTTCTTTAAATCCAGAAAATGCAATTTATCTTCCCGAGGTATCCCCATGCTGTCTACCAACCCAATTCTTGTGTTGTAGACCTTGAAATATCCCCTGTGTTCCTGGATTTCTTCTGTTACTTCCTTTTTATAAATGTTCTTTAGAACTCTTCAGAAAATGACAATAAACATTTGCTCTGATATGTCACATATTGTAAAACTCTTTCAGGCTCAGTGGGTAGAATGAAAGGCATCAAATCTAGGGAGAGGATCTATAAAGGACAGATGTTTGTACCTACTCGAGTGTACAGTACTTAGTATTTTAATTCCTTGGTCCTTGTTGGATAGACAAGTTGTAATATCTCCCTTTCATAGATGGGGAAAATATGATGAGGTAAATAAGAGGATATACTTATGTTGTGCATATATAAATAACTCAAAGACAAAAGATTTCATTTAGGCCAAGCTATTAGAAAAAGTTGGAAATGTTCAGGTTTGGGGGGGGGATTGGGTGGATGAGGACATTCATAACTGTATCAGACAACATTAAAAATTTATAGTGTAAATACACTTCAGGCACAAATCAATAACTGGCAAAGGACCTAGCAAAGCGCTTTCTCTATGAAGGGATTATTCTGAAATTGTGCATGACTACATTTCAGGCACCTTTCTTTTGTACCTTCTGGTATTAGTCACTGTTGGAAAATAGGAAACTCATCATATCTGGTCTATTGATTGCCCACAGCCTCAGGTACTTAGTGCAAACCTCTTCTTATCCTGTACATTGTGGTACCTTCTGAAAACCTTCAATTTTCCTGGTATACTAGTTTGCAATAAAGGCATATGCTGTATGTCATGCTCTGTGCTGATCCCCAGGCAGCTGTAGGAGAGGAGGGTATGGCTAGGTCCAGGTGACTTATGGCAGTTGTTAGCTCAGAGCTTGCACCATGGTCATCAATCACACAGAAAATCTGTGGTGTGAGGTTAACATTCATTGCCAGTTTACTAAAATGTTGCTTATTACCCTAAATTAACCATGTCTCCAAGGCAATGACTTTATATTGTGGATAGTAGAATATTTCAGCTGCTGGTAATGCTTTGTACTTGCGGGAAGCTTTTGCATTCATAGATTTCCAAAACTGTCATAACACAATGACTCTAGATAGTCCCCTTGGGAGCTTTTGTCAATAAAACTGCAGATTTTTTCCCCCGCAATCTAGAAATCTAGTTGAAATTAAAAAAAAAAAAACAACAAAAAACAAACAAACCAAAACCCCAACAAACTAAGTAGTTTTTTATCACTGGAAATTCCCTGAATTTCCTACTTCAGTCTCAAGGAAATATGACTGTGGTACAAGGTTCACCAAGGAGTATTTTAAGCTGTTTTATCAGTATCGTATCTGATGTTTGACTCTCTTGTAATTCCTGGGGAGAGTATGAGTTTCATGGCTGTTGATCTGCTGATTTAACTGCCCATGGTAGTCTGTGCCTGGGGAAGGAAGACCTGGTTTTCAGTCCAGGCTGTGGGTGGAACAGCATCCAGTTCATGAGCAGAAAGGTACATAAGGCATGCATTTTGTGGAAGGATGATTTTTTGGGGTAGCGTCTCTCTGGAAGGTAGAGGAGGATTTCTGATGCTGTTTGAAGAACCATTGTCACAGCACTTTTTGAGGTCCATCATTGGATGCTTTGGTTTCTTAAAGAAAGAGTTGGGTAGGATGGTTTGAAAATGTTCAACTTTGAATTTGTGATTTCTATTCAGAGGGAGAACCTCTTTAGTTCCATCACCAGTTGCCAGCAAAATGTGTGTATTGATTCCTCCAAGCCTGTAGGATTGGTAAGGATTGTCTCCACGAAGTCTTCATTTGGGTTTTTTTGAGGATAGTTTTCAGGTAGCTGTTCTTGTCCTAGATGAGATTTAACAGAAGCAGTCTGGGAAACTTGCCTACACCAGCACAAAGAAGTCAACTTTTGGATGCAGCTCTCTGAAGGTATACCCGTAGTCTCAGAATAAATAACTTTCAGAAGTTCTGTTTCCTCAGTCCTTGTTCTCCTGCCTGACAACTC
Source organism: Elanus axillaris (assembly GCA_026212715.1). Lineage (NCBI taxonomy): Eukaryota > Metazoa > Chordata > Aves > Accipitriformes > Accipitridae > Elanus > Elanus axillaris. The sequence continues at coordinate 35,762,680 of JANZLQ010000095.1, forward strand.
CATTCTTTGATTTCTAAGATAGCTTGACTTTTATTTGCAGGAAAAGGGAAGAGAGAAATTCTTTAGGAGTCAGGAGAGCTTTGGTGAGGAGCTGTCAGACTGTCAAATGTAAAACTGTTGCTTAAGACTGTCCCCCTGATCAAAGCAAGTTTACGCTTACAGGAAACTTTTACTTCACTGTTTCTGTGTGTGTCCATTGTGTTCCAGTAAAAATGATTTTTATGTTTGTCCAGTTTCTTAGTGACATACTCTTCAATTTTATTCCATCTTTGGTGCTTCCTCTTTCTATGAAGATACTGACTTCAGCTTTACAATTATTTTCCTAGGCTGTGCCTTGAGGCTGCTGCATAGAAAACATTAAGCTAATCTGTTTATCTAGAATATCACCATGTTGTTGGTTTGTCTGGAAAACACTGTCATGGCTTTATGCATCCACTGTTACCAGCATGGATGTTGAAGAGTGTGGGCCCAGCTTTGAGCAGGAGGTTGGACTAGAGGCTCCAGAAGTTCACCCTAAATTAATTTAGCTTATGTAATAAGGAGAAAACTTGAACCTCAGAATGTCACTTTTACTTCTGAATCAGTTTTGAGTTGAGCTCTTGGCCTTTTTAACCTTTAAAGAAAATCTCCTGTGTCACTCAGTCTTTAAAAGTAAGGACTATCAACAAAAAAAATCTTCATTCAAACTCTTTGAATTGGTTCAGCTGTTGAGGGACTATGATGGAGAAGGTGCATTGCTATGTCTGTTATTGTCCAGTTGGTGAATATTATCATGGAGAAGAAACACAAGCTGGTATGTCAGATCTTCCTCTGCAGGAGTGGGGGAAAGAAGAGTTGCGGAAGGAACAATGCATGAATTTGCATCAAAGTGAAAGGGAATGAAAAATTTGTCCTTCTAAATAGTAGATTGTCATCTCTTTGTCTTTTTTGAAAAGCTGTGTACATAGTCATTTGATGCCCACAATTGTTTTCGGGGATATTTTCCTGTTGGAAAAGGATTTTGTGGTAGTTGCTCAGTGAAAGGAAAACTTCCTTGTTTGTAAATAACTGCTATAGTTTTTACAGCTCTACTTGACTCCCAAGTAAAATACTCCTTATTTTCTTATTCTAACTTTTTTGCTTTCTTTTTAAAGAAACGATTGAAAGCAGCAGAAGCGGAAAGCAAGCTAAAACAAGTGTATATACCCAACTAGTAAGTACCTTTTTGTATTGTTTTCTTTTCTATTTTGTTGTAGGGAGTCTGATGTAGCAGTTCCCATGGCCTGCCAGTATTATGTATTTGCTTTAATTACATAATGAGAGACATAGTTGAACAAACACATCAGAGAACTATTAAATTAGGTTACCAATATAACGAACCGTCTGCTGATGCTTGAATAGGCTTGAATTCCTTTGTATTGTAGCTGAGTTAATGCTAACCACCCTGATGCTAACAAACAACTAGGAGCCCTGTGGAAGAAAACACATGATAGCTTTAGTGGTTCAAAGCTGGCTAGAACAAAGCAGCAGTCCTCCCAGTATGCTTATGCTGTTGCTTATGAGTGTGTAAAAGACAAAGCTGTTCCTATGGGCTGACCTTCCACTTCTGGAACACAGGGTGTTTCCTCTGTGGGCAGCCAAGGGCTTTCCCTTCAGGGTTTTCCTGGTTAGGGTGCTGTGCTGTCATGTTGCTTGTTTCTTTACTCCTGTATAATGTTCCCATCCTGAAACAAGCATTACTTATCTTCTAATTTTTATTTATATATGGACTGGGAGTTGGGGACTTGGTAGCAGGGCAGCACGGTTGTGAACAAAAGGGTAATTAGCTGCTCAATAATGTATCTGTTTCTCTTAATTTTTGTTGTCAGTGGATCACCAATGCATGGTTGTTTCCTAATGTCATTTATATAAAATATAATTATATATATTAAAACTAACATTATATAGGGTATATAAAAATAATATATAGATAAGTATATTAATAATCTTAGTAAAATGTGTTTCTTTGTTGCATTTCTTCTACATAACCCAAGCAACAGTTATTATAATGTGGAACTTAAATCACCCCTGTCCTTCCTCGTTTCAATTTTCACTCCCAGATAAATTCCCATGTGTATTATCCCCAGTAACTCCTTTACTCTTTTATGCTATCTTTTTTCACATATTTATGAATTTCTACCATGTGTTCTGTTACTTCAGGTAAGACTTAAGTTTTGTGTATTTAGCTTGCAAGACAGTCCCTTACTTCTTGTGAAAATAGAGGATCCTTGATTTCTTTTCTTCTTTGAAATATGTTAATACCTCTCAGGTGAATTTACTAAAAATTAGGTGTAATACTCAGAGTGAAGGCAAATACATTTCTTGTCATGCAATTTTTCAACAGTATAGCTTTTTGTGGATGGAGTTACTCTGCAGGGGGACACTGGACATCAAATTAAGTATGAAATCACAATGTGGTAAGCTTGTAAAGCAACAGCCAATGTAATTTAGACTGCAGATGCAAAAGAATATTGCAGACAAGAGAGCCTGGTAGTCTTGCAGTTGCTCTTGGATTATAATGTAGGTAGGGCTTTGTATTTGAAATGTTGTGGTGCTTATTTGATAATGGCTGTCTGGAGTGGTATCTTATCCCTCAACACTGTATCTCAGCAAGATAATTCTTGTTGCTATCTAGAGAATATCATCAAATCGGCAACTTACCTCTCTACTTCAGGAAAGACTTCTGTCTCTCTACCCATGTAGTCGTTATTCTTGTCTCTGGCTTTGATTTATAGTCACGGTTGATTTTTGTGAGTGTTATACCTCAATGTACATATTGTTTCATTGATAAAATGGGTGTCAAATTTTTCTCCTCCTTGAATATCCATCTGTGTCAGGAGAAGTAGCAATTGCATACATGACTTATTTAATCCCACATGAATGCTTCTGCTGCTTTTTTGCTATTAATACTTCCAAATGCGATAACAATTAAGTATTTCTAAGATTTTTGATTTATTTTTACCAAGTTTCAGTACAAGGTCTGGCAAGTAGGGAATGTATTGCATCTACATTATCTTTTGACCCAGAATAAGATTATATTCTTGGCTTGTAATAGTAATACATGGTGTAGAGATCTAAATATCAATGTTATTGATTTGTCCTTATCATGTTACTGAGCCCATTCCTGTTTCAAGGCTTGAACCATGATCCACTTGTCACCTGGAAAATAAATTACTTGATGTAGTCTGTCACAAGACCTTCGCAGAAGCATATCAGCTGATTGAGTGAAACCTATTCTAACAATAACTGGTGTAAAATTGTTTGCAAAGAGAGACCCCGGAGGATATCAGACTCAAACAATTCCTCCTCCCCCCCGACCCCCAGCTGTCTTCCACTGATAGGACTCTTGTTTGTTCCTGTGATGTTAATAGGAATATCTAGGGAGCGGGGAGGAAAATATTATGAAAAACAATGGAAGCAGTCTTCAAAGGTTATTTCTCATGTCACATACATATGATACAGTGAAAAATAACAGCTCTATGTGAAGCTTTAGAGTTGGTATTTTTTAACTTGAGACTGTGCCCCAAATTATAATGTGGGTAACTGAAGCATGTGGAGTCATACAGGTGATTGATGTGAGGTTATCAAGTCCTAAAACAATGTCCTAGATACTGGAAAAACATTTCTGTCCTAGATATTGGACAAACATTTCTGTGCTCCTTCCAAGAACAGCCCTGGTTTTGGGGCGGACATCTGTAGCTGATGTGACTGAACCCAACGTTTGTATGTATGGCTTTGTTATGCATCCCTTAAGTTGAAAAGCATTGATGTGCTTTACTGGTGAAAGGAAAAAGTATAAAATCAGTTGAGTTCTGCATTCAGGAAATACCAAAAAATAATTTTTTAGTTGTTTTCTGTAGCAATTTCTCTGTCAGTGCGAGTAGTGTTAAATAAAGCAGCAGCAGAAGCCTGAGTGCACAGAGATTCCAGGTTCTCACATGCTTCATCCTGCCATCCGCTGGTGTGAATGCAGGGCTCGGAGACCTTTCTTGTTGCAGATGTAGTCTCACAGTCTCTTTCTTCCGCTGTGTACTCAAACATAGTCTTCAAAGTGTTGTGGAAGTCATAGTCTGGTTTTATTGATCTTATGGGCATGATATGTGCTAGTTACTTCTTTGTGATGACGATCTGGTTGTGTAGCTGATGATTTTTCGGATTAGGACATCTGCAAATCACAAAGGCTGGGACAAAAAAATTTTGTGTGGCTTTTCTCTTTTGCTTTGATCTAAGTGATACCAGAAGGGCTAAGAACAGAAAGGGAACAATGAAGTGCTCCATACAATCCCCAGTCTCCAAAATGTATTGATGTAAAATGTAAATTTTAAATGTACATCTGTAAATGTAAATTAATACATTCTACTTACAGTATTTTTATCTGAGAATCTCAAAGCACTTTTACAAGCTGCAAACGCTGCCTCACAAACATTTGTAAAGTAGGGCAATAATATTCTCCCTACCCTGCCTTTTTTTTTAAGTGAATAGGGAAACTGGAGGAATAGGTCAAAGCTTTGAATGACTACAAGGGGCGACTGCTTAACAAGCTGAAGGTAATTCTTTTGTCTGTTTCTTGGTTGTCCTCTGCCTGAGGAATGAGACTTTTTTTCCTTCCCTGTTTAATTGTGCAGAGGTACATTGCAGCATGGAAGACTTAAAGGTGTATGCTGTTCTTTCTTTTGTAGCTGTGCTAGTTAAAATGGCAGTCTTCAACATTTTGTTGGAGAAGGCTTCTCATTTTCAAAAAGCATTGTGTAGCAGTCATTAGACTTGTTCTTAGAAGTGGGTATTTACAGTAGCCTGGAGAGTTGTGATGAGAGCTCACCTCTCCAATGTCTGGATAAGGAATCTAGACACTTGCATTGGATGCCTAGAGGTAGATAGCACAAATGCTCCTTACAAAGGGTTTTAAGTAATTTTTATTTCTGAGGCTTTATTTCTTAATTGTTTTGTTGCATCTGGCACCACTGTGTTTTTTTCAATAACATGAAACATTCACTGATGTTTTTAAGTTTATAGTTATTTTTAATGACTGACATTTTATCACTGTGCTGTGGGTCAAGTACTAGCCTGTCATAGAATGAACAGATTTCAGTGTTCTGCATGCGTCAGGATTATATTCAGGCTGGATTTTTTGGGGGAAGGACCTTGGTCCATGATGGCTGGCTTCCAGTACCTCCTTTCTGCATGTGCTTTGTCACCTTAATCTCTTCAGTTGAAACTGGTCTCCTGCAGAATACAGCCCAGAAATCTGCACTTTGTAGTCCCTGCTCTAGCATAACTGACTACTCCATCTCAGTTGAAACCCATTTAAAAGATTTCCATTCTTGATGTAAGAACTGGAAATGATAGTTTACTGCACCATCAATATTCTCACTACCTTATTTGCATCTTTCACTTCAGCCTCATTAATTGCTTAATGAGTCATCCAGTTATTCATCTAATTCTCTTGTTAATAGCTGTAGCAGGCTTTGGTAATATCAAACAAGTTTAATTAACATATCAACAATTAAGAGCTTTTTGCTTCTCATATGATGAAAACATTAGCTGCCTAAATTTTGTTGTTACTCCCACTGTGAAACTTGACCTTACCTTTGGAGTAGGACACTCTGGTGCTTGTTGCAGTGTTCCAAAATCCTAAAGTGAAGTTATTGCCCCAACTACAGCATGTTACTCCTGGTGATCAGAGTGATTTGGTGATCAGCTTTCACCCATGCATCCCTTTCACTTGTGTTGGAAATACAGGTTTGATATGGGTTGTAGAAAGGACAACAGTCAGGCCATCACCCTCTTTTGTGTGCTGGATCTTAGTGCTTTGGATGTGAATGCCAAAGCATGCAGTCTTGTTCTCAACTTACTGTTTACAACCAGACACATCAGTGTTTCCCAGTATGCTGCTCAAAAAAACCCAGAACCTTTTTGTGTGCTTTAGTGATGGATTTCAGACTCCTTTACCACCTTTTTTGGAGGATAAATCAATCTATAGAAGGGAAGCAATGTGCCTGATATTGAGCCATAAGACCTTAGTTTTCTTTACTTCAGTCTTTTGCCCTGTCTGTTGAGCAACACTGCTTGTAACAGTGTGCATCTGTGACGACTGTTTGTTTTGCAGCATTTTAGTAATGTTTGCACTTGGAGTTTGCTAGTGACTCATTGGCAAAAGTTCTTTTGCAGCAGGTTACTATAGTGACATCCCAGAGCAAAATGCTGGGTAGCATGAATGTACCCGCTTTCAACTTTCCCTTTGTTAAATATGTCTGTAGATCTCCTGCCATCTGTGGTGTCAGAACTTTGTGCCATTCTGATAAGCACCCCGAAACACTTTAATCTCTGTAAGAGCTGGGCAAATTAATAAGCAAAAGGAGATGAAAACCTAATCAGGCTTGTTAATCTAAATGTCTTTATGGGTTCTTTTCCTCTTCTCTGCTTTTTTCAGGCTTTGTATGAGCTGCTCAGTGTACTGAAGGAACAAACTATTTACAGTCTTTCTGTGCCAGTTAGCCTCCTAAGCTTTCTCTTCTGCAGAAAGGCCCTAAACTTTACAGTGAGGAGCACCATCAGAATGCTATCAGAATTTTTTCCTGGGCAGGGCAAATACTCTCTTACCTCCTTATGCAACATGTGTGTGGTTCTTGTGGGTCATTCACAGCAGAATCTTATTTTATCTCTATAGAAATGGAGCTTCAGTAAGCTCTGTATCTCAGTACCTAATCGGACATTTTCAGATGAGGAGAAGGATGACCTTCTGGCTTCTAGGGCACTGTAAGCTTTCCAGTGGCGTTTGGGTTTGTTCTGGAGCTGGGAGGGACAGTTGTCTTCAGAATTCAGTCACTTGGAACTCCTTTGCTTTCAGGGGTCATTGCTGAGAACATGAAACTTAATATTGGATGTCCCAATAGAAAGAAATTAATTTGGCAATATTCCCGCAGTGCTGTTTTTGCAGCACCAGCCAGGGTGAAAAGTACTAAGTATTCTGGGTCACTGAAAACACTGTGACTCCTGTGTCAGTGTGCAACTGATGTGTAAGAAAATGTGTTTTCAGAAAACCATTTAAAGATCTTTTTTCTTGAATGAGTGGATTCCAAGTCATGGGTTTATTAGTCAGAAATAAAAGGAATGTGCCCACTCCTTTGATCTTCAGGTAAGAGAATATGAGGGAAACATAATGGGCGCTACAATTTGGGCTTATGTTCAAAAGTTGGCACCAAAGGCTGCCTGCTTTTTGTTGCTTCTATAAGCTGAGCTCCTAACAGCACCTGTTAGGCGCTATAACACTCCTTTGCGTGTTTTATAAGCTCCTTGTGCATTCTTGTCTGAAAATTCCTGTGTGACTTCTCCCATCTTCCTCCATTCCCCAGAAGTCCTGTCCCTGCAATATCGATTCCCTGTCCTTCTTGTTCCCTCCCATGCCAAGGATTTTTTGAATGCTTCATTTTCCCCCTCAGATACCTCTTCCTCTGCAGAGCAGATTTTGTACTATTCCATACTGCTCTCTATGCCAAGGTTTTGTTTGCCCTTCCATTCTCAGCTCCTGCCAGTAGCTTTTTTTTTCTTTTTTCCCCGAGTCAACATTTTAAAGAGAGTATAGGGATAAGCTGAGGTGATTCAGATGTTGTTATATTAGAAAGTATTAGTGACAGCCATCAATGCATTTCTTGCTGTACAAATGTTAGGCTTTCAGACTTTTTCCATTTAGTAGAAACCTAAATGCTTTCTGTTAGAAGCACAGAACATAGTTTAAGATTTGCTAGAAGGCTCATATTCATGAAAATTTCTGTGTATATGCTATGTCCAAAGATTTTGTTCAATGTGCGTGTTGGGTGTGCTTGTTCAAATTGTGGCTACATGATGCAAACCTTTGCAGTAAGTCAACATGGAAATATTTGTGTCTGCAGTCTAGAGTTATATTTCCCTGAATAAGGCAGGGCTTGCCCTCTCCCTGCCAACCTCTCCTGCTCTGTCTCCCAGCCCTCTTTTTGGAGATTGAAGTAAAATATTCCTCATGTTGAAGACAGAGAGATCTATAGATGAGATCTTTTTATCACCTAGCTTAGAATGTCTGGGATAGTAAGATACCTACCTGGCCTCACTGGTTTATTGATCTTAAATGGTTTTGGACTCTTGAAAGGGGTATCTAACTATTATTATAGTTATTTATATTATTGGTGTTGCTTAAATATTACCAGAGACAGGGTGTTTGTGGAAGTCAGATTGCTGGTAAGTACAGCTTGTTCTGGAAGCCACACAATGAATGAAATTTAAATCTCCAAATGTTTTGGGCCATACTTTTGAAAGTCAAATAGGAAATTGCATGCCTCAATTAATGTTTGTCCTCCTCTTTGCTTTGTGTTTTAAGTAACAAGCCAAACCCCAACCAGATCAATGTAAATAATGTCAAACCAGGAGTGGTAAATGGTACTGGAGTACAGGCACAGAACGCGGGAGCAGGACGGGCCTGTGAAAGCTGTTATAGTAAGTGACATGCCAGTATGGCAGTTGTGCACAGAGAGTGAGTGCTGTGTTGCAAACAGGAAAGTCAAAGCTGTGTTGGGGGGTGGGAGAGAAGGCTTTGGAAGGGTGCGGGGACCAAGTTTGACATAGCAGCATTTAAGCAAAGCCTTTTTTTTTTTTTAGTTACTGGTTTTACATTTGTAAATAGAATTATGAAGTATTAAAGGTGGAGTTAGTAAATTCTTACGTGATTGGAGGTAGCTATTGAGTAAAGACTTAAATCACCAACTTGTGAATTTGACAATTTTTTCATAATTTTTTAGTAGATTTAAAAATATGTGATATCATTGTATTTGGTTTGCTGCTTGATATTAATATACTGAGTTCTAATGACTGTGCTTCTTTATGGAGACCCTTTAGAGACACTAGAATGTAGGACTGTATGAGAAGTCAACCAGAGTTTTCATATATTCTTTAGTCATAAAATGAATGTATGGGGAGTTCTTGAAGACAATCTTCCCTCTCTCCCATGCTCTGCAGAAATTATTGTCTACCACTCTTGCAAAATGAGAGCTTTCAGTTTCTTTGGCAAGAAATTTCCCCATCCTACTAGTTATTTTTTCTGTTCATGTTTTAAAATGGATTTATATGTGTAATTAATTCTGCTGAAATCAAAAGTATGTTTAACAGTGGTGATGACAGTGAAGCATCATCAGTTTTTTAAGGTTTGTTTGAGCTTTGCACTGTCTTTGTGTGGGTTTTCTTTTGTGAAGCTTTTCTTTTGTGATGGTTTTAAAGAGAATAAGCTCTGAAAAGTGATCCTGTTTAAGGATATATATAATTTCCACCTTTGTTATCTCTAGCCACACAGTCTTACCAGTGGTATTCTTGGGGTCCCCCTAACATGCAGTGTCGCCTCTGTGCATCCTGTTGGACGTACTGGAAGAAATACGGTGGCTTGAAAATGCCAACACGGTTAGATGGGGAGAGACCAGGACCAAACCGCAATAATTTGGTAGGTATCTACCAAGCAGACTGCTCAGTGCTCTTGCCTGGAAAGCTAGGTGCCATAACATCTAACTAGTTCATCACTGTTCTTAAATATTTAACAACAAAAAGAATGCCTTCAGCCTCCGTTGTTGTCCTTGGGTTTGGTATTTCATGTCTTGCAGAAGTTGACACGTTAACTTTGACTGTAAGTAATACGTTGCCAAGTACTGCCCTGAGAAAAAAACCCATCATTTGTTTAGCAAACTAGCCATCAAATGCATGGGTTAACTTAATGAAGATGGAAAAAACTGAAATGCTAGCCAGTGTTTCCTGGTATTCAGTTTCCATGATTTGTGCTGTAGGGGGAAGAGGACTTTTTTTTTCCATAAAGAAATTCATTATTTCCTGAAACCTGTTCCCTTTCCCAAGGCACATTCAAAATTAGATACCCCAAATAGCTAGTGGCTTTTTAGAGATCCCTTATCTTAATTTTCTACTTTTTTTTTTAATTAATCCTTCGTCCTTTTGGATAGGTTTGAGTAAGCAATGTATAAGCTTCTTCTGTTTAATTTTCGCCCTTTTATTTAAAAAACAAAATTCTCAGAATTTTTCTGAATTTGGTGGAAGTTTGATCTGGAAGCATCATACATTGAACTGATTGGAAGAAGTAGCTACGTCACATGGACAGAAGCATAGTGCACATTGAACTTTGGTCTCAGGTTACTGTTTCTTTCCTCTCTCCTAGTCCTCATTATCATACCCTTTCTATTTCTTTCATTTAACCTCTGTCCTTTCCAGGTGTGTGTCTGCCCTCTGAAGCTACCTAATTGCTGAGATAACTCCCAGATTTTATCAGCTTTATACATCTTTTTTGTTAATTAAAAAGTATGTAAATAGTCAGAGAGGGGAAAGCCTTGTTCTCCCCAAACTTGCATTATTTTATTGGTTGACTTAGTTGCTTTTAAGATACTGCTTTGGCTCTGTAGTCGATAAATGTCTTTAAGTAGTATTCTTTATTACATGCAGTGAATATTTGACAAATCTGTAAATGCATTCATTGAGTTCAGAGTAAGAATTAAATTCTTGCAACTTTGAGACAAAAACATTCTTTTGCATACTGTAAGTTTACTTTGGGAAATGAGTTTGTGATGTATATTTTAGCTATACAGCTACTTTCTGATTTTCCTCTCCCTCTTACAAATGATTTGTTATGCAGAATTTGCATTGTATATCCAGAGGAACTGTAAGCACCCAAAGGTTGAGAGTCTTTGTTAACTCTGTAAGCACTAAATCATGTGATAGCATCAGGTAACTTCTTCAGGTCTGCCTTTTGGATCCCTCCTTTAAAACTTGGGACAGCACAGAAATAAATACTTCCCTGTGAAGACAAAATGTTTACCTTTGTTTTATCCTTTGAGATATTTTGGAAGAAAATTCCGAATGTTGATGGGTAAGATTTGGGAAATGGGGAATAGTTTGGCTGAAAATATTTTCATCTGTAATACTGTTTCTGTTCTTAGGCCTGTGAATCAGTAGTTGAAAGTGATTTTTATATGATTTCTCTTCTTTAAAACCATACTTTGTAATAATAGCTTTTTAGAAACCATATTTATTTTTGTTTCTTTTTAGAGTCCTCATGGTGTGCCAGTACGAAACAGTGGGAGTCCCAAGTTTGCTATGAAGACACGACAAGCTTTCTATCTCCATACAACAAAACTGACAAGAATTGCCAGACGTTTATGTCGAGATATCTTGCGCCCTTGGCATGCTGCAAGACATCCCTATCTGCCTATTAACAGCGCAGCAATCAAAGCAGAATGTGAGTGGTGATGCAGCTGGGACCTACTTGCAAAGGAAGCCTTTGAGATTCCTTTCCTATAAAGTTAGAGTTGCAACTTTTTGAGATGCTCGTTTGCATGTAGCTACTGGTTTCCCAAATCTAGCTATACTTGCAAAGCATTCTAGCTGATTGTAGGTTAGACAAATAACTTGGAAAATTGATGAGTTGTTTGATCTAAAATATTCATGTTTGCTATTACATTTAGCATTCTCCTGCATTTGTGTCCTGTTGCCAAGACATGCTGGCAACCTGTAAAATTTCTTTTAATTGGAAAGCTCTCTCAGGACACTTTAGTTATTCACTTAGTTTTTCTGTATCTAAATGTCTTTACCCTCTAATTATTTTTCTTTGTTTTGCAGGCACAGCACGTTTACCTGAGGCATCAGAAAACCCATTGCTATTAAAGCAAGTGGTTCGAAAGCCTTTAGAAGCAGTACTCCGGTATTTAGGTATTAAAACTAAACAACACCAAACACAAAAAAACCCAACCAAACAAAAACCCCTACTAGCTAATTCTGCTAACCATTTCTTTTTCCATTTGGTTCTGGATTTAGATGCTGATTCTGGCTTAAAAAAGAAAACATTAAAACCTCCCCATGAACTTGTCCTTTTTACTACTTAATTTGACAGACCTAGTGGCTCAGCAGTCCACTCTGAGCTCATGGAGCTGTATCAGAAATTTCAAGTGAAGGGGGGAATGTGTTTGCTGTGGCTTCTGATGTATGTGGGGATAAGTTACCATCTGCTAATGGAGGCATAAACATAATGTTTTGGGAACAATTGGTCAGTCCACTGTTCCAATTGTTGGGCTGTCTGGAGGCAGTTCCTACATTTGGATCCTCCAAGAAGCCTCTTGGGTTTCGGACAGCACTGTGTCCAACAGCTTGTGAATCAGCTGCTGGCTGTTCTGTGCTGGAGCTAGACAAGGGGACAATACTTCCATTCTTTACTTTCTTCTGGTGGGGAGGAAGGGGTGTTGTTTGTTTCTTTGATTTTGGTAGGGATTTTTGTTTCCTTGAGGACTTGGGCCTCATCAGCTGATCTGTGGGGGCATGCTGAATAGCTCTGTCCAGGACCTTGGTGCAAGTTCTAGGTGCTGGAAGCATCTAAAGTGATGCTACGTGACATGCCAGCTCTGACTACAAATGTATGCAAAATCATTTTCCCTGCTGTTGCTGGTTGCTGGAGATACCCTGAAGACATGACTCAGGTTGTTACAGCAGTCTAACGTGACTCTAACCACAGAAAGCTAGCTTGGACAGTGGTACTTTGAAGGCTTCCAGATTAACAAGGAAATTGATTGCATTTTTATTCTGATAAGAAACACTGGAGTTTATTTTATGTCTTTTTTAACATTTTTGTTGATGAAATATTGTAAGGCTCGGGGTTTATTAAATATTTACTGCTTCTCTGTTGAGTGTTGTACTTCTGCTGTATACTGATGAGCTACACGGGTTGAGAAACCTTTGGATACCTATAGTGCAATGAAACAAAGCCAGTAAAGGGAGAAGTTTTGCTGTTGGATAAAATTTTGCTTAAAATAGTTGTACAGAATGTAGCAATAGATTTTGAGACTTCATTAGTGCTGTGTCAGGGTCTCCATTTGACTGTTGAGCTGGGAGAAGGGAGTGAAAGAAAGAGGGAGGCTGCTGGACTGGTGAGAACATATTCTTGGTGGTGTCACGCTTTAAGTTATATGTTACTCAGCTGTTGGGGCTGTGAGAGAAAAACTCGGTTGACGCTCCCATTTGCTGTTGCTTGTAACTTTCTCAAAATCTTTTCAGTTGAACAACGTGTGCTTGATCTCTGCCTTGGCCACAAGTTTGAATTTAGACTGTGTGTTCTTTATGGTGGTGGTTTGAATCCTCAACTTGTTGTTTGGTCAGTTGAGAAATCGCATTTTTTTACAAACCTTTCAAAACTGGCAAGGTTGTAATTTCCTCAGAGTTTAGAGGTGTTGCCTGACTGCCCAAAGATGTTTTTTAATATAGACACACACACGCCCACACCCTCCAAATGATCCCAAATTGTTGGAGAACAGTGTTTTGGGAATAGATTCAAAATGCTTTTCTTATCAACTTTTATTTTAGGATAATATTATGATATTGGTGTTAGCATCTTCAGTAGAGGTGAATTCCTAAATATACTTAAAATGCTTTATATAAATAGCAATCTTCAGTCAAAATTATTGACTGAGATAGTTTGTACATAAGGGGTATATACCTGGTCACCTTGGAAGTTTGCAGATAATCAGATTTACAATTCCAGTATCTTCACTAACTAAAACACCTACACCATCCTGTTTTACAACAGAGTCTCATCCGTGTCCTCCAAAACCAGATCCTGCAAAGAGCTTGTCCAGTTCTCTCAACAATCTGACTCCTGCTAAGTTTACGCCTGTCATTAATAATGGGTCCCCAACTATCCTGGGAAAAAGAAGTTATGAACAACACAATGGAATGGATGGTAAATATTTTTCTGCAAAATGTATATTTGTCTATATATGCTCTTTCTTGTGTCATTTCGGTATACAAGGAGATGATTTAAAACTATAGTCCTTCATATAAATTCGGAGTTTCTTATTCTGGAGGCAGGTTAATTTTTTCCTTTTTTAAAAGTCACTCGTCCCATTTCTCGTTCTGGGTGAGACACGTGATGTGTACGGCTGGGGGTTGCATGCACATAAAGCTACTGTGCTAGTGGAGCTCTGCCTAGCTTGACCACCAACCTTGCAAATGGGATAATGAAGGAGAAAGTTCCCTTCAGTTTTTAAATGAGTAGTATGAAGAAAACCTTAATAGCATTTTCAGTGATGTTTCCTTTTTCTTTTGAGGTTTACAGCTTTTTAACCTGTAGTAGGTAGTAGCAGTGCAGTTCCCAGGTGGCTTTGTAATGTGTGGATCACCTGGCTTTCAGCAAAGCTGCCAGAGGCTGCATGCCATTGAGAAAGGCAGGCTGCTGCTTAGCTGAGGGAAGCAGACGTGCCAGATCTGGTGTGGCATAAACCTGTTCCTGCCTTGCACAGAACCAGAGCATTTGTTTTTGCTGGCCCTGTCACTGAGCACCTCTGTGCAATGGAGTTTGGACTTCATCTCTTCAAGAATAAAAGGCATGTGGAAGGTGTTTGAAGTGGGAGTTAGATGCAGGATGTTCCTGACGTAGACTCCAGGGCTCTGTTCTGAAGAATTGCTCTTGCCTGAGAGTGTCGGGGAAGAGAAAGTGCAGTCTTTTTTTCAGATGAGGATAAAAGGGTCTGTTCAAGTGGTCCTAAAGGGAGTGAGAACATGGAGGGTAGCTCTCCTTAACAGGGGAAAGAACAGTTGGTTTAATGGTGACTCTGAGCCGGGAGGGAGATACAGAGAATCTTTCTCATTTTTTACCTTTAATTCCAACATTATATGTGGCTTGTCTGAAATATAATTACAAAAATTTGATACCTTATTGTTTGTGTTTTAACATTAAGAACGTTTTAAACTGCTGCTGTTCAGGTTGCTGATGTGCTGTTTTTCTCTTTTCTGTTCACTTGTGCTCTATCAGGCAACATGAAGAAGCGCCTGTTGATGCCTAGCAGGGGTAAGACCTTGAAGCTGCGCTCAGCTTATGCTAGGAGAGTGATTTTTAGTTTCATCTGCTGGCTTGTCTGTGCTTTGTGGCTAATGAGTCTGTGTGCACCTTCTGTGTTGATGTCTTAAGTGTTCCTTGGGTAACCATTTCCACCCATGGTTATGCTGCTCACCTTCCAGGCTTTTCACATGCAGACGACAAGTCGTATGACTGTGCTGAAGACATGAAGTGCTGTGTTCAGAATTCGTTACTAATTCCTCAAGTTTACAGAACAGTTTTCTAGCAGTTTTGTGAAACTGCTGAAGGCTGTGATGGTTGGTTTGAAACTAGGTGTTGTTTCACTGTTTGACTTTTAAGAAATCAGTTTCATGTGTCCTGGACGACTTTAAATTCACTTCGACCAAAAGAAATACAAGACTATTCACATCAAGTCCGAAGTTCAAGTCTATATTTTCCATTGTGAGTGGACAGTCCCACTGGTGACAGACTGTCTGCACGTTCTCTACTTGCAGTAGAAATGGTTTTCAAAATTTCCACAGGTTAAAAATTAATCTAGTCTGACTGCTGAGTAGACCTCAGAAGCTTTAGTTTGTTATAATGCAAGAAACATATATATGATGTCACTTAACCACATTCAATAGAACAGACCAATTTTGAATAGTTAAGAAATCCAAATGTCATCATGAGACAGGCAAACACAAAAACTTCAGCTTACATGTGACCATGAAATGGCTGCCACTGCATGCCCTTATGTTAAGCTTTGTGTTTTAATGGCTGAGGCAGTGGATGACTGTTATCAATATTTACACGCATGCATGTATAAGTGCATGTGGACAATACAGTAAGAATGAGGACAATGATCATTCTACTGTCTTGCTGTTTTGGGGAATTTATACCTTGATATTGTGTTGCTGAGTTTTTAATGTGCTTTTTAACTTCTGTGGTTTTGGAAGAATAACAAAACCCTGCTGCCTTGGTCAGTTTGGCTTCCTTGGAAGCTTTGTCCAGTAATGAGGGATGTAGATGCAGAGTAGCTCACAGCTCCTAGTGACTACCTGTTTATGGGCATGCCTTCTGCTCCCTGCTGAGTGACCTCACCAGCAAGGCAACTGCTGAGTCACTCAGCAGATGACACACACTTCTGAAGCTTTGAGATGTTGTGGCCTGAAGGAGGGAAGTAGAAGAAGAACTGATCCTTGCCTCAGGAAGGTGCTCTCTGTGTAGAGCACTGAATTTGATAACCTGATACCATTTACTTACTGGAAATGGAGGATTCTTGTTTTAGTGTTTTAAAACATCTGTCTGCTGGTGCACTTATTTGATTAGATACATTTCAGTCATAACTGTTGCTGCAGCAGTTTGCAAAGAGAAGATTTTGGTGAAGTACCTGTTCAGGCTCCAGAACACGTGTTTCTCTGATGCATATGTGCGTAGTTGTGCAGGGGCTGGCTCTCACCGAGTGCCTGCTGCTTTATCTGCTCGGTCTGTTCTCAGCCAGCCACTGAAATACTTGGAGTAGTATTTGTTCCTATAACTGCTAGGTAACAGAGTACAATCCAGTCCCAGAATCTGTTTACCTGCTGGGGTAGTAAGTGTTAACTGGATATTTTTGTCAGCAGTTCAGCTTAAAATTGTTGGTTGAGATTTATTTGTGAATGGAAAATGTTTGCCACACTGCAGTTTTGACATCTGGAATATTTTCTGACCCTGGGTTGCTGGAAGCTTTGCTGAGACAGAGAGGGAAGGGAACCACCTGCAAGGAAACAAGGTTTAAAGAACTTGGATCAAGATCTGATGGGCATGGGGAAACAGATGATGGAAGTTTGGTGGATTTATTTCTGGCCTGGAGACAGTTTGTGTGCCAGTGCCAATTAGCATTGGTTCCCAGTTGCGTTGCATGTGAGCTGGTAAGCTTTGCTGGCTTTGAGCATGGCTAATGCTGGTTTCCTGTGCCATGCCAGAACAGGGAATGTGGTCCTGAGACTTCTCCTTGGGTTTGGATGGAGTCATACAGGCTTACTGGTTTGGGAGAGCTGCTGGTGGGAAGGGAGAGGAGGTCAGCAGAGAGGAAGAGCACAAGTTGGAACTGTTGTGAAGAAGAGGTGAATGGCAGTGAGAGTGATGAAGCCTTGTGACCAGAATTCAGGAGCCAATGATTTAGTATAAAAGGACTGAAATAAACCCATCTATCCAGAATGACTGATTTTGGATTATAACTGGCCTAAAATAGAAGAAAAAGATTAATGAGAGTAAAACTGAATTGTAATCAGTCAGATTTTTCATTTACATAGCTCCTATAGGTACAATGGGAAATTGTGGGGTTCTTTGTTGTTTTTATGTTTTTCCTCTCCCCTCAGTGATGGATGGTGGCATACTGCCTGCTTTAGGTCATAGTAGGAGTGTACTGCAAAGAAAAGCTAGTGTTAAGACAACTGCTGAAAATACAAATTTAGGTGCAGGAAGACACTTCATCTACCTAACATCTACTTGAAATAGTTTTCAAGGAGATGTTAACCTACTGCAATGTTGTATGAATTATCCAGGGTTTTTTCTGCTTCCTGCTGATGTGCTGTGTTGGGTGCACCTGGAAGATACCTTATGGTTCAGACAGGTCACCATGTCAAAGTCTGTGACATATGACAGTGGATGGCTATTATGGTGTGCTTTAGCTGAAGTCTCTTTGCTGGTGTAAAAGCCTTTGGGTGCTGGGCTATTACTTCCAAACTCATGGGAGAAGTATGTATACTGTAAATTATGGCTGGTTGGTGAGCTGATTGAATGTGATGAGTCTGTAAGGCTTTCCTCATGGCCAGATCATAAAGCAATATAAAATCAAGAGATTGATTTGCAGGGAATGAGCCAGGTAGCAGCTTGTATTTTTACTTAATGTAAAGCATTAACATCCATGTTTATATGTACATAGTGGTGGTCAGGTTTCCAAGGCATTTAAATTCCCATGGCACCTGCTGCCTTCGTTTAGAATTAAGCTGTTTAACATTCCTGAAAATTGAACTGTTCATGTAGGGTTTTGGGTGTTCCTTCAGGCAACGCTGCTTGGAAGATATTCATCTGAGTCTCTACCATCCCTTGGTATTTAGGACAATGGGTGGTTGGTACTTAGAATTCGACCCTCAGAAAAGTTAATCAGTGAAGTGCCTAGATGAACGTTCCTGCATAAATGGAAACGCTGTTCATAAATGTGCCCAAACGATCACTGAGGGTGGAGGGGTTGGCAATGGAAGACCACCTAGTCTATGGACAGATGCAGGTTGGTCAGACTGAACTGTGTGAAGAGAGGTAGAAATAGGAAGTAAGGAAAGGCTGGGAAAAGGGGAACCTTGGCAGTGAGAGATCAAGGAAGAAAACAAAAGGAAACTTGTTAGTGGGCTGCTGCCAGAACTAGTTAAAACTAATTATGGAAAAATTGGAAATAGCTGAACTTAAGAGAGTATTTCAGATTTTTCCTTTGGAATATTGTTGTTTGTTTGTTTGTTTTTTCTTATTATGTGACTCCAGCTAAGTGTCTTTAACTTTTCTTTTTCTCGCTCATCCCTGCTTAATCCTGGAGAGAGTTGAACTTTTTCAAACTTTAAATATTATTTCTCTGGCCAGGCATCTAGCATTTCGACTGGTGCTTGAATTCCAAGAAGGGGAAAATGTTTTTAATCTCATCTTGCCTCACTACCCCCACTCTATTTTATAAGAAGGGCGTTGTCCTTTCATCTGTTTTGTTTCCCTCTTTAAATCGCATTGGAGGTATCATTAGGCATACAATGCCCTTCCCAGCTCTCCTTCAACATTAGATTAGCATGGACAAATTGCTGCAGAATCCTATTTTTGGAGCATGAAAAGTACATGGAGTCTCATAAGCTGTCAAATACAGTGAGGTGTCAAAAAATTATAGTTTACTGCTTTTTCATTAGTGTTCTAGAGCTTGACTGACACTATTTGCCATGAAACTTCCTCTGGAGAGATAGAGAGGATACCTTATGTTCTGGACCCTGTTTACTTTTTTCCTTACAGCTATCCAGTTATGGGGTCTGTGTGATACTTGTTTACACAAATTTCTACTGGGGGAAGGGAGGGAGCATTGTTAGATTCCACCCCCCCACCCCCCTTTTACACCACATTAGCTTTCATCTAATCAAGTCTGGTTTTCAGGGTCATCACATGCACTCTAAAATTGGCAGAAAGAGAGAGAACATGAATGAGTAGCTGAAATAAAGGGAAGGCTTTTCCCAGCAACAAACTTGCATTGATAAAATAGTAGTGGATCGAATGCTGGAAATTGGAGAGGGTTTATAGAATAGAAGAGTCATGAAAACGATGGAGGGACTGGAAAACACACTGTATAATGGAAAATGCTTTTATCAAAGTGGAAGTTGTAGATGTTTGCCTCTGCTGACAGGAGCAGCAGAAGTGTAATAATAGAGGGCTTTTTAGTCTAGCTGGGAATGGAATAATGAGCTGCAGTAGCCAGAAGGTACAGTACAAAAACTTTGGCTGGAAACAAGCTGCAAATTTTTGAGTGAGGTTAATTAACTGTTGGAATACCTTGCTTCTGCTACTGAGGTTTTCTAAACCAAAATGGAATGTCGAGTCTCATTTAACGTTCTGGTTCATTGTTTCTCACCTCCTTTTGGGGAAACATGAATGAACTAGAACTGGAAGCATTCATCAGCCTAGCATGGCATTGGTTTAATTATCAAGAGATGAGCATGGAAGTGGAAATACTGTTCTTGATCAAAAACAGCTATCGAGGTGGGATTATAAGGAAGTTCTCTAGCATCAGCTGTGTAGGTGACCAGACTTGCCTCAAAGTTTTTTTTGTGGCTGACTTAGACCCTGCAGAAAGCATGGACTTACCTGTATGCATAAGTTGCATTAAAATTCTACCTTTATCAGCAGTGGTCCTGGCTGCCCTTCCTTTGGCCCAGCCAAAGGAAATCATTCAGCCCATGCAGGAATGACTGTAAAGAGCAGGGAGCATTGGTCCTTTAATGAATAATGTGATACATGGGGTACTGGAGAAAAGTCCTAGCTTTAGATGTTGGTATCTGGACCAGAGTAATGCTGACTAGTGTCAAGAGAGAAAAAGTTCAGTGCTTCTTAAAAGAATGACTGTTTCTTGCCAGCAGCAGCACACCTGGGAAGAATAACGAGATGCTTGAAATGCTTTTTGGAGACCCCAAGAACTGTGTGCCTGTGCAACTTCCTTGCTTTACATTATATACCAAAAGACAGATTATTTTTGAGAATTGTACATAGGATTTTGTATTCAGGTGTTAAGTGAAACTTTTTTTACTTGCCTTCATCTTAGCCTTGATAAGTGTGATTAGTTTCTTTTGCTGTTATGGAGAAAGATACGGAAATGAAATCAGGAGATGGGCATCATGCTCTGTGGATCAGTTAGTGAAAACCATTTCATTTATGAGGGATGGCATCGAGTAAGATGCAAATGTTGATTGAGAGAGAGGAGAGTGCATATCCCAAGGCAATGGTAGGGAGCAGGTATAATTATGATGAAAGGAAATGAATATATAACAATGCAAAGGCAGAATTGCAAATGCCCCGGATAGTACAAAGCCTGAATTTGTAATTAAGTGGAATCTACATGTGTGATAAATATACAATATATGTATTTATTACACACACAGAGAGATGTACGTATATGATGTGTAATATTCCCAATTCTAAGAACAGTAGTGAGGTGCATAGTTTTGTTGCCTCTTTTTTTAACCACTGTTACAGCCAGACAGAATATAAAGTGATGCTCTTTTAGGAATGAAGGTGGATAGTATTGATTGACCTGACACCAAGATAGATAGCAGTCCAAGGGTAGCTACTGTCTCATTGTGGTTGGATGTCACTGCCCAGAAAGTACTGGTAGGGTCCTTGAAGTACTCTTAGCAGAAGGTACAGCTTTGCATAATGCATCATCTGAGAGGTACTGTGAAGCAAATTAATGTAAACTGTTAGACCAAGCATTTTAGTAAGTACTGTCAAAATCCAGCAACGTTAATGTGCAGGGCTTAGTGGAAGGAGGTGGCTAGTGAACCACTACTTACTCATCCAAAATTAAAGCTCTTTTTTGTGGAATCTCTCATTTGGAGTTACTGTTTGTTTAATGATGTCTTGAGTTTATCTGTCTAACATAGAACTGCAATCACTTCTGTGTTTCTTTACAACCCAAACAGTCTGTATTTCTGTATTTGTTGCATGGGGCTGGGCTACTGTATTCTGAACTATGTGAATCTTTCCCTTTTTTAACCTTTAATCTTTTTTTTTCCTTTTCTTTTGCCAATCTTGGTAGGAACTTACTTAGGTAAGTAAATTGCAATTTTAACATTGTTTTTATGTACAAGAGAATTTAAAAAAAAGTTAGTCTAGGTGGTGTTTGGTACAATTTATGCTCTGTTCTGCTTGTTGCACTTGCATTCCTGGAAGTCTATAGCCTTTGATTGTTAGAACATGGACACTCAATCTGCTCACAGCAGTAACACACTCTTGGCAGTTTAAGAAAGAGAGGGGTACTAAAGCGTTCTTATAAGCTTGCAAAAACTGATGTGTGTATACGTCAACACACAGAGACTACTTCAAGAGAACCAGTAACTTGGAAGTGAAATCCTTGTTCAGCAAGCCTCATTCATGCATGAATTTTAATTTTTTTTTTTTCTTAGCTTGCTCATAAATGTGGTACTGTTCATGTTTTTGTTACTGCTGGGAAGGATGGAATCCAGGAGGAGGATTACTTTTGGGAAAGGAAAATGCATATGAAGAGTGTCTGGATTTTTGAAAGCAGTGTATTTTAGTAGAGTAAACTTGTTGGTTGTGAAAGTGTGTGTTAAATTCTCTACAGTCGTTGTGATTGAAGATGTGTTTATGAATGTTACTGCTTATTGCATGTTCTGCATGATACTTCTCTTTGATAAACAGACATTAAAACAAAATGCCATCTGTGACTAATTGCTTGATGTCCTGATTGGTTTTAAAAAAAAAAAAAGATATGAAGGACCCATATTTTTGAGTGTGGTGGATATGCTAAAGATTGGAGTTAGTACATTTTAGTAAATATAAATTTAACAACTCCAAGTTATGTCCAGTGGCTAGAATCTGGGCTACTCTTCCTCCTTGGTACTAGCAGCTCTGTACAGACTTCTTGTGCCAAACTATGAAATGGTTGGTAAATCTATAAGCAGCGCTGTGTATGTTCAGGTATGGAAAAGCACTGGAAGGTTTCTACCGAAGTAGAAAAAGGGCCATGGTTGGTGCTTATTCTGCAGCTTCTTGATGCTTGCTGTAGTAACTTCATGGAAATATCCCTGCACTCCAGTCTGTGTTGGACACAATGCTGGGGGTTTAGGCTCTCCTGCTTCTCGAAATGGCAGTTGTATATTTTGTGGAGTTGGCAAAAAAGCAGGCTGACTTTGACCGGTGGGAGTAATTTTTGAATGCTGCCATTCAGATGTTGAAGTTCTTTTGCTGGAGTCGCAGGGGATGGGACTGGATCAGCAAAGAGCATGCATGTCTACTCTCAGGCTTCAAGTGGGACCAGATGTACTGGTTTGCTTTCCATAGGGAAATTACATTCCCCCACTCTGTGTTGTCAGGTGCCAACTATTGCCTA
The DNA here is from genome assembly GCA_026212715.1 of Elanus axillaris. Taxonomy (NCBI): domain Eukaryota; kingdom Metazoa; phylum Chordata; class Aves; order Accipitriformes; family Accipitridae; genus Elanus; species Elanus axillaris. The sequence goes on from JANZLQ010000095.1 coordinate 35,785,164, forward strand.
CTCCCGCAGCATGCTCTTGGGGTGGTGCTCTAGTTGCTGCTGGAAGTTTAAGTATTCTCTCATTTTAATTTTTTTTAACAAATCTGAAAGCATTAGATTCAAATAATGAGATTGTAGGAAAAGAAACAGGTTAGTTGACTGAGAGGTGGTTCCCTCCATCCCCAAAAGATAAAACAAAGCTGCAAAGTAACAGTAGTAAGAGACTTGTTTTGCTGTTTGTGATAGTCCTTCCCCACCTGTGTTTCTTTGGGTGAAAGTATATTCATCTGCAGCTTTGATACTTCAAGAATGAAAGGATTATTAGGGCATAGTAACCTGCTGTGACTGGTTTTGAGCCAAACTCTCTGTAATTGTGCTTATGCTTGAGGAACAGTTCTAAGGTCTTTGTCACTAAGCTGTGGGGTGTAGAGGCATGCTCTGAGGGTGTCAATCTCTTTATTGTGATTAGGTGTTTTATTGCCATTTCCGTAACAATGTAGAATCATCAGTGGCAAAGGACGTTTATGCTTATCTGCAGATATACCTTCAATTTACCTTCATTTTATCCTCTGGCCTTCCTCTTTATTTCAGTGTAGAGAGGAGACTGGCAGGAGGAATTGAATGGCAGATTTTCTAGGGCTTTGGGTTTTTTTCAGTGCTATGGGGAAAAAAAAACATTTAATCTTGAATTTTCAGAGTATATTTCAATTCTTTTGGCTGCAAAGGGTGGAAGACCTCCTTAGATGCATCACTGTAGACCATTACACTTTGTGGTTTTAAAGGTTTGGTCAATCCTGAAAAAAACTCTTTTTTTTTGTTTGGTTGGTTTTTAAATCTCATTTGGAGGCTGTTAGTATTGTTTCTGATGTGGAGCTATGTAAATCCAAGCAGTTGGACCTTAGATATCATCAAAAGGAATGTTCATGCTTTCTACCCTGTGGCTTCTCTAGACATCCCTCCATAGAATAGTTAAAGACAGTTTTTTTTCCTGGAGAGGAGCTGCCAGAACCCTGTTGTATTTTGCTTCTGGTTTATATTCATATGCTGTCTTATATTTTCAACCTGCTTGTGGATGCATGTGTGTGAGAAGTCTCTCTCAAACCTTGATCTGTGAAAATGGAGCAATCACCTCGGGGAGGACTGTTTCATATGGTGAGTTACCTGTCTGTACCACTCCTTAAACCCAGAGATGGAGGATTCTTAGAGGTGCCTGTCTTGCAGACCTCATCTCCCACACAGAAGCCACCAAAAACTTTTGGCTGAGAATCCATTGTTTCCAGTACAGATGCATCCTGTTGACTTGACAGCTGTTCTGCAATGGGTTACAGATGTTATGCTGTTTCTCTGCATCTCTTTGGTGACCATTGCGGGTAAAAGTTGCTCATTTAATAGCAGTGCTTCAGCTGCATATGCTTTTAGTGTGATTTTTTTTTTTTTATTGCAAACTGAAGCTAGTCTTTTTAGTGTCTGTTTTCAGTCTTTCAAACTCCAGTTACTGAAGTGTGACTAAAGGGAAAATTCACAGATAGCTAAGATTAATGTGGTAATTGATACCTTATTACTGTGATAGCAAGAGTATAAATTGTATTGAAACTGTAACTTTGTTTTGTGTCCTATTTTACTGGAGCAAACAGTTGTCATGGGCAGCTTTATCCTAGAAATTACAGCTTAGGGGGTGAGGTGTGTCCCTGTTGTTCGCACTGTTTCTTTGCTGTTTGTGGGCTCTGAAGCTTTGGGGCTCAGAGTACGTAGCAGTTCTGCTCAGCGTTCACTCACTTTGTATCAGTCTCAACATCTCTTGTCACCATGGAATGTTCTGGTTAATTCTCCTACTCGGGAACAGCACTGTTCACTGTCTCTTGTACAACCAGCAGTAGTCATTGCAGCAGCCACGTATCAGCTACTCCTGTAGGCTAGTCTTTTCTGGCATCAAGAATGTTCTTAGTACAAGAAAGGATCTGATCTGGAGCGTGGCTAAAATGAAATGCGTGGCTTCAATCCAGGGACTAGCATCAGTTGATTTACATCTCTTGGAGCTCCTGTGAATGGAGAAAATGTTATCTTTCTGTTATGGAAGGGGGAAGAAAAACAAGTGCTTGCGCTTAGCTCTGAAGCCAACAGATGCAGGTTGTATCCTGCTGGCTGTGCTGTTTCCCAGCATCCATGGAGCTCTTTGTCAGTCCATCTGAAACGGCTGCTCACAGCTGTGTTTTGGATGTGATCGCTGCTCCCATGTAAAAAGGAATGATTATCTGGCGCCTACATTGCCTTTGTCGACATCTGAAGGTTGTTACTGGTGGTCTTATTTGGCAGCTATTTCTTCATCTCTGTGGATATTTAAGCACAAAAATGCTGCAAAAATTGAAACTATGTGTCTTGATGTTTGAAGTAGCTAACAGCACACATCTACACAGAATGGAAAATACACTTGATGTAAACTGTTGGTTTTAATGTGATGTCGTGATACTCAGTGCTCAGAAATGTGCCCTGTTCCGCCTTTCTCCCTCCTGATACATTGCTGTGCCATGTGTTTCCTAGCATACTTGCTGTGAGTAGATGGTGTTTGTTTTTACCAAGGAGAGCCTCAAGGAATCTGTTGGTGTACGGACCATGAACTGTAAAAGTTCATTTTTGCTGGATTCTTTAAAAAGCTTTGCTCTTTCATCACAGCTTAATTTGCTAGCAATGGGAAGTTTCAAAAGTCAAGCTGGGAAGTTTGCTATAAACATGAAAGCATAATTCATACTGGTAACTGTTGCGGCCAGCAACAACATTTTCTGATGCCTGTCCTGTAGTACCTGTTGGATTTGATGTACTGGCATTTTGGTTCTTGGTGAGAAGGGGCTGAGAAAGATGGCTTGGTGCACTGATTGATGTTAATGAAATGGTGTTTCTAGGAGCATCTTAGAAAACTAAAGGGTGCTAACAAAAAGGTTTATTAGGCCTCCCAGTGCATTCTGTGCCATACCCTGCTGCCTTATAGCAACGTGTCATTCTCTTACATCCGAAGACCTTTGTGTGTCCTACAAGGTCTATATGTAAAGTACAGTTCAGTACATATGCTATGGCAGCATGATAGGGTATCTGATAGTATAGCAAATAAGCTAGTAAAATCAAGCCATTGTGCTCGGTGCTTTATGGTGCTGTTTATGTTACTGGGCAAGGGCTTTGTGTGATAGCTGGAGTTGCTGTGCTCTGTGACTGATGGAGCTATGACTATGAAAGTATTTACTTGTGGTAGGTTCAGCAGATACAGTCTGTTTGCTAACGGCTTGTAGTTAACCTCTGAGCTGAAGAGTTCCTGGGGGATCTAAGGATGATAGGAAAGATTTTATTTGTTGCTGTCTTGACAGTGTATAATACCTTCCAGTTTCTCCTTCTTGATGTCAGTAAATTCCTCCAAAATAAAACAGAACACCTGATTTTTTGCCAAGACTTGAGGATAACCTCAGATCTGAAAGAGGAGGTGTACCTTTAGCAGTAGTTTGAAGAAAGGTGTGAGTAAATGGAGAAAAGACTGGGCAAATGGAACGTGTTTTTAACTTGGGACCTCTGCTTTTCTAACCATGTTGTTAAGGAAGCTCTTTTCTCAGTTACCTTTCTAGGAGGGGAGAAGGTAGTTTGGTAGACAATTCCTGCTTTAGCAGAACAACACAGTTGCAATCATAGCTGCGTGTGTTTTGATTTTGTACTTTTTTCTGTCTTGGAAAAGCAATGGTCTTACCAGCTCTATTCTCTTTCCTGTTTGTTAGGTCTGCCTAACCACGGACAAACCAGACAAATGGTAAGAGAATGTTCATTTAACCAAAACAGGGAAAAGAAGAATTACTAACCTGTGCTAGATAGAACACCCCATTAAACTGTAGTGTTTCACTTCCGTCTTTGCTATTTGCAGCTGGTCATACTTCGCAATTAATTGAAAAGTACAAAAAAAAAATTTATTTTGGGGCATGTGAAACATCCAAGTGGTTAAATACATTTTAAACCTCAAATTTATCTATCTGTGTATGTATAAATGAGATTCTGTTTTGAATGGAACATTTTGTTTCTGCTCATACAGAAACTGAGTGGCTGTTTATAGCAAAGATCTGGGATGTGTTTCTAGGTGGAATGTGTTTCCCTGAAGGAGGAAGGTTTAAATGATGGAAGGGTTTGTTTGGAAACAGTTTCTTTTCTTTTCTTTTCTTTTTTTTAGGAAGTTGGTGTGCAAGTTGTCTGCTGAGAATGCTTGGGGTTTATGTTCTCTTTTTTTGAGTAAAATTTATTCCTAGCCTTTCATCCATTATGCTGAGTTTTATCAAAAGACAGAAGCAAATAGCCAGTCTGATTGATGCATCTCTGGCAAAATGCTTTCTCATTAAATTCACCTCGGTGTGAAAGGGCCAGTGCAAAGCCTGTGCATCACTTTCCCAGCTTACTCATGCCTTATGGGAGACTCATGGGAGAGAACTTCAAGCATAAATTTTTTCCCCCAGAAATGATCTTCTGGTGTGGATGAAGTGGAGCTTGCCTCATTAGGTGAACTGCCACAATGTATTAGCGTCAGTAGAGTTGCTCTGACATGGGTCAGTCAGCAGCAGGTATGACTGATGGTCACTGAACGGTGATCACAAGCATTAATAAATCTAATAATGTTCTCAGATAGTGTGCAGTATTAGGAGGGCAGGCAATAACTTGAGCATGCTAGTCTGCTGGTAATAACAAAGCATTCATTTAGTTTGTTACTTGAACATCTGATCTGAAGTGGTAAATTGTATTCTTCCATGAATTCAGCTTCATTTCTTGTCACTGAGGAGACTGGCTACTTGTTTGTGTCTGCTGAATAAACCAACTCACTGCAGTGGGAGGAATCTGTGATGACCTAATACTTTTTAGGTGTTTTAGGGTGAAACCCCTGAACTGCCTTGATTTCTGGTTGCTTGATGAAGTATGCTACTGAACAGAACATTAAAGGTCCACATTTCAGGATATACCATTTGAAACAGATTGCTGTGTGCAGGTAGAGAAAAGGCAACCTGGAAGCACAGGGGTGCCCCTTCTAGGTGTTTCCAAGAACTTTCTCCAGAGTTGTTCCCCTGTGTGTGTAGCATGTGCAGAGAAAATATCATTTGCAACACTAATGAAAGGATTTTCTTGGAGAAATCTGGAGGGTTTTAAAAAAAAAAAAAGACAAAAAACCCAAATAACAGAAAAGCTTTTTATTTGAAACCTTTTCCTTAATAAATCTCAAATATAAAAGCAATTCTTGAAGTATTTCAGTGGTCTGCTGTGGTGCCGAAGTCGTCTTGTATAACATGGAGCTAAGAAATTAAACTGTTACTGCAACTTTAAAGAGCGTAGGATTTTTAAAGGTGGGATTTTGTTTGTTTAGCTCTAAAGTCCTAATTTTCTACAGGAAGTAGATCTTGCTAGCACAGTTGATTAAGGCTGGTCAAAAAAAAAATATCTTTTTTTCCTCAGATAAAAAAAGAGGTAGACATAGGGTTTTGTTGGGGCTTTCTCCTTGGCTGACAGACTGAAGTCTTCCCTTTCTAATGCAAAGTGTTAAAATTTGGTTGAGCTTTTGCCATAACCTGACACTGAATTACTTGAATACCTCATGTCCCCACCTTTCCTTTTGAGGTGGATCTCCCAAGCCAGACATCCCTCATGTACACGCTCAGTTTCCCATTTTGTGGGCAGAAGGGGAAGCCTTGGTGCATCTGGGGAGATGGTCTGACCCCAGATGATGGCCTGTGAAATACCAGAATTAAATTTCCACTGGGGCATTTTCTGACCAGCTTTTATTTATGCTTATTAAATTTTCTGGGCCGTTATTTTGCATCTTTCCCAACTGTCCAGTGTAACTCATTTCAATGGATTTCTCAATGTGCTAATCGGCAGGAAGAGGGGCAGCAGAACTGGACTTCAAATGATCATGGACAGCTGCATTTGAGAAGCTTAATACTTTGCTCCCTTTCATCTGCACCTCTTTTAATAACAGCTCATGTTTTTCCAGTTGAGTGGAAGGGGGCTGCTGTGGGTCTGAAAATGATACCTGTGTTGAGTCCCAAAGCAAATGTGTTATATATGGGAAATCTGTGGTGTTAAATGCTAAAAGGATTTTATGATAAGAGCTGCTAAGCTTTGTAGTACTAGATTTTCAACAACATACTTCATTATATACTGTCCTCGTTAAATATTAACCTTCCTAGAACAAAATGGATATGGGTAAGTTTGGTACACCAGAATAACTGTAAATTCCGATTTTTATATTTGATTTGTTGCATAGCTAGATTCCTTCCCTGAAATCAAGAGAGTTGCTCTAGACTTATGGTAGTAGCTGAAATCTAAGTCTTATGCTCAATCTTTTGAACTTCATGTCATCTTTCAGACACAAGCAACAGATTATTGGTAATGCCTTCCATTTATTATTTGTCCTGTCGCTGGAATATTGCTGTCCTATTGTATATTGAAGGTGCCTAACTTCTACTGCTTGTGGACAATTGCTTTTGTGTGAATTCTGTGTTCAGTCATGGGCAAGAGGGGAAATATTAACTGTAAACTCTCAACAAGGGATATGAAAACTTTAATTTGCTTTTCCTTTGAGTGCTTATCACATGCTAATGCAAGTTTGTTGCAGTCCATAATTGTACTTTTTTATGTATCACGTTAGGGACCAAGCCGAAACTTGCTGCTCAATGGGAAATCATACCCAACAAAAGTCCGATTAATTCGTGGTGGATCCATGCCTCCAGTGAAAAGGAGGAGGATGAACTGGATTGATGCACCAGATGATGTTTTTTACATGGCCACTGAAGAAACCAGGTAGGAAGCTGGGCCTTTCAGAGGATTTAAGGGGAGGTCTTCTGGTTTGTGTTCCTTGTGGGTGCTGCAGCTGGTTTTGTGGTTAGACAGGGGTCTCTTCAGCAAATCTGTTGCTACAGACTGAATGCAGAGACCACTGCCTGTGTGTGTTGAGGTGGTAAAGGCTGTGATATAACTGATCATGTCTGATGTGCCTAATCATACACTCGCATTCCAGAGAAAATAGATTCTTCTTCATCCAGAGCAGTTCCTGTAAGAGATGGGCAATAAGGGGAGGAAGAGCGAAGTGGGAAGTTCACTTGGTTCAGACCTATAAATGCCTTTGGAGGTTCTACCGCAGTGTCTTGGTAACAGGATAGGGGCCTTGTGGCACATGGGTGCTGAGGAACAGAGCCTGCTGTATGTAGAGCTCTGCATGCCCTCTTGCGTGCTGAAATCTCTTGTACTACCTCTCAGAATGTCTTGTCGTGTCTGAGTACTGAAACCTACAAGTGATGCAGGGTTTCTGGGGGCTGAGTTGCCTCATTTTTTTGATGGTTGTATTTGCCACCAGTAGTGGTGAGATTCAGCCCTGCAGTGTCTATCTTCTTCCTCTAGTGGTACTGCTTCTGCTAGTCCTTCTTGTTACTCTGCCCACAGGATAAAAATAGTAAAAGAAACCTTCCTTGCATGACTTTCACTTTAAGCTCTGTTTACAGGCTGCTGACAGAGCAGTAGAAGCTGTGTGGCCTGATCCCTAAAGCAAAGCTTTTGTGTGTGTGTTCCCAGTACTGTGTTATTCCTAGGAAGTAAGGACTGCTTCTAGGTGTGGTGAGAAAGGTAGAGATGTAGGCGTGTGTGTTTTCCTCCCAAGAAGGTCAGAGTAAAGCTGCAGCCCTGCTTTTCAGCCTTCTCTGCAAGCAGAGGTTCTCTCTGGCTTTTGCCCATGTCCAAAGCCTGGAGTTATCAACACTTTCAGTATCAGTGCCCCAAAAGGCAGAGAAGCACTTAACCTTCCCCTCTAGTACCTAGCAGAGATGGACATGGGAATTACTGGATGTCTCAGCCCTCAAAAGTGACCAAGGAGGTCAGGATTTTTGAGTACTTCGTCTCTTCTGGTACTACTAAATTTGGCACTACTCTGAGTATTCATTTGTTCAGCATGAAGTTCATCGAGTCCTGACATCCCCAACCTCCTCCTTAGCCTGCAAAGCATTTCAAGTGACTGTTCTGTGAGCCTAGTGTCAAAGATTGGCTTCATGGACAAGCTGAGACTGGTAAAGCTCAAGTTACTAACCACTGATCTATTGGATCATCAGATTTCAGTGCAGGAAGCCCCCCATTAGAACTCGGAAGAAACATGAAATTAATTTCCTTGTCAGACTTGTTTCTATGGACACCTTTAATGCAACTGTGCATTTCATACCAGCTCATATCTTTACCTTGTCTTTCTCTTCTTTTCTCTTTCTGTGAGATGCTGTGAAAATAAGCAGTGGGATCCCATATATAATTGAAACTAAAGTGAGAGAAGTATTTAATTTTCAGGGGAAGCAGTTTCCTTATTCCTTTTGTCATCTTGCTCTGGTGAAGAGGTACTAGGATCCTGTTACAGACCTGTAGCTCTGGCAAATTCATGTGCTATTGTGGATGCAGGACATAGAGTCTCTAATTCAGTCCTTAGATACTCAAGGCTTATTTCATACTCCTGCATCTACAAAACACTTGACATATTTACCATCCAACCCACAACAAATACTGCAGGTCTGGGGTAGTAATGTCTCACTATACTACAAGGTCTTGCCCTTTGATCTGTACAGAACAGTGGGAATATTCATCAAGTGTGATGTTGATCGTGAGAACAATTTACTGTAAAGGCACAGAATTGTCTGCTCATACAGAACCACTGACCGAGGCAGGAAAGATCAGTCCCACAGCAACCAGCACATCTCTAACACAGAAATCAGTGATAGACATCAGCTCAGTAAGACCTTATCTCTTCCATTTAAAAGAAAAGAGAAAAAAAAGAACAGGCTTCTTTGTCTGACAGCCTTGCTGCTTAGCTGACTGATGAGTGCTGAAAGGAGATTTTTGGCAGCCTGTTGAAAAGCAGGGAAGCCTGAGCGATGTAGCATTGTAGGCGGCACGGGTTTTCTGTCAGGCATTTCACCTCTAACTTTTTCCTGAACCATCTGCTGCATTCCAGTGTTAAGAATGTAAGACTTGTTTGTGAGCTCTGAAACAATTTGAGCTTTGTGTTGGCTCCATAGCAATCAATCTAGCAGCCATATCTGCATATCATCTTCCAGCTGAGGGTCAGGCTGTGTTTTCAGTCACAGAAAGTAGGTTTTCCTAAAGTGTTATACCCCTCCTCTTCCCCTTTTTGTGTAGCACTGTTGAGAATGGTTCTAGAAAACTGGATATCTTTGAGAGAGGAGTTTGAAAAGTTGGTCGATTGAAAGGAGTAAGTTTTTGAATTCAAGCCTCACAGTAAGGAATTCGGCATTTATAATTTATGCAAGCGGAGGCAGTGGGTGACCTGATCAGAATCTAGAAGTGCTACGAGATGTGTTTCTGATGGCGGCGTGTCTAATTGAGCACACGCGGATACTGTAAGAAGCTGCGCTGGCTAAAAGATCAACTTCAGCTAAATGAGTCTTGGAAAAATATTCACATCAAGATTTTATTTTTTTCCTCCCCACCACCACTGTTCCACCCTGTTCTCTCCTCTCCCCAGCCTGTGGCCTTTCAACTTTAGAAGGCACTGGAGAAATGGGGACGCTTAGCAAACAAAAGACGTGTCTCTGTGTAAGTGCTACGTAGCAGGCTTGTTCTGCTCAGTGGGCAGAAAAAGCAAGTGAAGAGATGACCAAATCTGGCCAGAGCTGATTCAAAATCTTCAGCTCAAGTTGTTGATTTGTCAGTGCTGGTGGTGGTAAGGGTAGATATTAGGGGGAAATGTATTTTGACCAGGTTCTTCAGCAACCGGCACATCTCAAATACAGAAATAGCACAGTGATAGACATTAGCTCAGTAAGACTGTATCTCTTCCATTTAAAAAAACAAACCAGTAAAACCACAACACATCCAAAAAAAGGGTTTCTTGATCCCAGCAATGTTGACTAACCAAAAATGTAAAAGTTACTTTTGGGGTTATAGATGGTTGAGTTGTGGACTGTAAAGCCATGTGGCTGCCCTTCCTCTGGTGCAGTATAGTGTCTGTCATGGTAAGTAAAAAAATGTTAAGGTAGGAGCCTATAAGGCTAGGCAGTGTTTCCTTATCAAACCTCCTTGTTGCCCCAGTTGCTGAACTGAAGGCTGTGTATAGTGGGTACTAGGGGACTACTCTTGTGAATATTTATCGCTTTCCTTTCTAATCTCTAAATGCCTTTGACCACCGTGACATCCTCTGGAAATGAATGCCTCACATGAATTACTCAGTACATTTTTCATTGTTGCTGTTTGTTGGGGGGGGGGGTGTTGTTGTTTTGGTTTGGGTTTTTTGTTTTGGCTTTTTTTTAAATGATACTTCCTTTAGCTCTAAGCCTGGTACTGACAAAAATCAGTAATCATTCTGTATTGTCTCTTTCAACCTCACTTTGCTAATTTTAAAATGTCGGTGTGTCCCCTCTCTTTTCTCTCTTTTGCTTTCTCTAGATAGGGAAGACCGTTTCATGTGTCTGATAAGACTTGTTGCTAGTCTTGTAGCATATAGGGAAACTCTTAACAGATGCAGAATGTGCATATTACCCATTTCTGGGTTGGGCACACACAGTGTAGGAGAAATAAGAGGGGGAGACACCCTGTTAGTGTTCCCCATGGGGGGAAAAGGGTCCCGTATTTGTTCACTGGTTAGTGGCCATCGTGGAGTTCCCCTGCAGCAGCTCAGCCTTTAGGTGTATCTCCATGGGAGACCAAATGTTGCTGGCTTGTGCTGTGACGGGTTTCTTTTGAAGAGACAGCTGTGTGCACCTGCTTGTAGTTGGGGAATGTCAGAGAGCTCTGTGAGAGATGGATTAGCAGAGGAAGTGACCAACATTGCCAGAAGAGGGTTGGTTGTAACTTGCAGCTTTGTGGGAATTTACAAAGCCCTGTAGCATGTCCAGCTGATGTGTCTGTGTGCATCAAAATAAATTAGTGATATGGAAACTGGCTGCCATAACTATTTCATGTGCAGTAGACCCTGGTTCTACAAGGCTGGACCAGAATGCCTTCTGCACTGCAGGGGAAGGATTCTGGAATAGAGAATGCAATTTCCTCTTCATTGGTGGGTTTATAAATCAGAAAACAAAAGTTCCCTGGGGAAGACATTGCTGAAATAAATAGCATCAGCCCATCCCGTTAGCTAGCAGCCTCTGCATGTGCAGGCCTGGTTTCACTTAGAGAAATCGAGAAATCTACCTTAGTGTCTGGTCTCTGTAATTGGTTCCTTTCTTCCTTACTGTCTGCAGGAAAATCCGCAAGCTGCTTTCCTCCTCTGAAGCCAAGCGAGCCGCCAGACGCCCTTACAAGCCTATTATCCTCCGGCCCATCCAGGCAGTGCAGCTACGCCAGCCCATGAATGATGAACCCATAATCATTGAGGATTAACACACGCTGAGCAGCTCTCCAGATGACGGTGGATCTGCCTGAAAGAATCTCTCCTCCAATATATACTTGAGTTTCTATGGCTACAGCATTGAACTAACTGTTGAAGAGAGGGAACTTTTGAGGAACTGTTTTGCATCTTTTAAACCCTTAAAAGGAACTCAGCCCTGCTCTGAGCCTCTGACCACAGACTGCTCTCTCGCGTGTGCGCTCTCCTACTCTCTCCTTTCTTTTTTTCTTTTCTTTTCTTTTTTTTTTTTTTTTTATTTTTGGTAGCCTCTTTTCCCCTTTGCTTCTACCCCTTTTGTAGACAGGGGGAGGGAAAGTAAGTTTAACTTATTAAGAGAATGTGGACTAGTACTTTTTAGCTTTGTTTCCTCTTCTGATGTACGAAGAGCTAGAACCCTTCATTTTGTGACTGAGCTCTCGTTGCAAAGCCCTTTTTACGAGGCTGTGTTGTAAGATTTTTCCTTTTTTTTTTTTTTAATTTTGTGGACGGTGCCATTTTTTATTTCATTTATATTATTTCTTTTGTAGATAAATTTCCAACCTTTAACTGATATTTGGAAATAGGAGCTGAAAGCCAGCCCCAGGTTCAGCCAGTTTTCTTTGGTCCTGTCCCTTATGTTTTTTGAATCATTTTGCACAGCCAGTTGTGCTCATGCACAAGACAGAAACAACTCAGGCTGAGAAAGGAGTGAGCTAAAAACTGAAGAACCTTGCAGAACATTACACTAACATGTGCAGTGGAGGCCAGACTACCAGAATTAGGTGTCCTTACTCTAGTCAATCCCTGGGAGATGTGGCCTGTGGCATTTCTCCCAGTAACCAGCAGTTTGTGTGCTGCCTTCTCTCTGACATGTGGAATCCTACGTGCTGTTATACCACCAAGACCCAGCAGTAGGCCCAGCAGTCCAGCAAGTGTAATGAATTGCTTTGCTCTGGCTCCAAGAGTCAAGTACACCAATGCCCAGGGACATTTTGCTTAGAACTCTGAACCTGTTTGTGCATCAGTGTTTTCGAACACATCTCTCCCAGGATGAGACCTGATTTCTCTTTAATTGCGTTACTGTATGTTTCCCATTTTGAAGGGAATTTAAATTACAGCTGGGTTTTCATTTGAACACATTGTGTCTGAAATTAAGTGTTTTTTTCCCCCCTTGACATTTCTTGTGTTTGAGGTTTCTTGCATCTCTTGAACTTCTTATGTATTTGCAAGTCTGTATAATTTCTTTTTCATATGTCTTCTCATTGCAGTGCATTTGCTGAATGCCCTGCTCTGTTTTGAACGGATGTAAACTATCATTTGCAACTTGTGCTGATCTGTACATGTACCTGCCTCAAGCAGACACAGCATGTAATAACCCCCAAGTCATTCCATATGTGTCAGCGGTGAGATGAGCCAAAGTTGTATTTGGGTTATCACAGTCCAACCGTGATTCTGTGCAACTCTGCTAACCCCACTGGGTTAGACAGAAAGGAATCCCCACAAAATGAAAACAATTCAGTTAACTTTACTTAATAAACCTGGAAAGTGAGCTTTTGTGAAACATCTGCTTTTTGTTTCTTCTGAAATAGCTGCCAAGACCCTTGCTCAGGGTGCCATCTGGCTGGTGCACACGCCTGTGCGCTCCTTCCTTCACATCCCAGAGTTGCGTTCTGCTCTCAAGTGTTTGCATAATTGTGGCGTGTCCTTGTGCTGCCAGTGCTGGTACGTTGTGCAGGGCAAGAGTCATTCATACTTTGATTTCCCCTCATACACAGTTTAAACATTTCTAGCACTTCAGACTGTGACTCCGTCCCTCCTCCTTTTAAATGTGGCAGCAGATGCAACGCTGGAGCTTGAATGAGCCTTTTGTCTGGGGTGGCTCATGCGTCTTGCTGATCAGGGGCATGACTCTGGCATGTGGCAGAGTGAAATCCCTGGGGGTTAGTGACTGAACCCACTGACATTTAAGTACTGCTTCATTTCTGCATTTGCTTCTTACTGGGATAAGCAAAGCAGGCTCAATATTTGCTCTCATTTGCTGCTCAGAAGCAGTAAGAATTGCTCTGTGGCTGTGAGTAGCTGTGCAACCTAGCAGATGCTCTAAGTGTATGCTGTACTGCTGGTCATGTTTTCCTATCCATAACTTAAAAGCAAGAGGGGACAGCCATTCCTGAAGGACATGCTATGGAGGAAGGGCACCAAGATTACTAGAAAGAAAGCATCCAGGCTGTGTGCAACGCTGCAGGGCTGCACCAAAGACCACTGGCAGTTTCCCTTTGCCTCCATCAGTCTGTAGGATTAACCTATGTACTTAAGAAATATTGCTGACTGCAGGAAGGTTTTGTAACACGTTTTTTTTTCTGTGTGAGGGAAAGGTCTTGTAGGGATTCCTTCTTGTTGTAAAATGAAATCTGAAAAGATCACTTTGAAAAATCTGTGTCTGAAATTGTCTTCACCCCCTCTGCAGTGGCATTCAGAGCCAATGCCTCAGCCGTAGCAGAGGGACGTACTCTGCCTTGGTGTTGGGGGAGCTCTGAAATCCCTTCGTGCTGGGGACGAGGCATGTTGGTTATCAGTGGGTGAGACTTGAGAGAAGCTGTTGCGGCTGCACCGAGAGCTCAGAGTAACCACTTGGGGGTGCCAGCCCTGCAGTTTCCAGCGACTTAAAAGCTTTCTTGGAGCAGCTACAGCGGTAACTCTGGGAACAGTCCAGGCAAGTAGGGAGAATATCCTGTGCTGCCCTGACTTTGAAGGATCCCCTGCGTGTCCTTTAATATGGATGCCGTTTTTTGGCGTGCGGTAGCAGATGCCACTCCCTTGTGTTTCACAGGCTTATGTTTGTACTGGCTTGGGAGGAGGGGCTGGAAGATAACTTTAGCAACCAAAGAAAAATGCTGGCTCTTGGGAAGTATGGAGTGAATGCACTGACCTACCCAAGCCCGAGCTGTCATTGTCTTAAGCTGGCTGCTGTCACTAAGCCTCTCCTGTACCAGCCTCTCTTGTGAATTCACATTCATACGCTGATGTGCCGTTGCTGCAGGAATTGCCTTTGATTATTGACCCTCCTGCTCTGGAGCCTTGTAAAAATAAAAAAGTTTCATACAGCTGGGGTAGTGTCCCTTCCATCCCCTGCTTCCACCTCCTAAAGAGCCCTTGAGATTGTAGGGGACAGATTCTGACGGGAGTTGCAGTGAGAGATGCTGGGCCAGCATTCGGGCACATTAGCTCTGTGGTGCAGAGCCTGGTGTTTAGAAGTGCTTGCCCTTCCGGAGCAGGTTATTTCTACCACGCACGTCTCCAGTCCATAGTAAGTTTTGCCACACACATTTGGATATTTTGCCTTAGCTGTGTGTCCCTGGCATTCCCATTCTTCACTTGTTAATCTGCCTTGCAGATGTGGGAGCAGACATGTCACAGGTTCAGCTCCAATCCCTTGGAGAAGGCTGTGCTTCATGCTCACGTGGGTGGAGTGCACTGGCCTCCAGACTCGCTATGATCCTTACAATTTTACAGGCTTAAAAGTAGCAGGGAGCTGGTCAGAAAAGTCTTTTTAAAACAAAAATTCAAACATTCCTACAATACTTTTATGACAAAATGTTTTTGTTACAGGTTTGGGTTTTTTTAGTGAACTTTGGAATTTGGGGTTTTTTACTTTGTGTTTTGCATTTTACCAGCTTGTCAGTAGCAGCTGCCAGTGATCTCTCCTTTTGATGCTGTAACATGAAAGCAGCGCACTGTCTGTAACAGGACTGTTGAAATAGTGTGAAAAAAAATGTGACCAAAACTAACAATTCTGAACCTGGCATTCCTGCTGTGGGAGGTGGGCTGTAACCGGGACACTACTGGAGAGTTGTAAAGCAAAATACAAGCTGAAATTTCCTTTGAAATGGAAATTCAGAGCCCGTGCCAGCTCTGCTGCTGGCTTTGGCTCTTGGTGCAAGCGTTACACAAGCCAGACCTTGGGAAGCCCAAGAGTCTCTTTCAGATAGTCAGTTTGTGTCATGGTGCAGCTGCTTTCCACTGCTGAGATAGGTAGGACTGTGGAGGAGGAGAGGGTAGGGGTCCATGATGGTGGGCAGAGTAGTGGTATAGGAGGTGTGCAAGCCTGGGGGATTCCTGGGAAGACCAAGAATAAAATCTTGGAGCAGATTTTGACTGCTTGAAGGAGGAGGAGGAAGGGTTTTGATACAGTTCTAGAGACTGGACCCTGCATCTCTTGTTTTTCTTAATCCATCAAGAGGGCACAGCCTTAAAAAGACCTTTAACTTAAAATAAGCATTGGCAGCAGTGTTAGAGGGAGAAAGGAGAGATTGCTGCAGAAAGTCAAGCCCTGGCCTGATGGTCCTCTCTAGCTGGCGAGTGGTTGGCTGTTTTTTTCTTGTAAGAGTGCTTGTTAGTCAGTACTTTTCTAGGAGAGCCTGCAAGAGCCAACAGTGATGGGATCTGCTGTGATGCCCATCTTCAGGATGCAAACCTCCTGAGCTTCTGTGGTCTTTACTGCCCTCCCCGAGGGAGGAGGCTGGCATGCCCCATGTCCCCGTGTCCCTGCTGCCCTCCCATCCTGGGGACTGAGCAGAAGGGTTTTGCCCTCCTCAGCCAGCTTTGAAACCCGATGAAAGACTTGGCCTCTGATGATCGCATTTCATCTGTGCAGGCTCTTGGGAGGGGGAGAGCTGTTGCAAGAAAAGGCACACGGTAAATTCAGATGGGTTGTGGGGCTGGAGGCTTGTCCCAATCTCCTCTTCAACCTGGAAGAAAGTCAGGCAAGGTCAGGGCTGAAGCACACTTGATTCCTGCTCTGGGCTTTGCAAGTTCATTCACTGCATTCCTGGAACGAGCGTGAATAACATAAATTCAGCATCTTTCTGCAGACAGCTTCCTCCCCTCCTGCCTGTGAGGGGACTCTCCACCTGGATCCAGTGCTCCACGGGATGCTGGCAGTGTCACAGTGAGCAGATTTACAGGTCCTCGCCGGAGGGTTTCAGCCAAGTCGCACTCGTTCAGAGATTTTCCAGCTGAGCGGGAGCGAGTTTGTTCCCTACTGCCTGTGTCTTGGCTGCCCCTGTGCAGGACATATGAGAGGGGAGCGTGCAGACACGGAGCTGAGCCGGGTATGTTTGCACGCTCATTTCCCTGCATCCCAGTAAGATGCCTGTAATATCTGGTGGGGACCGGGGACAAATGCATCCAAATGGGTTGGTCTTCCCCTTTGTGCTGCTGAAGAAGATGGTGCCCTGCGGAGGTCACAGAGCCCACGAGGTTCTGTGTCCAGCCCTGTCCCAGGAACTCACAGAGAGCTGTGTCCTGGAAGTGATGTGCATGTGGGGCACAGGCAATGGAAACTGGGCAGCCGCTGTGCATGCTTGTCCTGCCCCCGTGCCAACTCCCAAAACTGTTGCACCATGGCTGGCCGGACCTCTGGCCACAGCGTGTTGAAGAGGGGCCACAGGACGGGGAGAGCTTAATGGCAAACCCCGTGCTGCCTTGCACGGCCAGGAGCTGAACTTTGCCACCGAAGCCTGGCTCTAAGCACAGCCTGTCCCCTGGGACACCCTTTCCTGCCCTGGAAAAGCTGGGAGAGAGCTGCTAGTGCCAGCTGCCCCTGCACCTGGCCACCCTCCACATGGCCTCCCCGCTGGACCCGGGGCTGGACTCTGCTCCACCACGGGTTTGGGAGTCGTGCTTGGGTCTCTCCTGCTGGTTTGCTGCCTTTTTTTGGTGAGAGCACTGCTCTTCAGGTACCTGCACCCCACCTCACAGAGGTGTCATGCCTCCTTGATGAAGGTTCATGTGCTCTACACCAAGCATCTGCATCCTCGGCACCCACGTGTGGCCTGCTGGTATGCTCACTGGCCCTGGCTGGGCCAGCAGCTGCAGCCCCTTGGGAAGGGGACGCAGGGACAATGGGGACATCCATTCCAGCTTGCAAGGACAAGTGAGATGTCTGTAAACCTGTTTATTGCAGGCGTGACAATGCTATCTGCCCTGCCTGATAACTGGGGGGGACTCGGATGCCTTTTAAAGGAGAGAAGTGACAAGTGGGTGGTTGGAGCTCCAGATAGCGGGCGCCAGGACCAGGCGGTGACGTGCCAAGCCCTGGCCAGTGGCATGTGCTGCCTGATGAGACCCAGCTCCTGCCAGCCCCTCGGCATGCACTTGCTCCCATCCTCCATCTTCCCATCTCTTGCTAATCCTTGTTAAGCCCCTGGGCTCTGCTTTCCGAGCTGTGTACTTATCCCACAGCTACCTTTCGGCAGTAAGGCTTCGTACCCGGCATGTATGTGCTGTGTCCCCCCTGCATGTGGCTGCCTCCCCATCCCAGCTCACCCTGGGTTCCTTGGGTTGGGGAGCAGGTTTCCCCTGCTGCAGGCAGGGTGCTGCCCTGCTTGCCCACCCATGCAGCCAAGCCTCGGGAAACAGGATGGCCAGATCTGGGCTGGCACGTGCTGCACATCCAGGAGGACTGTGCAGAAAAAATAAAAAATAAAGATTTTGCCTGGTTTTGTGAAAGGCTCCACTGTCACATCCCTGAGCACCCACTGCGACCCACTCCCAGGCCATGGACGGGAATCTGACCAATTTTGCCATGAAGCTCCCGCGAAATGCCAAGGACAGAGGCAAAACGCAGGCAGCGCTGGGGCAGCTGGCGGTCGGCAGCCATCGCTCGCCACAGCCTGTGGCAGCAGCTGGCTGCTGTGCCATTTGTCACCGCGAGCACCTGGCTGTGGGTTGCGTCCAGGGGTGCGGGAGCTTTAGGGGTGACAGAACCCTGGGGGGACCCTCACGCGAGGGACAGAGGGGGCTGGGCATCTGAGTGCACACAGTGCACCATCCAAGGGTCTGCGGGCCACACACAGCCAACTGTTGCCTGGGCAAGCCCAGCCAGCAGCAGGGTTCTTTTTCCTTAACCTTTTTTATTGGATATTTTCGCCCCTAGTTTCTTCTTGCCCTGTAACAAATCCAGCTGATCCTAGGTGCCAGAAAATACAAGACATGCAAGCAGAGGAAGGCTTTCTAGCCTCAGCTCCCTGTATGAGCAGTCCTGTCTGGGTGCATGAGTTTTTGTGGTATTTGCATCTGAAGGAAGAAGAAAGAGCTGAGCGGAGTTCAGCACGGGGAGGGGGAGAGAGGTGAGCCAAAGGAGAGGCAGCCTGGAGGGAGTCACTCCCTATTTATTCTTTACTTTCCCTTAATCTCCCTGCAAAGCTCTCTGGTTGACCTGCCCTAGGCAGAGGTCCCGAACAGCCTCACGGCTTTCAAAGGCTCCCAACGGAGGTGATCTCTGCTTCACAGCCAGGGCCAGACCCACATGGTCAGCAAAACACCCCCACCACATCTCGCAGCCCCCTTTGCTGCTGCCCAGGGGATGGATGTTCATGTGTGCAGGCACCAGCTTTAGGATCTTGGTCCCACCTGGAAAGGGGGATGCTGCAGGGACGCGACTCCTGCTCCAGTCCATGCAGCATCCCAGCGGGAAGGGGCTGGGTTACAAAGCCCTGCCTGCAAGGTCTCCACTTTATCAGGGAGGGGGATGCTGGGCTGTCAGAAGCTCTCTGGAAGAAAGCTGCGCCATGCCCCCACGTCCCCTAAGTGGGTAATTACAGGCATGGCCAGATCAGCGAAGATCGAACATCAGTGCCCAGTGATGGGATGTGCGCCGGGTCGGGTGAGCCAGCTGGCCACAGCGGCTCAGGAAACCCTGAGGCTGTGCAGGGCTGGGTACCATTGGAGGAAAATGGGTCACCCACCACTGGGGGGGGCGAGGGCTGGGGGGATGGTCTCCTCAGTGGGGACATCCCCAGGCATTGCTGCAGGGTGCGTGGCTGCCCTCTCCCCTGACTGCTGAAAGGCGGCTTTGGCTCCCGCTGCCAGGAAAACCCTAGTTCAGCCCTCAGGGAGGGATGGACCCCCCACCAAATTTCTGATGTAAAATGCATCATTTGCCAAAGGTGACACCAGTGACAGTACCCTAGGCCAGTTCCCCAGCCTGCTCCTCCTGGCCTCGGTGTGGTGGCAGATGTGTGCCCAGCCTGGGTATTAATACGGCTGTCTGGGGACATGGCACAGCAGGGTCAGTGGTGTTCCCCCCCTGGAGAAGCTGTGCCAGGCGTGCTGTCTCTGGAAAAGCTGTGCCATCCCCGCTCACTCAGCCAGTGCCACCTGAGTCACCCATCCCGCTGTCCCCATCGTCCTGGGACAGCCCTGCCCTCGGCAGGGGGGGCATGTCAAGCCTAAACTGGGGCAGATTAAGACACCACTGGTTAAAGCCACTTTGCTCCTGAATGAGCATATCCGCTTGGGCTTTAGCGCATTTGCAGGCAGGGATTCACACCTTTAGGTGATTTGTTTTAATTACCTCCAGCCTCTATGTGAAAAGCCCTTGGCAGGCAGGAGCCTGTTCTGCACGAAGGCTGAGCCCAGGGTTTCACCTGTGGCTGCCCCACACGTGTTGTCAGGTGGGTGCAGCCTTCCTCCTCCCCTTCCTCCTCCTCCTCCTCCTCCTGCCCCTCCTTGCCTCTCCTGCCTCCCCAGCCCCCAGGGCTGGGACACAAGCTGAGATTTCCTATGGATCCAGAGGATTTAGACAGCAGACCCTTTTTGGGATGCCCCCTGCAGCGTGGGGGGGCACCTGCCTGCTGCCAATGGGTGCTGTAGGGCAGCAGACGCACCGGCCACTGCAGAGGGACACACGCGAGCGCCCGTGGGGCTGTGCCGGCCGAGGCAGCTGGTCTCCCAGAAATCAATAGCTTCCCAAATCCCCAGCTCCCGCCTTACGCTGGCAGCCGCCAGCACCGGGGGTGGTAGCAGGCTGGGGCCTGGGCACATCGGCTCCATGGTGGGGCCCGCGGGGCTCGGCCACCCCTCCCTGGGGCCGTGCAGGGCCGGGGTGTCCCAGGGCCACCACCTGCCCCTGTGCAGGGACACCGCAGGCCACAAAGACCCACATTGTTGTGACAGCAGCTGGGCACGGAGTGACGGCGACGCCTGGGTCCTTCTGAGCCGGCGGGGTGTGCGGCCGATGGAGAAACCCACTGTCACCGTCCCCATCCTGTCCGCTCCCGTGCACCCGCAAGGCCACCGTCACCCCGTCCCATGCCGGAGCCCTGGGTTCTCTTCCCAGGGCTGTCTCTGCGCCGGGGGCCGAGCGGGCGCTTGGCAGCTGCACCAGCTGCCGGCAGAGAAAGGAGGAATTAGATGACAATGGCGGCGGAGGAGAGCCAGGCTGTCTGCTGATGAATAATGCAACGGCTTCGCCTTCGGGAGCAGCAGATTTCCTGTGTACCGACACCGGGCCCGAGCCCGTGGGGTGGCGGGGCAGGGGTGTGACCCCCAGAGCACCCCGGCCGAGGGCCCCGTCACCCCACGCTGCTCCCCCGAACACCCGCGGCGGCCCGGCGGTGCGGGATCCGGCCATCCAAGCACAGAGGAGCTTCCCCTGGTGCAGGGGGTCTGCACCCCACCATGGGGCATGTTTTAGGGTGGGGGAAGCCGGCGCTCCCGCCTCGGCATTGCTTCATGGCTTCCTGAGCATCCCTTTGCAACCGGAGGGATTTTTGACATGGGCGTTTCCATGGCAACGGAGCAAAATGGCGCCTGGAACCAGGGAGCTGCTGGGCGCTGTGGCAAGGCAGCCTGCGCTGCCGGAGCGGGGTTATGGCGGGGAAGGGCCGAGGGTGCCGGGGCAGCGAGCGCGTCTGCTCACCCTGCAATGGGAGGGGGGATGCCCGAGCCCCTCTGCTGGGGCTGCCCCAGAGCCAGCACCCTCAACTCGTGGCCCAGGCCCATGGCGTGCCTGTGATGGGCAGCGCTGCCCCATGATGCCGTGCCGTGCCGTGCCGTGCCGTGCCGTGCCAGCAAGGCTGCCCGGAGATGTGCCTTCCTCCCCCCCCCTTGCCCGCCTGCCGTCACCGCTCTCTCTGCTCCCCCAGGGCCTCTCGCCCTCGTCCCCCCGCCAAGGTCTCCCGTATCAGGCCTATCGTCCCCACTATACTTAATCTGGGTTTCTCGGTTACCCCATCTGGAAAAAATGTGTCTAAGAATACCCAGCACAGGCACAGAACTTCCTGTGGTGGGGGGGCTGCTGCCTGCCCCCCCCCCTCCCAATGTGTGCTGCCAGCCCCTGTGCCCTCTGCCTCACCTGGGCACCATCCCACCAAACCAGCTCCTGCCCCGCCGTGGCCGTGAGCGCTCCGGCGCTGGGACTGGGCTCTCCGGAGGCGGCTGCTGTCAGGATGCAGCCAGTGGTCTCTCAGCCAGTGCATTTGGTGTTGGGCTTCCTCAGACACCGGTGTGCTACCCCGAAGGACAACAGCAACCGGCTGTACACCCCTCTGCAGCTGCACGGTCCATCTCTTTGACCAGCCTAACTAACCGTGTGCACAGAGTTTGAAAGCAACCCCCCCAGGCGCTGCCCTGTCCCTGAAAGAGGGGCCTAACAGTCCCTTAGCTGTCCCCAAAAGAGAGGGCAAAGCAGTTCCAGTGCTCGCTCCGTTTTTCGCAGGGGCCCTGGGGCCGGGGGTGGTGGCGGTGGGATCTGTGGGATCTGTGGGATCTGCAGGTCCCGCGGGTCATTGCCAGCCGGCAGGGATGCGGGACTCGCCGGGGACAGGCGAGGTGGCACCGCTGCTCGGCTGCGTGCTGGAGGGGACCGGGTGCAGAGCTGGGAAGACCCCACAAGTCACACTGCTCAATTGCAACCTTTTTAATTTTTTTCTTTTTTTCCCCAGGCAAGGGGCGTCGTGAGCACTTGCATCCTTTGGGCTTTCGGAGATGGGGACCAGGGGCAGGGGAGGTTTGGCCCGGGCGGGGGCTCCGCCGGCGGGGCCCGTGCACCTGCCGCGCTCCGGGCCGTGCTGAGCCGGGCCGGGTGGTGCCCGGCCGTGCCGAAGCCGAGCCGGGCCGGGCCGGGCAG
>JANZLQ010000095.1:35808025-35823420 GCA_026212715.1 Elanus axillaris
GGCCGGGCACCCTGCCCTGCTGCCTGGGCTGGGGAGGTGAAGCAGGGGGAGAGAGAGGAGCCTTGGTTAGGGTGGTGCCCGCAGCCTGTTTTCCTGCTGGGGGGGGGGGGGGTGGGGTTCACGTCCCCGTGTAGCCGCTGGCTTGGGTCATAGGGGACCCCGGGCCATCTGACATGGACGGGGTGCTGGGTAGGGGCTCCCATGAGCTGGGGGGGTCTCTTGGTGCTGAGGAGCAGGCGGTGGCAGGTGCAAACAAAACCTTCTCCCGGCCAATTTGTTCCCATTCCCTGCAAACCTCGCTCCAGGTGTGCCGTTCACCCCTCCCCATCTCGCCGCTCACCCAGCCCTCTGCAGGCTCTTCCCGGGTGGAGAGCTAATGAATGGTTTGGGATTTCTACGGGACTTTTTCAAAGGCAGCTTCTGGGCTCAGAGGTCCATCTCGGCATGCCCGGGCTGGGTTTGGGCAGCAGCGAGTCCCTGCAGGTCTCCGAGGGCCCTGCTTGGGGTTGTGGCTGGTCAGGATCTCTGGGAGCTGGGGCCGGGGTGTCTCCCATCGGGCATCCCGGGGTGAGCACCGCCACCGGGTTGCAGAAAATGCCGAGGGCAGAGGTGGGAGCGAGGGCTGGTCCCCTGCCTTGGTGCCTGACCGCTGCTCCCCAAGGAGCCTGTCCCAGCCCGCTTCCCCCCTGCGCGGCGATGGCCAGCCGGGAGCCTCCCGGAGAGCGACCTGACACCCCTGGCCCCGGAGTGGGCATCCCTGGGCTGGCCATCCCCAGGACTGCACTGGAGGCTCAGGGTGGCTCTGGGGATGGATCCGGCACTCCAGCCCGAGCTGCCTCCTGGGACCTGCTGGCCTGGCCTGGTGCTGCCCGCCTGCACCCCGACCTGCCCGTCTCCCTCTGGTGCTCCAGGGTCCAGCCCCTGCTGCTTCAGCATGTTTGTTTGGTGGAGAAATACCAAAGGGTCATGATGGTGCCTGAGCATTTGAGGCAATGGTGCTTTCATTCCTTTCCGGCCATCTCCAAGTAAACACAGAGAAATAGGAATTTGCTGTCTTCCTCCCTTAAATAAACCTATTTGTGTGGGGGTGGGAAGGGCTCGGCCCCTTGGATGTCTTCCTTTGTGTGAATCTTTTCCTTTTTAAGCAGAAAATAGCGCGTCTGTCCAGCCAGCTGGGCACTGGCCCGGGGTCAGCGTCACTCCTCTCACTCTGGGGATGAGCCTGTCCTGCGGGCGGGGGGGGGGGTGCTGGGGCTGGGCTCAGGGACCCCCGCCTCGCTGCCGGAGGAGGCCAGGCTGTGCCAGGAGGTGAAGCCCCAGCCCCCAGCAGTGCCCGCGCTCTTTGTCTCCCCCCATGTACTGAGGAACTTGTGGGTCTCTTGGGGATGCAGCCTGGGGGGGATGGTGCTGTGCCCCATGCTCCCCAGCTACATGCTGGCTCTCTCTCTTCCCAGGTGGGTTTCTGTAGGTGTAGTGGTCCATGTCCAGGTCTCTCCTGCTCCTTGGCTTCCCCGTTCCTGCCTCCCTGGGGGATGCCTTGTCCTGCAGGCAGGGAGGAGGCAGGTGCCCGGCAGCCCCCATCACACGCCTCCCTGCAGGGACCCTGCGGCCCCCGCTGCCCCTAAGAGAGACCAGGGGGGTGATTCAAAATGGGAGCGAGCCAAAAACTTCCCTGTGCTTGAAGCTGCGATAGGCTGGAGCGTGTCCTTGCTGACGCCTTGAGCTTTTCCTTGAGGAACCGCCCAGGCTCCAGTAGAATAAACCCGGGTCTGTTTATTAAATGCATAGAATCTGGATGCAACCTCTGAGCTGTCTTTCTGGGACACAGCTCCTGGGGTTTCCTCCCGATGGACCGCGTGGTTCGGTCGGAAAGCGATGGGAGCGCTGCGCCCGGGGTTTGGTAACGCTTGTGAATTCCTTGGCTGGCCTGAAGCTTAACAGGGAGGTGATTCATAAAGCCCCGCTTGTTGGGAGTGCTCCTCGCCTGTACTGAATGAACGCTGGCAACTATAACTTCTCGAATGCCTAGGATTGCAGCCGTGGGTCATGTGTGAGAAATGCCACCGCGTCCCGTTCCCGGCCCTGCGCAGTGCCTGAGTGGCCGACCAACGCCAACAATCATGGGTACCGATGGAAAACTCATTTCCAGCCTGCCTGTTGCTTCATGCTCCCTGGAAAAATCCAGTGGGCTCCTCCCTGCACAGTCAGGAGGATGTGGGCGTTTCCTGAGCTACAGAATGAGCTTTTTTCCTTTAAAAAGCACAGGGAAATATAAAAATAGTTTTCTGGCTTTTTTTATGTTTTTTTTTTTTTTTTTTTTTTTAAAAGCAGGCTGAGGTCTGTGACATTGTTTCCAGGAGCGGCTGGGGCTAACTTTCCTGCTTTGGGGAGGTTGGAGGGATGAAGTGAATGTTTAACCAGAGGAGCAGCGCTGCCGGCGGCTGCCGGGGCCGGTTCCCATCCCACGCTGGCAGGTGGCGTCGGGTTGGCGTTGGGATTGGGTTTGGGTTATCTCTTTTGGCAGGAAGCGCCGGAGGGACCCGAGTCGCCTGAAGCCAAACAGCCGCACATTTCCCCAGCGCCCTTTTGCATGGCTAGCCTTAAATGAGTTTTGCAGGGTCGCTGGGAGCCCTGGCCAAGCCTTTCTGCCTCCCGTCTTCTCTTCCCAGGGAACTGCGGGAGATCGTGGCGGCAGGGGGTTTCCTGTTTTCCCATCCCAAGCGTGAGGCAGGCGAAAGCCACAGGGATGTGGCAAGCGCACGTGCAGCGGGGTCCTCCGGCTGGTGGCTTTCGGGGAGCTCTCTGCATGTGCTGGGGTGTCTGGGGGGAGGCGGGAGGCTGCTGTGCTGTTTGTTTGGGAAGGGGCATCCTAAAAAAGCACATGGGAATTACCCGGTAGCCCCGGGGCTTGTCCTGGCTGTGTCTGCAGCTGGAGCAGCAGAGCTGCTCTCTGGGAACGGTCTGCTGGTGGGTCGCTGGCGTGGGGGGGGTGGGGTGGGATTAAGGCCACGGACACATCCAGCTGGGAAGCAAGGAAGGTCCAAGGCTGGCGTGCTCAGAGGGGCCTGCAGCAGACGCCTGACCCTGCTGTCACGCCGATGTCCCAAGAGTACCGGAGAAGAGGGGTGCAGCGAGGTGTGGGGTGCTCTCCCTGCAGAGCACCGCACCGGCGGGTCAGCCCTGTAGAAATTCAAGCTGCAGAAGCTGCTCTGCAATTAATAAATAACCGCTGTCCTTGGCTCTGGGCACTGGCTGTTGGGAGATGGTGGCCCACCGACGGCTGGGCAGGAGAGGCAGGAGGGCTTTATTTCAGTTACAGCCGTCCCTAACAAAGGAAGCAGCTTTTCAAGCGTAGCAGTCGGCACATCGGCGTCAGCACGGCCCCTGCCTTGCCAGCGCGAAGGCTGGCTGGGCTCCTTGGGTAACTGCCTGCTCCGATGTCTCGGGGCGGCTGCTCTCGGAGCGTGCGTGGACCTTGCAGAATGGTAACTAAGGATGCACCAGTTCCCTGCTCCCTGAGCAGGGCCCTGCCGGGGGGAGATGTCTCTGTGGGAAGCTGAAGGATGGGCTGATTAGCATTAGCTTTTCCCTCGGGAAAATAGCATGAGCTATAGAAAATTATCTGTGGGAGGGCAGGACGGAACGGTGTGAGGTCTTGGCCTCCTTGCTCTCACGCACTATGAAGCGCGTGCTTTGCTGGAGCTGCTGGGGCTCCTGCACGGTGCGGTGCCGGCATCTCGTGTGCATGTTCGTGGGCAGTAGCCTGCCCTGCAGGGAGCTGCGGCTCCGCTGCTGTGGGACACAGGGATCTGCGTGGATGTGCCCACAGGGGTTGTGCCAGGGGTTTGTGCTGGCCGGCCCGGGTGCCCTGCTCTCCCTGTGCTGCCAGCCTACGGAGAGCTGTGCTGCTCCTGGGGCCACGGGTGCCGGAGGCCTGGGGCTGGCAGGCAGCTCTCTGCAAGCCTGGCAGGTCCCAAGTGCCTCTGTTTGGTGTCTGGTTTGCAGAGCTCTGCACTCACGTCTCTGGTCCCAGACAGGTCTTGGGCAGAGCTCCTTGTGTTCCCATCCTCATTCCCTGTCCCTGGCAGAGGCACAGGGATGGGGAGAGGCGAGGTGATGGGATTGGAAAGGAAAGGCAAGGAAAGGTGGAGCAGGAACACCCAAGCAAGAGGTAGTGGAAAATGTGTTGCTGCAATGTTGCAATCAAATAGGGAGCCTGGAGCGTGTGCCGTGGTGCCACTTTTGGCTGTGGTGGGGTGGTAGTACCCATCGCTCCTGCAGGCAAGGCCCTGAAGCAGCCAGGGATTTGGTGGTGGGGTCCTGGCATGTGGATGGAGAGAGCTGTCCCACCAGCCTGCCGTGCACTTGCCGGGGGGGAGTGCTGGTGCTGCGGCCCCCAGGGAGGTCCTGAGCATCCTCTCCCATTGCCGTCTCTATTCATACTGTTGCCCACAGCTCTGGGACAAACCCTGCTTGGAGCTGGTCTTGCCCATGGCTGCGGGGAGCCAGCAGGGTGGGGAGGTGAGGAGCCGTGGGGCTGGAGGGGCACTTATGCTGGAGCAGCCAAGCCTGTCTGTCTCTGAGTCCTGGTCTTGCCGACACGGGCCAGGAAACTGTCTCATCCTGCCCGCCAGAGATGGTATCTTGGTGTGCAGGAGGAACGCCGTGCTCCAGACCAGCTAGGGAGGGGTTTTGCTTCTGTGCCTGCCCGTGCCCCAGCTCTCCGCTGGCTGCTCTGCCCCTCGCTGTGCGGTGGGGCGAGAGGAGGGCTACAGGCTGCCTGGATTCCTGCCGCTGCCCAGGGGGTCCTGCCTGCAGTGCCTCGCGTGTGGGTCTGCGCCACAGCAAGAAAGCAGCTGGTTGCTTGGGCTCGGCCCTGGCTGAAGCTAGTGCCTGGCAAGAAACGCTGCTGATCCTCTCCCAGCACGGCCACGGTCGAGCTGGCTGGCCACAGAGCCGGAGGGATGCATCCTGTGCGGACACTGCTTGATGAAGTACAGCAGCCCCATTGAAAATGGAGAGGGGCTTGCTGGAGGCTGTCCTGGCCCCGTGAACCAGAGCGGAAGGTTGAAGGCTCATGGCCAGGAAAATGCTTGTACGAGGTGAGGTTTTGTCAGCCAAGAGCAGCGGGCTGGATGGGACCCTTGCTGTGCAATTGGGGTGCGGATGGAAATCAAACAACCCTTGCCCATGCTGAAGTGGCTGGGCTACGCAGGGGCTCGTGTCCTGGGGAGGACCTTGCCTCTGCTCAGCTGGAAGCGAGGCCCTGGCAAGCAGGACCCCCTGCGTGGGGTATTCCTCATTCCCCCCTCCCGGCTGTGCTCCTCGGCAAGCCCATCCTCAGCTGGCTTTGTTGCACACTTGGAAGGAGCCCAGCAGGCAAGCGGCTCAGGCCGGAGGGGTTGCCTCGCCTTGCTGCGGGGGAGCTAAATATATACATCTTGGCCACAAAATCACAGTGCGGTGTAACCGTCAGCACCAGCTGTCTGATGGGGAGAGGAGCTGCCTGGCCATGGCTGAGGAGGGCAGGAGGGGATGGGGTGAGGGATGTGGGAAGGCAGCACAGACCCTTCCCGGGGGGCCGGTGGGGCACCATGGCTGGCGGCATGGCCTGGCCTGGCATGGCAGGAAATCCTGAAGCCGTCCCTCCGCCTTTTCCATCTCCTGGCCACGCTGCAAGGGGCTGGGGAGGGGACGAGGCAGACGGCTGCCTGGGCTTTCAGCTTTGTTTCCAGCCATTTACCAGGCTCCTTTCCCAGCGCTCATCTCTCTTCTTAATTCCTTTGTGCCTGCGACTGCTTTGAAGCGCATCTGCGGTCGGATCTGACAGCATCCCTTTCCTCCAAGGATGCCTGTCACTGGGTGACTGTGGAGATTTGGCATCTTTATCACCGGACTGGGCTTTGTCAGCCCTTCCCTGTGTCCTCCCAGGGCTGCGGTGGGATGAATGGGGCACGGCCCAGCCCTTTGCAGACGCGGCTGCAGCTACGGTTGTTTTTGCTGAATAAGCCTCCGGCTGGAAGCAGCACTGACGTCAGGCCGTGGAAATACCTGTGCGAGGGCACGGAGCCGGCTTGGTGAGGCTGGGAGGAGGGATGCTCCTTTCCCACCCTGAAAAGATGCACCCACATCTGGCCCGCACCAGCTGCCTTGCCCGGGCATGGCGGATAATTAAGGGATGAGCCGCCTTGTCTCTGGGGTGTGGCTGCGGCAGAGCCCTGGGGAGCAAACTGCCTTGGCAGCCCCCTGGGGCTCTTTTCTGCTCCGGGCCTTCGATTTCCCCCGGCTCCGGTTCTGGTTCTGGTGGTGCCCCTCGTCAGCGTGGGCTGCACCCCCGCATGGTGCAAATCCACCCCACAGCTACGTCCTCCACATACCCAGCCATGCCTCCTCCTCTCCTCCGCGGGGGCATTTCCCCTAGGGGAGAGGTTTATTATCAACAGGCACCTGGTGCCCACCCATGGCGAGGTGGGTAACCCAGGGCTGGCAAACCCTGAGTCACACACATTTGGCAGAAGCCAAATTCCTGCAGGTGAGTGCCCTTAATCTGCCCTTTCCGAGGGGTGCTGCATGGCTGGTTTAAATTTGGTGGGCTTGAGGGGAGCATCTTGCCACAGGCTGAGTGTGTAGGTGTGGGATCCAGCAAGTGGGGCAGGACGTGCGTGCGCTCGGTGTGATGCTGAGCCGTGGGCACTGGCCTGTCCCTTCCCAGCGTGGCGGGCCATGGTGTTCGGTGGTGTGGAGCGGGGGTCCCCCCAGCAGCTGCCTGGGAGTCTGTGCCACAGCAAGAGAATGTGGCCAGAGGCTTCTCCTCTGGAGCTGATGCAACAGTGGAGCTGGTGTGGCTGGGTGACAGGAAATCTGGGCGCTGGTGCTTTCCCTCCGCAGTGATTTATGGGGCAGCCCGGCTGCAGGCGGGACGCCACTGCCCTGGAAATGGGCTGGGGTGGCTCCAAGCTGCTTCCTCCGCTTGGTGCGAACAATACTGCCTGGAAAGCCGTCCTGGCTGTGCCGGCCCCGGCCGTGGCCCCTGGGAGCCCTTGTTTGCAGCCAGAGGATGTCTGACCAACCTCTGTGTGACATTTCCACTCGCAGGCCAGGGGCAGCCCCCGTGGTTCCCGGGCTGTCCCCATGCCCCAGGAGCAGGACGGTGCACTGGGCCACCTCCTCCCTCCTGCCCTGTCCCCTGCCAGGGGCTGTGGGTGCCAGTGAGGTCCCTCTTGCTCTGCATGGCTGGGGGATGCCTTGGCAGGGGGAGTGCATTTGTCAGGAGGCAGCAGGGATTTACAGCTGTCTGAAATATTATGGGGGGAGGACGCATTGGGGTGGCATCTCCTCTCGCGGGGACAGGAAGGAGCTGGTGTGGGCTGTGGCCGGCTGTAATTGCAATGGCCTCCGGAAAACATCTGCCGGGAGTTTCCTCCTTGCTTTGTACCTGGGGCTGTGACAGTGTTGGGCCGGGGCGGTGGGAAGAGCTGGGGGTGACGCAGCCAAAGCACAGCCTGGCCTGGCTGTGTGTCCGCTGTGACAAAGCCGAGCGGCTCTTTGGCCCCGAGCCCCTGGCTCAGCTTTCAGCCCATTGCGCTCCATTTTCCTCTCTGGTGGCCCCATGGAGGCACCCGTTCCTGCTGGGGAGGGCTGGGGGGATACAGGATTTCTCCAACAGCCCCGAGGCAGCAGGGTGTTGGGACCTCCATGTCCCTCTCCTTCGCTTTTGGGGAGCGTTTGTGGGGCTGGGGGCTGTGTGCCCTGGGGCTGGTCCTCTGCCCCCAGGGGCAGCGGAGGTCTGCACAGGAATGGGAGGGCAGGGTCCAGCCCTGGCCCATTCCCAGTGCACTGCCTGCTGCGAGGGGCTGGGGAAGCACGAGCCCTCCTGAGTCCCCGGGCTTGGGGACCAGCAGGGATTTGCCCTGGCAGCTGTGAGTGGGCAGGCACAGACCCCCGGCTGCAGCAGGGCATCCCTTCACCCTGCCGTCTGCTCCCACCTGGGGTTTGGTCCAACAGCCTGGTCTCATGTGTGGCATCACCGGGAAGTTGGTCTGGAGCTGCTTCCAGCTGATGCTGGTCCCCCAAGCCTGTCCTCCACGTCCTTGCTTGGGGATGCTCTCGGGGCTCTCCCCTGCATCCCAGTGCGATGGCTCCAGCTCTGCCCCCTTGTGCTGCCCTCCTCTGCCACCGGCCACCCTGCTTTGCACCAGAGCTGATTTTCTGGGGGGTGATGGCAGTGATTTTGGCTTATCTTGGCCCTGCAGTGTGCCCAGATGCAGCTGTTTGCCTTGGGAGGAGGAAGCCAGGACCTGCCCTCAGGCAGCTCTTGACACCCCCCCTCTTGACCTGATGCAGACAGGTGACATTTGCCGAGGTCCTCAGTGGAAAAAGGGCTGGGAAACTCGCTGTTGCGGAGGAGGTCTTCTTGTAGAGCAGGGCTGGGCTCCAGTTGCGCTTTTATTTGCTTGTTAAATATTTTATTTGGCTCTTTTGATTTAGTTTTACGGTGGCTTTAACAGCATCATGCTGTGTTCCAGCTGTCTCTGCACATGTGCGGGGGAGAAGGAGGGAGAACAGGAATCGGTGGGGGGCACGGGGCAGCGCCTGGCCCCCCCAGGAGCTGGGAGGGTGGAGGGATGGTGTGAGGCTGGGGATGCAGGACGAGGACTGGCAGCCCATGCTACCTCCCAGGGTGCTCCTGGAGACGTACAGCTCGGGGCCAGCTGAGGACGTGCGTTCGTGCAACCGGTCTCTAAGCATTTTCCTTCCCTGAATTTGCCCACTGATGCTTTGAAACTGTTTTTGGTGCCGGCAGCGAGTTGTTCCACAGGTTCGTGGCACTGCGGGGTAATACAGGGACAGTGCCTGCGTACCTGTCTGCACGTCGTGCCTGCTCCTGGGCTGAGGGCGAGGGGGGAACACCCGCACGCCCAAGAGGCAGTTGTTTTCCAGGGCCAAACGTCCATCCTTGGTGACACTGGAGGCTGTCTGCCATCCTGTCCTCCCGGCTGGAGGCGGGTGGGTGTCCTGGGAACAGCACTGGGGCAGCTCTGGCTGAGGGCTGGAGCTGTGGCTGAGGCTCCCTGAGGAGCCCAAGCAGCTGGGTGTGCATGGGGGAGGCATGACTGAACGGGTGGGGTGGGCATGGTAACACCAAATATTTGAATGGGAGCAGGGTCATTCTGGGTAACCTGGCGGGTAAAAATAGATGCAGGGAGTAGAAAGGAAAATACTACCCTTGCTGGACTGGCGCATGGGAAAGGGCGTCTGTGCAATGGCAGAGCCAGTGCTGGTGGGGTCAGAGGCTGGGGGGGCTGTGCCCATGGCCTGAATGGCCTCAAGGACCCTGTGGGCTGCAGCAGAGTGGTCCCTGCAGCATGGTTGATTTGCACAGCGTGCCAGTGAGCAGCCCCCCTAGAGTGCAGCCCCCCACGGTGCCCAGAGCCTGGCTTCCCCAGGGGCTTTAGCAGGTGCTGGGCAGTCACTCACCCCTCTCTCATGTTCCCTGCAGCCGAGAAGGTGTCCTCCCTGGGAAAGGACTGGCACAAGTTCTGCCTGAAGTGTGAGCGTTGCAACAAGACCCTGACCCCGGGCGGGCATGCCGAGGTAAGAGCCACTGGGGTGGAGGGGGTGGGGGAGCACCCTTCCAGGGGTGGCCTGGTGGTCTCTCCAGGGCTCTCCAGCACCCCAGGGATGGGGAGTCCCAGGAATCGGGCTGGGACGAGTACCTGCTGCCACACGGGTGGGCACGCAAGCCCAGGAGCACGCACTGTGTCTTCAAATGCTGCTGCTGCGACCTGTGGTGCTCAAGAGCTCTTGTGCACGGTCCTGGGCAAGCCACAGACTGGTGCTGGCACCACGTGTGGTGCCTCATCTGTGCCACCCCAGTGTGGGCTCCCAGGCAGCCTGTGGCAAGGCTTGGCATGCCCCAGCAAGCGCTTGAAGCAGCTCTGTGCACCGGGCAGGCTTGTCTGGGCATCGCGATGGCTTTGAAGGTGTGTGGGTGCCTAAAGCCTGCACCAGAGTCTGGTTAAAACCACCAAAAATTGGGGATGAATGGGTTGTCACAGCGATGCTAGCTCATCACTGGGGCTTTTGGTGCCCTGGGGCTTGTGCCGGAGCACGATGCCGCTGCGGCTGCTGAGCACTTGGGAGCGGGAGGGTGCCGTGCCGGTGGTGGCAGCTGCTCGGGCCTGGGAGCAACTGTGTTTTCTTGTGTGATGCCCCGGCATGACACTCAGTGCCCTGGGTTTTGCGCAGTGCCTGTCATGCCAGAGTGTCACCAGCTCTTTAGCGCGGTTTTAGCATGTGGCACAGCTGGGGAGTGGGCGGCAGGGTCAGCCGTGCTGGTTGCCACCAGCCCAAAGGGGAGTGGGGCTGGTCCTGCTGGGAAGGATGGGGCTGTGCGGGTGGATCTGTGCTTCAGGCCGGGTTAAGTCCAGGGGATTTGCTGCTTCTCCATATAAGGCCAGATTCTGCTCCTGTGGGGGATGGCAGCCAAGCCCCCACCGACTGTGCAGACAGCAGGATTTGGCCCTTCCCTGCTTTTTCTCCCTCCTTTCAAGCCAGTGTGTCCGGTTGGCTTGGATAGGTGTCGCGGGGAGACCAGCTAAATGTTTACCCTCTCCTTCGGCGTGGTAATGCCGTGAGCACGCCGATATTTATGCCTTGCGATATTTTGCAGCTGCCTGCTGCCAGCCAGCTGCCTGCTCACTCCCCCAGCCTTGCCCCTGGCTGCTCCCAGCCCTCGCCTTCGGCACGACATCGCTTCTGGTCGGCTACCGCCCTGCCGGCTTTGGACAAGGCATCCTCGCCTTGCAGCAGAGGGGATGGAGGGCAGGAGCATGGGGCATGAAGCAGGGCTGAGATGCTGAATGGAGCCAAGCAGGCGATGGGGTGGGCTCGTGCCTGAGGAGGGGGTCCAAGTGGGTTTTCCACATGGGGCGGCGTACATGGCAGCCCCGCTGGCCCCCTGCCCCAGCCAAAAATGCTCTTTCTTTTCTCCTGGACTCAGTTTCCGCTGGCCCATGAGAAATGACTGTGGGGAGTTCCGGGGCTTATCGCCCGCTTCGTGCCTTCCTGCGATAATCACCCCCAGCTGATAGCAGCTGGGCCGGGACCAGCAATCACGCAGTGCCTCTGATCTTAGGCCAAAGCAAGGGGGGAGGCAAAGCTCGGTGGAAGCCACGGTGCTCTTTGTGCCTAAGAATGGCCTGACGGCACACAAGACGCTGACGGGGCAAAGGGATGCCTTACTGGGTCCCGGTGGCACGCCGCCGGGCTGGGGCTCAGAGGTGCCTCTCGGCTGAACTGCCGCAGGCTGCCGGTGCTCCAGCGACAGGGCACGTGCAGAGCAGCTGGAGCGTTTCATGCAGGTGCAATCCCTGTGTGCTTGGGTCGGGTTAAGCTGTCACTGGCAGACCTGCAGGCTGAGGGTGTCCTGTCGTGCGTTTTGGGGTGTAGGCATGGCCGTGGTGGTCTCTGGACATCGGTGGGGATGGAATTGATCCCAAGGGAACCATGGTTGCCACTCAGCATCCTAACACTCCCCTCTCTCCCCAGCATGATGGGAAACCCTTCTGCCACAAGCCCTGCTACGCCACGCTGTTCGGACCCAAAGGTACGTCCGTGCTCCTCCCGTGCCTGTGTGGCTGTGCCCAGGGCTGCAGGAGGGGCCGGGTCTCCCATCCCTGCTGGTGGGGAGCTGTGGCCCCAAAAGCACCCCAGGAGCCAGGCTACCATGGGCTGAGCCTCAAGCCAGCACTTTGCCATCCCAACCCTGCCATCTACTTGTGCAGAGGGAAAGGAGAGCTGCTGGAGGGAGGGAGGGATCTGTCCTGACAGCTCTCCTTTTTTTTTTTTTTTAATATATTTAAAAGACAAATTCCCATTCAAACAGAAGGTGGAGTCATTCTCCTATCCCAGACGTGGTTGGAGAAAGCCTGGGTCAAGAGAAAGCAAGCCGGGGGCTGAGGTGCAGCAGTGTCCACAGCGGCCCTGTGGCTCAGCGGGGCTGGGGGAGGTGGGACAGGGGCTGGGGGGAGGATGGAGACCCCGAGTGCTCCCAGGCCACCGCAGCCTCTCTCTGCCCCACTGCAGGGGTGAACATTGGCGGCGCTGGGTCCTACATCTATGAGAAGCCGCAGATTGAGGGGCAGACTGCTCCGGGACCCATTGAGCACCCGGTGAAGGTGGAGGAGAGGAAGGCGAACGCTGCACCTCCCAAGGGACCCAGCAAAGGTGAGGGGCAGGGCAGGATGGGCAGCCTGGCCCTCCGCCGTGGCGTTTGGCCGGTCCAGAGCCACCATGTTTGGTGACGGTGTGGGGTGCAGTGTGTGTATGGGGGGTCCTCCGCACCCATGTGTCCTGGCTGAAACATCCCTCCGCTTCCCACACCCTCTCTCCTTCCAGCCTCCAGCGTCACCACCTTTACTGGGGAGCCCAACATGTGCCCACGCTGCGGCAAGAGAGTCTACTTTGGTAAGGTGGTGAGTGGGCAGTGGGTGCATGCTCTGGGGTGTAATGGCACCACGGTGCTGGGGCTGCATGGGCAGGTCCCATGGGGCATGCAGGGGGGCTGACAGGGGGCCTTTGGCTCAGAGATGGGTTTGGGGTCACAGAGGGATATGCCCAAGGAGCCTGCAGGGATGGGTCCTCTTGGAGGAGCTCCTGGGTGCCGGGCTTCATCTGCACCATGTCTGCTGCTGCTGTCACCTCCCAGGTCGGTGGCGTGGGCTTAATAGCTGTCCTCGGCCAACCTCTGTCCCCTGTGAGGCAGCAGAGGGGTGGGAGAGACTGCGACGCACAGGGCTGTCTCGGGATTTTGTATGCAGAGGTGATGTCCCCACGGGGCGTGCTTCCCCTTGGCATGCGTGCAGGGTGGCTGGCGTGACCCTCCCTCTTTGTCCCCCCTCTAGCCGAGAAGGTGACTTCGCTGGGGAAGGACTGGCACCGTCCCTGCCTACGCTGCGAGCGCTGCAGCAAGACGCTGACCCCGGGGGGCCACGCTGAGGTAAGGGTGTCCCGACCCCGGGACCCCCAGGCAGCATGCATGGGGGATGCCAGCGGGCCGTGGCAGAGCTGTGCCGTGCTGGTTGGGCAACCCCTGCCTTTGCAAGAGGGCAAGGAAGGGCCGGCAGGAGCAGCCCTGTGGGTGCTGGTGTCTGCAGGGGATGAGCAGAGCGGGAGAGGTGCCCAGCCAGGGGGACGTGTCCTGGGGACTGGCCTTTCCCTGGCCCCCCCGCCCCCAGTGACACGCTTCTCTCTGCCCTGCACAGCACGATGGGCAGCCGTACTGCCATAAGCCCTGCTATGGGATCCTCTTCGGGCCAAAGGGTGAGTGCCTGCAAGCGCGTGGGGTGGGGAGCCGCTCCAGGGGGATGCACCCCACCTGGGCAGCTGCTCTCGGTGCCCATGGCATCGCCCAGAGAGAACATCTCCCTGGAGCGTGCCACCTTCCCACCTGGGGCTTCACCCTCCTGCATCTCCTCCCACGCAGGAGTCAACACCGGAGCTGTGGGAAGCTACATCTACGACAAAGACCCCGAGGCGAAGAACCAGCCCTAGACGGCATCCCCCTGCCCGCTCGCCTGCTCTGTGCCCCCGTACTAACCTCCTGCTCGCAGCCGGAGCAGACCCTCACCAGGCTGGCCACGGAGCTGTGCTCTCTCTGCTGTCCCTCTCCGGGCAGGACGGCCCTGCCCTCCGGGTTATATTTCATAGTCTCTAATATAAGCTTCAGTGTTTAAAGGCAAAGGTAGAAGGTGTCTCCTGTGGTTCCCAATGCGCTCTGCCCTCCCACCAGCCCCCCGAGCGCGGGAGGCAGTGGGGCAGGTGTGGGGATGTCACCGTGTGCAGGGGACAGCAGGTGGCACCCGAGGGGCTGAAAGCAGGTTCTGGCGGGGGGGGGAAGGTGGTGGTAAGTGTCCCACCATGGAAGGGTGCTCCCTGCTGTCGGGAGGATGGGTGATGGAGCTGGGCAGGCATCCTGCAGCACTTAGGAATGGGGGCTGGTGGTCAGGGCACCCAGCCCTGTTCCTTGCCAGCCGCTGGGGATCTGTGGGTCCCCTGAGGACTCTGGCCCACCTGGCAATGCTACCCTTCTCCTGGCTCTTCCTGGGCTCCATGCCCTGGCTCTCGCTCTCCCCAGGACCTGCGGTCGACCCCATCTCCCATTTGGGTTGCAGGGTCTGGCACCTCCCTGCATCCCCATCCTTGTACCCCCAGGGCATCCCAGTACGTGAACCCAGGCAGGTGCCCAACCTGCTCTGCTGGCTGGTTTGTGTTGGTGGCCACCTCTACAGCCTTGTCCCCCGCGGTGGCAGAACCTGTGCCGGGGTGGGGGGGGCACCTGGTGGCTGCAGCCCTGGGGGAGCGGGCTGCTCCCTACCTTCGGAGGGCAGAGCGCATTGGGCTGGCGGCTCGGCGGCAGAATGCCTGCCTGCTTCCCAGAGCCGGAGGTTTCTCATTGTTGTTGTTTATTTATAAGCAGTTGTAAATGTGCCCCTCGCTTTGGAGAATGACACGTACCCCCCTCCCCATGCACGCCCAGCCCTGCTGCTGCCCAGGGGGCCGGGGAGGGAGCTGGTGCAAGGGACCTGCCGGGGCGGCGAGCCCTGGGGTGCCAGCACCCTGCTCTCTCCGGGCTCCCTTCGCCGCTGCGGGGCTGACTTTTGTTATTTGCTGACAATAAAGGTTTTGAGAGATGAGTTGTGCTCCTCAGCTCTGGGGGGAGGTGGGAGAAGCTGTGTGTGCCATGCGGCATCCCTCCAGTCCTGGGAGAGTGTGGCAACCCTGTGGCTACTGTTCTGCTCCACCTGGCTCCTCCTGGGGCAAGACAGAGCAGCCTTAGCCCCAGCGGAGCCAGAGCTGCCCAGGCCAGAGCTGCTCCTGGTGCAGCACGAGCCATGGCTGCTCCCCGGGGCCGTGAGCAGGACAGGCTTCTAGGAGGCTGGGGTGGGGTGGGGTGGGATGAGACAGGATGGGATCCGATCCTCCCTGGCTTTGCAGGCTGGAAAACTAATGGAGGGATGTCATGTAGCAGGTGACACTGTTCCCCCCAGCCTGGGCTTGCTGAGCAGGCGCAGCGCCTGAGTCAGGCTGCCGGTGGGAAAACCCAGCCTGGCGGCAGCGGGGCAGGAATGCAGTGCGGGGGCATGGGCCACCCCCAACCCCTGGGAGCTGCCATGTCCCCAGCCAGATACCAGCCCCACTGCCAGGCCCAGTTTTAGACATCCAGCTATTCCCCCTAGGAGCTCAGTGTCTGGAAAGCAAGACGTGGAGGCTGGGGGCTGCCAAGGCAAACACCGGCTCTGGGAACTGCTGCTCTGGCTCATCTGGCAGGTTCTTGCAAGAGCCCTGTTGGGCTGGCTGTGCCCCCCCACCCCACCCCGGGGTTGTAGACACCC
>JANZLQ010000095.1:35831936-35844890 GCA_026212715.1 Elanus axillaris
GGCTGCACATCTGGGCGGGGCGGGGCGGGGCGGCGGGGCAGTGACTCCGGCGGGGCCGGCGCGGAGCATCCCACAGCCGGTGCGAGCGGCGACCCGAGCCGAGCCGACACCATGCCCAAGTGCCCCCGCTGCCAGAAGGAGGTCTACTTCGGTAAGGGCTTCCTGCTCCCTCCCCGGCCGCCCCGGGGACCGCGGGGCTGTCGGGCTGCTTAAGCCGGGGTGCCCCGGTGCTGCACCCCGCCGAACTTCGGCTCCCCGGGGCTTACAGGTCCCTGTGCATCCCAGCGCCGCGGGTCCTGGGTGCCCCGATGTTGTGTGTCCCAGCAATGCAAATTCTTGGGGTGCCCCAAAGTTGCGCACCCCTGTGCTGTGGGTCCCTGGGGTTCCCTGGGTGGGTGGCCCTATAAATCCACGCAAGGAGGTGCCTCGCTGCAGTGTGCGGGCTGCGGTGGGTACCCCCGGCCTGGGGACGGGGCCACGGCACGGGAGCTCGGCCCTATTTCCTTCCCAGCATCGCCCACAGCCCCCCTGCCAGTTTGGAGCCCAAAGGCCTGGCTGGTGCAAGCTGCTGCTCTGAAAGCCTGGACAGGCAAGCAAGCACCTTCCCAAGGGCAAATCCTGCCCTGGGGCACGTTCCTGGGTCAGTGGGTTGCCCGCATGTTGGCCTGTGTGGTTCAGCACGGCAAGATGACAGCCCTGGGGTGTTATTTTGAAGCTGCTGTTGCAGGCTATCCACAAGCCTTGTTGGGCTGCTGTCTGCTGCTGGGCTTCAGGCAGATGTCCCCTCTCTGAGCCAGGGCGCTGAAGCTTCAGGTTCCTGCCTCTTCTGGTGCAGTGGTCCCGCTGTCCTGCCCGAGGCTATTTGGGGGGTTTGAGCCTCACCCAGCTGGCAGCAGCTGCTGAAGCAGGCAGGTTCCAGCTGCCAGACCTCCCCACTTCCCTGGTTTAGCTGACACTGGGGGGGTTTGCTGGGAGCAGCTTATATGCACTCCCCGCTTTTTAATTTACTAAGGGTGAGAGATCTGGGGCACGAGTGTTGTCACTGACTTCTGCGCTCGCTGCCTTATTTCTGCTCTGCTTGTGTGTGTGCCCCAACTTCTACTTCTGCTCTGCCAGAGAAATGGGAGGCTCAAACACAGGGGCTGCTCTCCCTGCCAAACAGCCATGTCTGTTAGTGATGTCCACCCTGGGGACGTGTGCTGGGGCTGACATGGGTGTTGCCTGGAGGGCTGATGGCTGGGGATGTGGCTCCGGTGATTGGGGAACATCTCTGCCTAAACTTGAACTCACTGCTTGCAGCTAGGCTTTGAGGTGGAGGTTTGGCACAACACGGTTTGTGGCTCCCCACTGCAGCCAGGGGTCCTGGGGCACCTCATTTACCCACGTGGCTTGATACCAGGAGCTACCAAGGGGCTGGTGTTATTGTCTGCCTGTCCGGTGCCCATGCGGATCTGCTTTGATCCCAGTCAGGGTGAGCTGGGTTTGCTGTGCCTGCAGGTGCAGCCACAGAGGCGTCGGGACAGGGCCATTTGACCAAGGAGGGGTTTGGCCCTGTGCTTATCAGGCTGCTTTTATGAAACCATCTCTGTTGATGCAGAGGCTGAGGAAGGTTGAAGAGCTGCTGGAGGACAGAGCTCGCTGCTTGATTTCTGTCCCTGGAGATGAGGAGTGCTGAGGCAGAGCAAGCCCTGCTCCAGGGTACCCTGGGCTCTCAGAGCCTGGCGGTCCTGCTCAGGCGTGCCTTGGGCTGCTTTTGGCCAAATCCTGTCTGTAGAGAGCACGGGTGAGGAGGAGATGATGCCAAGAGGACTGGGAATGATGGGATTTGCAGGGCCACCACCAGATATCCAGGGAAGTCTCACCTGTGTGGCTGAGAGCTGGGGGGGGCCCCGCTGCAGCGAGCCTTGGCAGAGCTCCTGCCCAAGTACTGGTGCAAATGTTTGTGCAAGAGGTGGAGAGGCTGAGCTCTTTCCAGAAACCCTGTGATGGGAGGGCCCTGCCACAGGCCAGGCTTGGGCTCCTGGGGCTGCCCCTGGGGAGGACGCTGTGGCCCCTGCCAGGCTGCGGGCACAGGAGGCTCTTTGTGCCACTGGGGAATGGCAGCGGGGCTGCCTCATGACATTTGGGCGCTGCCCCCGCTGCCACCTCTGCAGCCGCCAGCTCGCTCCTTGTGTAAGCTGTTGTGGGCATATTTGGACTCCAAAGAAGAGACACTGCAGGCTGCTGACGGCCTCCCCCTGGGGCACATGCTGCCAGCAGTGGCTCAGTCCCATTGCTCGACCTCCTTTTGCAGGCATGGGGAGAGTGCTCAGACCTGGCTCTGGCGGGGTTCCTGTGGAAAGCTCTGCTTTATCACTTAAATCCCCAGGAGTGCAGCTGCCAATATGAAGAGCACGTGTGTCTGCAGAAAATACCCTCCTCCCCCGCTGTGCCATAACTAAAAGCCACCCTGTGTTCCCCTTCTCTCTGTAAACATGTCCTGGCTCCAGCAAATAGCATGTTGTTCTCCCCCACAGCTGCCTGAAACCCAGCCAAGCTCCAGCCCCGCTCTGGTTTGCCATGGTGCATGCAGAATTGGAGCTGTGGCCAGAGTGCTGGTGGCTGGAGGGGACTGATTTGTGTTGGCAGGGCATGACGATGGCTTAGCCTCCCCTGTCCTCGTGAGCAACCCCCCCTTTGCCCCTGCCAGCTCTAGTGACTGCTTGGGCTCCACTTGGCTGGGGAGAAATTTATCCCCTTGCAGGCTAATTTTGGAAGGGGGAAGATCCCCAAATCTTTGGAAGTTGGATAGAAGTCAGTCCATCCGCACGGATGCAGTGATGTTCACCTTGGGCACAGTACTTCTGTTTCAGATCTGGGCCCCTGCATGTGCACAGCAATGTGTGTGCACAGTGAGCACTTGTGTTTGAAACATGGTGCCCTCTGTTCTGGACAAACAGACTTGAGAAAACGCCCCAAAACGTCCTTCCTAGGGTTGATGATGGGGAGGCCAACCTGGCCAAACTGACTTGTTGCACCTGTTCAGTGCCTTACTTAGCCATCTCCTTTCCATGGCAGCTGAGAAGGTGACTTCTCTGGGGAAGGACTGGCACCGGCCCTGCTTGAGATGTGAGAAATGTAACAAAACCCTGACGTCTGGAGGCCATGCAGAGGTGAGGTTTGCTGCCCAAGAGGTCCCTGTGGGATGGGCAGAGATGGAACTGAAGGGTGGTCAGGGCTGATGCTCTTTCTCTCTCCCTGCAGCATGACGGCAAGCCGTACTGCAACCACCCCTGCTATGCTGCCTTGTTTGGGCCCAAAGGTAGGGCTGCTGTGGCTGGGGTAATGGGAAGGAGAGGAAGGGGGCTTGGGGCTCCCATTTCTCGGTGAGGTGCATCCCTCAGTGCGCTCACCGTCCCTGACAATGCTCACCCTGCTCTGTCTCTCTTCCAGGGTTTGGCCGGGGAGGAGCTGAGAGCCACACATTCAAGTAAACCTCAGGTTGGTGCCTCCCCTTGGAGCTCCCCTCCTGCCTCCAGCTCCACGGGCTGGCTGGGGCTGTGCCCCACAAGGCAAGCGGGGAAGGCAGGCGCACCGCGGCATCCCTCCGGGTGGATGTGACTCCCAACACTCGCGCCAGTGCTTGGGAGCAACCTGCTGGGTGCCAGCTTCTCCTCTCCACCAGCCCCAAATGACTGTCAGCACCCGCTTAGCTCCAGCAGCAGATGCCAAAGGCTTTTGCTTTGTGGCCTGTCGGCAAAGACAGGCTCTGTCCTGGAACACTGTTGTCCCTGGGATGTCTCTGCTCCCAGCCCAGCCTGACTTCATCCACCCCTCTCTTCCATCCCTCTCCAGGTCTGACGGCCAGGGTTCCCAGCACGGCCTGAAGACAGCACAAACGCACCGCAACAGACATGCATTTTTGGTTTTAATTCACTCTGTACTAGACTAGCACATTAAAAGCAATAGGTAACCAAGGCTGGGGCTGGTGCGGAGAGGGACTCTGCTCCAGATGGAGCGCTGCCAGGGTGGGGGTGTTGGGACGCCCTGCCAGATAGGAAATTTGGCTGGTATTGCTGCTGAAGGCCGCCTGGAGAGGAGACTGCACCCTTCCAGCTAAAACCCAGCTCTGCTTCTGGCACCCAGTTCTCGTGGCTGGGCCCACAGTTGTATTTTCAGTCTTTAATAAACCAGACCGAAAGATGCTTCCCCCATGTAGCAGCTGTACTCTCTGTAATAGGGGTCCCGTGGGACTTGCTTGCAAAGTGCTTGCCGCTCATTTAAGGACCTCACAGTGGCCTCTGGATCGAGCCCCACACCATGTGACAGCTCCATGTGCTCCTGGTGTGTGGGGGGTCCTGCCTTTGGCTGCCCACCCCAGGGGCTGCCTGAGTCCTCGGGCGTGAGAGCAGCCCTTGGGTGCTGTGGGCACGGGGGCTGAGCGTGCCCCAAGGGAAGGGGTGGTTGGTGTTGTGCTGATGCTTATCTGGGGTTGGGGTTTTCCTGGGCTCAGGGGGAAGGTCTTACCTCACCCATGGCCTCACCGAGTCTGTGTCATGACATTTGCAGAAGTCTAGAGTGTGGTGGCTCCCACCGTAAGCCACCTCTTGTTGGTTGCGGCTGTCACAGGATTAAAGCAGAGGCATGCAGTGCTGCTGGATGAGGGTCTGAGACTGCTGACCTTAGGTCTCTGCGGCACTCAACAGCTTCCTGGGCATGTCCCAGCCCCTGGCAGTGCCTGCTGGAAAGCCATGCCTGTGGGCAGCTCTCAGCTCTCTGCTTCTGGATCTGAGAGGGCACTTTGCAGCCCTCGCTGGGGGCAGAGAGGTGTCTTGCTGGGAGGTGGCTGACTGTCACATCAGGAAAACCTTGTGTTTGCTGCTTTCGCTCTGAGCAGCTGTATGAAAAGGCCAAATAAGGCAGAGGTTACGGGCGAGGCAGAGCCAGCCTCCCTTGGCAGGGAAAGCAAAGGTGCAGTATTACAAAGCGAGAGTTGGCTTGCAAGTGCTTTGCTCTTTTGTATTTCAACCTCTTTGCCCTGCTGGAAGAACAGCACTGACAGATGTAAAAGATGTCGACTTGAGGGATGTTTCTAAAATGGTTTCTTAACCATGTCTTTCGTTAACCTGAACCACCCCATTT
This sequence comes from Elanus axillaris, assembly GCA_026212715.1. Lineage (NCBI taxonomy): Eukaryota > Metazoa > Chordata > Aves > Accipitriformes > Accipitridae > Elanus > Elanus axillaris. The sequence goes on from JANZLQ010000095.1 coordinate 35,837,058, forward strand.
ACATATTCAGAGATACTTCATAACACACTGGGATATTTTTGTCTACATTTTATGCATGTGTTTCCTTAGAGACTGCTCTGCATCTTACTGTCACACCAGCCTCCCTGGGACTGGGCCAAAACCCTCAGGGGTCAGAGGTATGTGTCCAGTGTCAAAATCTTTGGCATCAAAAGCAGCCTGATCTGATAAGCATCTTAAAACTTCCTGTGTGCTTGATGCCAAAAGGCTCTGCACCCACTAGGTGTGCTTCGGTGGGACAAACTTGACCAGTGGGCACTGCCTCGCCTCCTACCCAGTTAGCACAACAAACACAGGGGCCTGTGTCAAAGGCAAACCCTGGCTATTGCTGTTCAGCCACCACCATGCCTCCCAGGCAGCCAGGGCTTGTAGGGCCCCCTTGTCCGCCCACTCTCACCGCTGCCCTTGCCAGCAGCCACAGCTCCCGGCCAGTGAGACATGGGCCTGCTCTGCACCACTGCTGGCACCCAGCCCACCCCTGGGGCACCGGGATGTGGCTTTCCTCTGCCAACAGGGCTTCAAAGCAACCTAGTGATATAATCTCAGCAGCCTTGAGTGTGCCAGGGAGATAGTGTTTACCCTCAGCATTAAAATTAACGGCAGACACAAGCCTCATCATCCTCTGGGTTTGCCTAAGTGAGTCCAGCTGGGAAAGGTACCCATGAATTGGGCTCCTGGTCTTTCCCATCAGGGACCTGCACCTAAACTTTTCAGGAGCAGCTAATTCCAGGTGCAAGGGGCCAGGCCAGAAGGGATGAGCAGGGAACCAATGAGAGGTATGGAAAAACCAAGTGCTGTCTGGGGAGGGACTGGGGTGATCCAGCCCTCCAGCTGAAAGCCCTTTCGCAGCTGGGGCAGCAGGCAGCATGCTGCTGTTGGCAGTGTGCTCCCGGGGGCTGCTGTTTGCTTCTATCCCTGCCACTGATTTGCGCTGTAGGTGTGGTGGCCCGGGGATGGCTCTCCTTGCCCTGGGTGCATGGAGGGATGCAGGAACTGTGCAAGGTTTGCGCAGCCTCAGGGAACCTGCAAAGAAGTTAAACCTGATGCTGCAGCTGCCTCACTCTGTACTGCACGTGGTGGGATTTAAAAGCTGGGGGTCCCTCAAGCAAGCTCTGGGGACAAGCCCTTGGGTATTGATTCCCAAATAGCTTGGACCATCCTATTTCTCTGCCTGTCCTGCAACAGGCACTCCCACTGAGATGGTGTTTAGCCCCAGAACTTGCTGTCAGGATACTCCTCTCTGAGTGCTGTGCTTGTTTGTACAAGTCATGCTCTCTGCTTGCTCCAGCCTTGATGCCGTGAGGTTGGGCAGTTCAGGAGCAGGTCACATCCTCAAGGAGCCTTGGTCAAAGAAAATACATGATAAATTGATTTTTTTAAAACTCGCTTCAGTCTTTGGAGAGGAAGCAGAAACAGCTGTATTGAATTTGGATAGGAAATCTGTGCCCGAGCCAGGCTCTCCCCTCTGATGCGCAGGGAGGCTCAGCAGAGGCTGGCGCGCCGGGGAGGTGGGCTGTCAGCAGACACAATCTTTTCTTCATTTAACGGCAAATCTGCATGGCCTGGAGCATGATCTGCACAGACAGGCAGCAGCGAGGCTTCCAGCACAGCTTGTCTGTGGTGCTCTCGGCTCTGAGCCCCAGCAGGACCTGGGGACGGGAAGGGACAGTCCCTTCACTCCCAGTGCGGTGATACCCTGGCTGTGCTACTCCTGCAACAGAGAAGATGGTGAGAGCAGGATGCTCAGGGCAAATCCCAGCTTTTGGGGGGGAGCGGCTGAGGGACACTGGCTTCGTGTGCCCCACCGGCTGCTCCCACCACTCTTGAGGCAGAGAGGAGACCCTTGGGAGGTATCTGGCAGCTAGCTCCCATGTCCCACTGGGTCACCAGCCAGCAGCCACAGGGATATCGCTGCCATCGCAGGTGGGGTCAGGGCATGTAGCCTCGGGGTGCCCATCTGGGACAGCAAAAAGTGTTTGGTGATCTCCAGCCTGGTGATGCCCAGCATGAAGGTCCTCTGCTTTGGTGACCTGAAACACCACCGTTGCTGACTCTGGAAGGAGCTATGCTTCCTCTGCCATTGTTTCAGAAGCTTGGGCTGACTGAGATCAGTGAACTTTGCGGATTATGTGGTGATGGTTGCTATAAACACTATATCACTGTAACAAAAAACCCAAACAACATCACCCATTCCTCTGGCAGCTGGGTGTGGGCGAGTCCCAACACCCTGGGTAGGAAAGCAGAAGAGGTTTTGGCAAGGGACAGGAAACAGGACGGGTTCAGAAACTAAACTGCTGCTGTTCCCCACCCCGGCTCTGCAGCTTTCTGTACAGAAAATAAAAAGGAGAGGGAGGCAGAAAGGGGGCTGGGGGGGTCATTTAGCTGATCTATAAGAGGTGGGGGTGTTGTTGCAGTCCCCGGTGAAAGCAGCGTGCAGGCAGGAGGGGCTGGTGTGGGTTGCCTGGCCCTGTGTCTTCCTCCCAGCACAGACAGAACAGACCTTAATCCAAAGTAGGGGACAGATATGTCCCTGAGCCCGCAGATGGCAAGGGGGATGGCTTAGGCTGGAAGCCTCACAGCAGGGTGCTGCCCTCAGCATCGCTCCCTAGGGCTGTCTTTAGCAAAAGAAGCAGCCCAGGGACAGGGCTGTGTCCTGCTAGCGTGGCCGTGGGAGCCAGCTACAGCTCACATCTGAGCTAACCTATGCTGGGGAGCTGGGGGGTCTGGTTCAATGCTGCCTCACTGAGACGCCGGTGGGGCCACTGACCATCCCCAGCCAGCTCTGATGGGGACACTGATGTGACACCTCTGGAGCAGTGATTTTATGTCTCATCCGTGCAGGCTCCAGCCCCTTGGGGCCACAGCAGCCCTTGCTGCCCAGGTGAGGCCAGGCACCTGCCATGAGGTGGCCAGAGGTTTATTTCCCTGCTGGTATGTTTCTGCAAATAAAGCTGCATCCCCTTCAGGAACAGGCAGGGTGTAGGCAGGGCCAGGGGAGTGTGGCACAGGGGCTGCAGCTGCAGGGATTCCTGCTCTTTGCTTCGTGGGGCTCAAGAAGACAAAGCCGGTCTGTAACTGGGTGGTACCCAGCTCACCACCACTTCAGATATTTTTAAGGCTGATCTGTGTTAAGCTCAAAGAGTTCTCATATCTTTTCGTCAGGAAAGTGTCTGCCCATCTCCTCACACCTCAGAAATCTGCCTTCTCATCCAGGCAATGGTAAGAGGGACCATGCAGCTGATGTCAGGCAGCAGGAGCTCTGCAGGCTTGTGTGGTGAGCTGAGACTTCCTGGCCCAGCTCTGCAAAGCAGCAGGTTGGGGAAGCCCAATCCCACCAGCGGAAACAGCTTTGCAGAGGTGGTAAAGAGGAGGTCAAACCTCATTCCTGATGGGGAACAACATCCCCAGCAAATACTGAAGCAGCTGAAGGTACTGAAGGCAGAGGGGCTCTGGGTAAGGGAGATGGCCAGGGACATAATGAGAAGCAGACGAGTCTGTGAATCATGGTACTGAAGACTGAGGTCTGATCAGGGAGCAAAGAGAGGAGAGGACGGGCTGTACCACCATCACCCCATACCTGGTGCTGATGATCCAGTGTTGGAGAGGAGCTGGGTGCGAAGAGCCCTGGTGACACTTGCCAGGTCCAGGGTGGCTTTCCCCAGCAAGGAGCCTGAGAAGGAAAGTTGGCATCAGGCACTAGAGCTGCATTTTACTGTCAGGCCTCTTGTGTTATTTTCAAGGAAAGAGGGACAGTTTCCAAAGGGGAAGGTATAAAAGCTTCACACCAAAGCCTCTGTCTTTCTTGGGTGAGTCTTGGGTTAAAGGTCCAGGGAGGGAGAAGGCAGAGGGAGTTTCCCTCAGTGCAGAGGAACGTCAACTTGGCTATTTAAGTAAAAAGGAAAGGGTGAAGCTCCTGAGAACAGAGAATTGCAAGATCTCAGATCTTTTTTTTTCTAATCCTTTCCAATTCACTTATCATACTGAAAGTGCAGACCCTGCATCAGAGGGCCGAAACGCCAACGCCTATCTTAAGCATCCAACTGCTGGGAGCTGACCTTGAACAATTCACTGTGTCCAGGAAAATCTGTACTAGAGTATTTGTGTAGCCATTATGGTCCCTCTTGGGGACCCAGTGATCTGTAAATGTTATGTGATGCAACTCAGTGTGTTAAATGTGTGCTGGCCATGCTAGCAATATCAGCACCCCTTGCAGCCACCAGTGAGGAGGGTGCCAGGCGGCAGCTCATTGCTCTCGTGCAAGGAGATGCCTACTTGCAACCTGATGTGGCTGCTCTGAGTGTGCTGATGGCTGGACTACAACAGCAGAGGTCCCAGGGTGGCCAGTCTGGAAGGCACCATCCTCTCCCCAGCCAGGAAGGGCTGCTCTGCTGATGGAGATACGAGCCCAAAACTGATCATCAGCAGCAGATACTGGGGCTGCTCCATGCCCAGTGGAAGCTGTGATCCCTTTCCCAGGTGGTGTGAGGCCAAGCATTACTGCAGGCCTGCCCTGCTATGCAGGCACTCTGTGTTCACAGCCCTTGTGCTACTCGGCTCCTTTCTGCTGGCATGATGTTCACCTTGCTGCCAGACTGTGCCTTTTCCTGCTTGGGTTAACCTGGCGTCCCAGCGAGAGAGAGAGTATAAAAGAGCCGGGAGGGCTTTGGGAAGGAACTGGAAACGTTTGCAATAGGGAACAGTGCAGCCTGCCCGATCTGCTCAGGGTGTGAAATGCTACGATCACCCAAAGCCTCCCTTGCACAGGCAGGGAGAGCAGCTGCTCTCTGCTCTGATGTCTGCTCAGCCGTCACCGCTGCTGTAGGGAGGAGAGGAGTGTGGAGAGGAGCTCCGGCTGCCCGGAGCTGGCCCAGGAGTGTGGGAAGCACCGATGCATGACCCCAGGGCCTGGCTGGGAGACAGGCTGGCTCCTGCCTGCACCTTTACAGGGATAAAAGCATTAAAAAAACCCCCAAACCAAAGAAAAAAGCGCAAGCAACTTGTTTTCCCAGGAGGAGAGCTCACACCTTCCCCTTGGCAGGGCTGGGCTGAGGTGACATCAGGAAGCGGTGCTGCTGCTGGAGCGAGCAGAGATTGCCGTTATCACATACAATCTGCATGAGGCAATGGGATGCGGTCGTCATCTCTGGCAACGGCCACAAACAGTGGGTCCGTCTGTGGTGGCAGGTTGCCATGGCACAGGCACAAACAGGCGCCCTCGGCCCTGACTGAGTCACCCGGGATGGAAATGACCCCAGCTGACACATTGCGCCAAAAATGAGCGGCTGTGCAACATCACACGAGACCTGGGAACCAAAAGAGGGTGAAGCCCAGTGACCTCTCCCCAGGAGGAGCATCCCTGGCCTCTCAGTACCCGCCCGGACCTTCTCTTCCCATTGTGGTCCCCACTGCCACACTTGCTGCTGGGGCAACCCGCAGCTTGGCACCTCCTGAAACTGCCTCGGTGCCAGGGCAGAACTGGGGGGCCTGGAAGAGCAGCCAGGCAGCTTGAGCCAAGCTCTTGGAGGCTTCTGCTGGTCTCCTGCGACCTCACAGATGCACGCTCTGACATCAGAGTAATGTGCTGATGTCAGCCAGTCATTACTTGTTTGCATCTGTCAGTCCCCGTGGGGCTGTGGGGCTCCAGACAGGGGAGGTGATGGTGGCCGGGATGCAGTGGGGCACGGGCTTTGCTCCTGTGGGGGTGGCATCGCCATCCCTGCTGGGACAGCATGCCAGGTCCATCACACCATCACCTCCTTTGTCTGTCCACAGCACAAGGTCCATCTCTGCGGCAGGAAACCATTGCCTTCCCATCGGCTTCTCCCACCCTGGGAAAACCGCCCAGGCAGCCAGCAGAGCAGATAAGTGGGGCCTCGCATGCCGGGACTGAGCCCCCGCTGCGCCGTGCCGCGCCGGAGAGGCTGGGATTTGCTGCCTGGCGTCCGACTTGCCCATGGCCGGGTGCCAACCCTCCGCAGCGCCAGGCGTCTTGTGTCAGCTGCGCCCACGGGGCTGCATGCCGGGGGAGCCACGGGGCCAGGGACCAGGAGGGCGGCCAGCCCGGCTCTGGGGTGCCATGGGGCTGGTCCGGCCAGCGGAATGGAGAGGTGGCATGGGGGCTCTCGGCGTGCTGGGATGGCGTGCAACCCAGCTGCTGCTGCCATGCCAGGTGATGATGGTCCGTGGCTGGGGGTCTGGCATCTTGGCCAGGGGATAAGAGCCCAGAGTGGGGGGTGATGGGCAGGACCACCCACTGGTGCATGCATAGTGCTGCTGGAGAGCCCTTGTCTCGGCAGCGGTAAAGCAGGCAGCTGCCCTGGGGAGGAAAGGCCTAGACAGAGGAATGTGTGTGGGGACAGGGATGGCTTTGAGCAGGGTTTATGGAGTGGTCAAGAAAACACAGGAAATTGGCTCCAGCTGAAGGTCCTCCTGCCCGGAGACTGCATCAGGGACGGGAAAACAGACAAGCGATGTGTCACGGAGGGACCAGACAGGGCCCGATAGCAGCAAGGTATGAAAAGCCAAGAAGGATGCCAAAGACAGCAGAGGATTATCCAGGTCCGATAAGGCTCTGGGCAATAAAAAAGGACTTTATGGGCTGTTGGGAACCAAAGGCAAGGAACCGTATGGAGATGCCAAACCTGTTAGGAAGGAGAGCAAAGAAGCGGATAGAGATTGCTGAGCTAGAGCTGGACGAGGTATAAGGAAAAATGCTTTCCAGGTCATTAGGAAAGAAGGAGGATGTGAGACAACAGCTGCTAGAGAAGATATTTTAAAAATGCTTAAGCCTGGATAACTCACACCCAGGGGTCCTTTCAGGGCTGGCTGGAGCAGCAGCCAGGATCTGTGGCGCTGGAAGAGCACTAGTGCAGCGCTCGGCGTCGGAAAGGGCCGTGCTCCGCAGCACAGGGGTGGGAGGCAGGAGAGACAGCAACAAGAGGCGAAGAGTGCAAATGCAGTTCACGTTAGCAAGCGAGGCTTTGCTGAAGGTCTCGTTGGACCAGTGCGATTTCTCTCCTCATTGCGAGCAGCCGTTTGGCTGCAAGAGGCCGTTCTGTAGCTGGAAGGAATTTCACGTGTTATTTCATGGAGTTCAGATGTTGGGAAAAAAAAAGGGGGGGAAAGCCTCATGGTAGATCCATAGATAGTACATTAAATGGGTTATGAACTGGGTAATTGGCCAAGAAACTACCAGTGGAGGTTTCGGGCAGGTCTTATGTACGGGGGGATCCCTGCTGTGCTGGAGGAGCAGACCAGTCTCCCTGGCACGCTGTGGCGGTGGTCCCAGTGTACCACCCGCAGTGGGAATCCACCTCAGGGCCAGGTTTGAGCCAGGTAAACCCCAGCCGAAAGGTGGATTTTTTCTCTCTGTGACTCAGGCTCTCTCCCAAATGGCAGAACCGTTTCTCCCCCGCCACACCCACCAAGATTTAATCTCCGGGATTGGTTCAGTTAAGAGTTTATACGCCTGGGGACCCCACTGAGCTGCGAGGAAGGCGGGAAGCCGGGGATCGGAGCTGATCGATCCCTGCTGCCAAAACCACGCGTTCTCCCGTCGGCTGAGAAACCATTTCTTGGTCTGACGGCAGTGGAGTCGTCTGTTCAGAAAGGCCCAAGCGGGGTTTCGCCCGAAGCCCGGAGAAGGGCTCTCTGGGGCGGCCCAGCCGGGCAGCGCCCCACACGCAGCTCTGAGGGAGCGCCCCACGCGCGTCGCCCCCACGCGGCGCAGGGGCCAGCGCTGCAGTGCTCCCTCCCAGCCGCCAGGGGGCGCCACCCCGGGCGGGCTCAGCGGAAGGGCGCGGGGAGGGGCCTCCA
>JANZLQ010000095.1:35845199-35866135 GCA_026212715.1 Elanus axillaris
GGTGGGGGGGGGCACCGGGACAGGGGCAGCGGGTCGGGGCGGGCCGGGGTGGGGGGAGGTCTCTGTGGGCGGGCAGGGATCCCTGTGCGGTGCCGCGTCCCGGGTGGGGAGGGACGCGGGCACCTGTGTGGGGCCAGAGCCTGGGACACACACACACACACACGACTTCTGTGTGGGCCCCAGCTGGCTTGTGTTACCTGCCTGTCGACAAAGTCACTGCTTTTGAAAGGGTTTTATTTTGTGGTGGTTTTCACTTAAAGCGGATTTGTCACTGTGGTCTGCAGCTCCTTTCTAGTGTCACCTAAGGTTTGCTTCCCTTTACACCGGCTTGGGTCTTTCTGCTTCAGGGCCTTACAGGGCAATGGTTGCAAGGCCTCCAGCTCACATGCAGGGTGCTCCACTTGTTCAGTTGGCTATTTTTAAGCATTTTACGAGTATTGACTGAAATGCCAGCTGTAAGAGTCACTGTCTCACTGTCTCAGTTTGTCAGTGTGCTGTCTTTGTGTGGCCAAGCTATGCTTTCCAGTTCCAACTCATTGTGTGCTGCCTCTTGTTTGTGAGTTTTTGGTACTATCAGGGTCAGATTTTTTCAGTGTCTCCAAGTGCTTGTTTGACTACAGGTGAGTTGTGCCATATGTGGTTATATCGGAACAGATATTTTGGAAGCCGTGCGCCTGTATGCATGTGTCTCAAAGGAGAAGTGCTGGGTCTTGCTGTACAACCAGCATTAGTGGCCTTTCTCTTTCTGAGTGCACCTTACTGTAGGTAGCGTTCATAAGACAGCTAATACGTGAACCTGTCTGATTCGACAGTTGGCAGGATGCAGGTGTCCTCTTCCATGTAACAACTGATGCTCAGATAAAGGTTTAATTGCCTATTTTTAAGACTAAAAATATGGCAGATAGTTTGCTTGCTGATCTGCCCCCCTCTGTCTTTTGCAGAGCCTGGATTTCTGGAGGCTGCTCTACATTCTTCTGAAACAAATCCACGGAGGCAAATGGACAGAGTCTGACACCATAGGTAACCTAGTCGGTTTGGCTGACTGTACGATTTCTATCTGTCCCAGGGAAGTAGTGGGACTGGTTTTGTAGCACATTTTCTTTGGCTTCTTGTTGTCTGTCAGGAATGCCCTATTTTGAATACCTGTGCCACCAGCTTACTATTGCATCACAGCTGTGCGGGAAGGTTTACTCCTCTTTGGCTTGCTGGGTTGTCTTGTGTCTGCTAGGGGCTCTTGCTTCCCTTTGACATTTTACTGCAGGTAAATCTCTGCAACGATCTTATGCGTTCTCAGCATCTGCAGAGATAATTACAGAAATAGATTTGGTTTTCCTTTGATTACTACTTTCTCCATTCCACATATGACGCATGATGCTGTGATTAATTTTCTATCAAGTCCTATGTCAGGGCTGTGAATTGTAGCATATGAACCATAAAGGCAGTATTTTGGATTGAAGTTCTAGGCAAAACAAAGTGTGTGTCATTATTTTAGAGGGACCATGAATATCTCTGTGGACAGGGCCACCACTCCAGAGAGAAGCTGAATGCAGGTTGACTTCTCACAATGACAGAGCACGATTCACTTTGTAAACATATGTTATTCCAAGTATAATACTACTCTCCAGACTTCTCTCTTGAAAGATGTCTATCTAGAGCCCTTCCATTGTTAGAGGAAGTTTTGGGAATGGGATTGTCTGTGATGGAGAAAGGTGTCCTCAGACCAAAACAACTTAAAATCTGCTTTTGCCCCTGAAAGCAAAAAACCCTAAACAACACTGATTAAGCTCCTGAAGAGCTGCCAATCAGATGGCTCTGTAAATGGAGTTGAAAAAGGCTATGCATTGTGGAGTATGGAGCAAAACCAGCATAGCTTTGCTGGTAGTTCAGCAGGCAGTCAGCACGGTTCTGTCTTACTCACAGGATTGCTATTTTTCCTTTGGCTGTTTTTGCTTTTCTACTCATTCACACATCCACAATCTGCTGTGTATGGTAAGTCAATTTATTGGCTGTCTTCTACAGCTTTGTGGAGGTGGTCCTGCACAAGTGTAACCTCACTGAATCCTGGCTGCTCCCATACTAATTGCTTGTAGCATTTGGAGACAGGATTTCCATGTGCATTTGGCAGGTTACTGACTCTAGAGAAAGCAAACCTAGTCTCTGTTGTTAGACTGCAAGGTAGGAATGTGTGGTTCTGCTCAGAACTGCTGAGCTGATTTTTAAGATACTTGTTAGTCACAACTTGGTGATTAAAACTGAAATTCAGGTTGGAGAGCTCTACTGTTTTTCAAATTACACTAACTGCCTTTGCTTGGCCAAGTGAATGAGTTGTCTGCTGCGAACACAATCAATATTTTATTGCCTTTCTTCTCTGTCCCTGCTCCTGGAGTGCTTGTGGTCTTTCATGTATTTATTTCATGCAAATGAAGTGGAAGCCCTGGGCATAGGGACTAAATAACTTTCTCAGGTTTGTACAGGATCCTATTGCACAACGAAGAATTGAAACGGATTCCTCTAATCAAAGTCTAGTGCTTTAGTCTATGGATCAGGCTTTCCTTTCTTGCTGTTTTTGTATAACCTCTTAATTATCTTAGCTAAAACAAGGAGAGCAACAGCTGCCAGATCCCAGAGGAAGGCTGTGAAGACTCCTTTGGTATAAGGGTTACTGTGTGCATAAGAACAGCTTTCTGGCAAAGAGGAGCCATACTCACGTGGTCTTGTACCCTTTCTTTTTCCAAAGGACACAGTGAACTTTGGCATGTAGTCTGTGTGTGGTTTTGGGGTCACAGTGGTTCTTCTCGCTACTCCGTAGAGTGAGACCTACATTTCAAGGGTTGCATGCTGTTTGTTGGGCCTTTTGCAGTTGTGAGGTGCTAGAAGAAAGCAGTGTGTTGCGAGGACAGTGCTCTTACAGATGAGCATTTTGCTCATGGGAAGGACAGTTTTTTCTGGAAGACTTTTCCTTGATCTGTGTACTCCTTTTTATCAAGTGACTTTGGAAGTTGCACCCCAGTGCGTATTTCTGGTTCGAGTTAGTAGTTTTCATTAGTCAGTTTTTGATCTAATCTTGTCATATAGGTGACTTTTAGAGGAGGTTAAAATCTACTTTGAATAGAACAGCTACTAGTCATTCCTGTGTTATGGTTGTGATGTGATATTGTTTAGAAAAACTTTCTGGATCCTGTTTTTAAATGGTTGATGTGTTTCATTGCCTAGCTAGCAGAAAATAAAATATTTGAAAAATCACATTAAAAAAATCCGTACGGTTTGATGTTTTAAAATGTAGGAACAATTGCATTCTTGCAAAAAGAAACCAGAAACCCCACTGAAGCCTACCAGTCAGTGGTTATAAAATTCTGCAAATGGCTCTTTTGGTTTCTCATTTTGGAAGAATTTTTTCTTCACACAGTAAAAAACACTTACTGTAAACTTTGGTGGGAAGCCGTTAATACGCTCCAACCCCTTAAACATGTCAGAATAATCGATCTCTTGTTAGTGGAATATGAGTCAACGTAAGCTGCGGCATAGAACTTGGGGCATAACCTCACTGATAAAGTAATGATTAGTAGTTTCATGCTGCTGTTTCTTCACAGAGGCTGAGAGCTGATAGACTTGGTTAACAACCTAACAGCCACACCAGGTAGCAGTGCAATATGCATTTAGGTAGTTGGAGGAAATGTTTCTTTCCTGGAGTCGCAATTCATTTTTTACAGTGTGGGAAAGAGGTCTGGAGCTGCAATATATTTTTGTTTGTTTGACAAATGAAGTGGAAAATGTTCTTCTGCAGCAGTAGTTTCCCATAATACCACTACCTATGCAGGTGTTTCTTGCCTGAGTGCATGAAGTAATGTATCTGTGTCTGTTCTTGTACTTGATTTAGTTCCTTTCCATCTTAGCCTGCCAGGCTAATGCATAACCCTTATTTGAATATGATGTTGTAATTCACTGAAAATACTCTGCAGGATTCATAAAGCAGAAGAGCACAGCTTGAGTATAGTTTTAAGAGAGCTGAACCGTGAGGTTCATCCACAGCTTCGTCCTTCTTGCTGAACATACTTTTATAAATAATGTGCATGCAGAAGGGGATTAGTTGGAAGGACTGTGTGGGTCTTTCTCTATAAATTGCTAAATCCTAATGAAATGCTGCAAGAAGATGTTGTCAAAGAGGAGATGTTTGAGTGACTGGTGTTACCTGCTGTCTGAGTGGTGGTTTTTCCTCTCTCAGCTGCACATTATGGAGGAATACATCTTGGTCTTGGGTACTTATATAGCCTCTACTGCCATTTATCTGACCACCGTTTCATTGTAAGCAGAGCACTGTAGAGATGAGGAAAACTCAGTGACTTCTCTAAGGTCATGGAAAGGCTCTTTGAGCCCCAGTTCCAGATCCATGCTTTGACTGCTCACCCACAATTCCTCCCTGATACTCACACCAATTGTACCTTCTCATGTGAGGGCAATGTGTTGCAGAGGGAGAGATGAAATAGGGGAAGATAAAGGACCAGAGCAACACAGAGTCAGGTGATGAATTGCCTTGGTGGATCTGGTCCTGAGTGGTATACCAGAGCAGGAAAATGGTGATAAAGGAAAAAGCAGTTAGATTGCTCTCTATTCCTTCTTTTTGATATGTGATTTCTTGGGGAGCTCCCTGAACTGCAGATGGCAGCATGTGATGCTTGTTTGCTTTGAAAAGGCAGGAAAGTAGGTACTGGTCTTCCTTCCTTTTGGAGTATTTCTACTTGTACCTGTTATGGCAGTTCCTTTCTTGACAAACGCACAAAGAAAAGTAAAGGGCAACATGAAAACCTAGCTCATGTGAGAATGTTCAAGAGTGATCAAAATAAAATCTCTAATATCTGCATGCTCCCCTGTGCATGAGGGATTGGAGTGCATATCTACAGCAAGATTTTTAGCAAACCACAGACGTTTCTGCCACTCTAGCATCGTGAAGGGAAGCTGCTTGTTTTTACTTTCACAGGTTCTGCAAAAAGCAAATGGAGTGATTTAGGTGTTTGGGTTTCCTTTTTGTGTCTTTAATGCAGAAACAAGCTAGGTTTAAAACCATTTGTCCAACTGACACATGTTTCTGCAGAAGCTCTGCTATGCAAAGTACTCGTCCTACAAAAATTAGTAGCTCTGCACCATCATGTCACCTGCTTAATCATGCTCCTGATCTTTTTTTTTTTACTTTTCAGTCATGGTTAATGTCTTGGTCAGGAATTCATCTGTAGCCTTTACATGGCCAATCATGTATTCTTGCTCCTACTGCTGAATGAGGATGTGTAGTAATCTGTGTAACGGTTTCAGCTGTGTATTTGGACTGAGGAGCACTCTTGGATATAGGCATCCCCTTAGGGATCTGCACTTTTGTTTCCCTAAATCCTAAAGTTTGCCAAACAGTGCAAACGATATACCTTCCTCTGGTTTGTCAAGGTGCAAAGGGCTTGGTGGCTCTTTATGACCAGTTCTTTCCAGCCTCAGTGGACCTGTAGCAATGTACTGCTGCTATAGGGTTACGAGCGTAGGTCAGCTTATAGCTCCTCCCTGTGTCTTGGCTTTGTATTACTTTTGGTGGGTAAGATTCCTTTAGCATGTTACAAATCAAGTTAAATCAACCACTAGTCACTGTGAGAGTCTCTTGTAATTAAATTCTTTTTCAGAGCAACAGGATTTTTTTTCTTGTTTTGAAGTTGGTCGTTATGTGGTTTTTGAGCTTCAGCAGTTGATGCCAGACAAAGAAAGACTACGATATGTGTCAATGCTAAGGGATGTTTTTACCACAAGTGGCAAGGAGCAGGCAAATGAGTATGTAATGTGAGGAATTGGTACGTTAATTAAGGACAGCGGTGACAATCTCTGCTTGTGCGAGGTTTGTACGTCCTGTTATTTTTGTGTGTGTGAGTGTGTACGTTTTTTATGAAACCCGTCAGAGATACTGAAACATTATACTGGAGAAGGGGAGCAGCTTTCTTCCTTACTTTGTAAGAATGCCTAAACTGGATCAAACTGAAGGTTCTTTTAGCTCCATCCAGCTGTGGCAGCTGTCAAAAGTGGATGTCCAGGGGAAAGGAAAGAGCAAACATAGAAGGATGCATTCAGGGGAGTATTCTTTCAGCCTCCAGTAATTTACATCTCGGACTTCCCAAACCAGAGAGGATATCTTTGTATTTCATAAGCTTCTATGAACTCCTGTTCTGTAAATCAAGTTCTTCCTTGAACCTGTGTAACTCTTAGTGTCTGTACTGTCCCATGGCCAGAAGTTTCAGAGCTTTGCTGTGTTTGTGAAGAACATCTCTTTAACTTGTTTTGACTTGCATGCTTGCTAACTTTGTTTGGTGGCTCACAGTTCTTGTATTGAATGTCTTGCAAATGGGTTATTCCCTATTCACCCATTCCACAGCACTCATGGTTTTAAAGAGTTTTGTTGTATCCATTCTTAGTCATCTTCTTGGCTTATGTTGTCAGTTCTTACAATGAAGCTGTTCTGTACTTGTGTTTGTACTTGTCCTTTCTCTTTGGTTTTTTTCCAAATCTTGTGTAGCTGTTTTGGGACTGAAGAAATAAAATAAAGCTAGCACGTATTTAAATCCCAATGCTCTTGGTCACATTGCTTTTGAACCTGGCCACACCAAACTCCTGGACAGCCCTCGAGACACCAAAAAGGCTGGATGAGACGCAGTGAATTTGAGATGTGGGGTCAAGTGGATACACAAAATAATATAATATTGTTCCCTGTGTTCTGTTTAATTTCCTTTCTAGGTTTCTCACATTCAGTTTGCTTTTGGATGCATATGACAACCAAGTGTGATATTATCATGAAAAATCTTACCATCTAAGATGGTGTTCCTGATTCCAGTGGTCAGCTCCAAGCCTATCGCTATGTCAGTAAAGTTGGGATTGTTTTTGCCCTTGTGCGTGTAATTTTTCATTTTTCCTAAAAAGAATTTAATCTGTCATTTTAAAGTTTGGGCTCATCAAGTTCTGCGGTCCTTTACAGTCTGCCTGCATTCCCTACTACTGAGTGATACCACATCAGCACCAAATTTTCTCTCGCTATCATGTTGTCTGTGTGTCATTTTGAGTTGGTTCAACAGCAGCTATTTAGCACAGAGCCCTCACTTGAAACCACCGTTTGTTCCTACCTTCTGTTTCTCATCTGCTAGGCACTTGTCATTGATTCAAGCACCTTTCCTCTCCTTCTACACAGTGGCTTAGTTTCTTTGTGCTAGTTGAATCCCACTGGGAATTCTGAATGTCCTGCATTGGTTGAATCTTCCTTAATCACTTGCTTGTTGTTGCCTTTGGAGAACTCCAGTAGCTTTTTGAGCAGGACTTCCTTTTACAACAATTGTTGGTTCTTCCCCAGTATGTATTGTTTATCATTGTGCCCCCTAATTATGTTCTTTATTATAGTTTTGTCTTAGTACAGAGCTGAGGCTTACTGGTCAGAACCTTTTTTAATAATAGTTTTCTCTGTGTTTTCTCAGTAATTTAAAGTTCTGTAGTGCTTGTCTTGTAGCTGTCAGGTACCATTTGCTGGTGTGAAGGAATATGGATCAGAGCATTCCTGAGAATTAAATAGTCCATGTGGTCTGGTATGCAGTCTGGTGTGCTGCATTATCTCTGCCTGTTCACTGGTGCTCAGAGATTTGCAGTGGGCCGTGAAAATCCCATCTCTAAATTCCAGTTTCATTCAGGAGTAAAGTGACTCAGAGTGTTTACTAATTCATAGCATGCTTGGTGGCTCATAAAAAATGAATAGGTGAATTGGAGTCTTGTTATAGTGGAGATGGCTATTTACCTTTTTTGCCTTTGTTAATCTCCAAGAGACCATTACTGGCCTTGATCTCAACTTTGAATTTCTTCTTTTCCCTTAGCAGTAGCTCCTGTAGATCAGAATGGGGCAGCATAAAGAAGGCTTTTACCTTTTACCTCTTGTCCTTTATCAGTTTTTGATAAAGACTAGTTTCCACTGTCCTCCACTAACTAATCTTAGGCTTGATTAAAAATCTTGCTCTCAGAGGAGGCAGCAGTTTCTGGAGCTGAATGGGTAAATGCATTGAGTAGTGCAGTGTGTTATTCTTAATTGTTTTCTTCTTTTCAGATAACCAAATTAGGTTTGTAAAATCAGCGTTGTGGTACCATGGCTATGGCAGGCCAGAACTCTATCGGCTCTCCTCTGACGGCTCAGCAGGTAGTCGGGAGCTGCTGCTGGCATTTTCCTGGCTGCTCCACAGACTCAGCCTCTTAGAGCAGCTTTTGGCTCGGAACAGAGTAAAGACAGGGGATGAAACCTCTGTGTGCACGGTGAGCATGTTTGTGTCCTTCCACCTTATCTGTCCATAAATAATGTTCTGTGACAGCAGCTGTGTTATCACCGGTGTGTAATGTGTAGTTTCTTGGTACCTTTACAAATAAATGCTGTACTCCAGGGTTAGAAATACTTAAAGGGGCCAGCACCTGGAACCTGTTTTCTTTCCCTTCTCTAAACTTTCTATGTGCAAGTGATCTGTGTTCCTTCTCTTTCTCAAACTGCTACCCCTACCTGAATTCCCTGATTTTTATTTCCAGTATAGGTGAGACCACTGTGGAAGAGTGCAAGTAAGTGAAAGTCTTTGATCTCTGTGCTTCTGAGTTTTGTGCTTCCAGACTGTAGCATGGGTTGTTGAACAGTGTAGGCAAACAGGTTTGCTGTGACTACTGGTTATGTTGGCTTTGAGTAGAGAAAGTAATCCTAAGGAAAATAGTACTTTTCAAAAACTTCAAGATCTCAAATGGCAGCTACTGCCCTTGGGGGTAACTAATGACCTTGTAGCCTCCTTGAGAGAGCAGTGGGGTATATTGTGTTTCCATTAATAAAAAGATGTTAGCACATAGAAAGCCTGCTCTGAAGTAAGCTAAGGACAGCTGTTTGTCTGCTTCAGCTGCAATATATATATGTGATTTTTTAAAAAAAGGCAAAAATCCCCACAAAAACACAGTCTAGTAATGTTTGGTAATACTGCTTTTAAAATCTGTTCCTTGCATTTAAGACTGCATGCACATGTTACTGTATAGACAGTTGCTCTGGAGCATAGACAGAGAAGCTCAGGAGAGAAGATGATGTTTTTCCATGTTTATGTCTTGTTTGTTGCAAAGAAACTGTCACTGCTCTTAACAGATAACAGAGTGAATTTAAACTAATCAATGCAATGTGTTAGTGTGGCCAAGGCCTTTCTAGATGGTTGTGAGTTTGTTCTAAGTCATCTTCCTCTGGTCAGACATTAATTACTGGTCAGCCTGGTACAAAATGACAGGCTCACAGAATTGTCTCATTTTTTGGCAAAGGACATTGTAGGTCAGAAACCCTGCCTACTGGCTGATATAATGTCTAAGACTTTGTGGTCTTCATGGTCATGTATACGTGCTCCCTTAGATTGTAGGCTGCCTGGTTTTCTGGAATCTTTTTAGGGGACAGCAAAGCAGGGAAGCCAGAGCTTGGAAAGCTACGCTATGGATACAGTGGCTTTGGAAGGATAACACTTGTACAAATGGAAAACAGTTGAAAGGGAAGAGTCACCTTTGTAACACTATTAATAGTATTCTGAGAAAAGGGACCCCTTTTGCTACGCTACCGTTGGTTGCTGCACAGAATAGAGAGCACAAGAGGTGGTGCTTGGTGCGCTGGGTGTGAGTGGTGGTGCCCTCCAGTGATCTGAAGGGTGTCTTGAGACTGTAGGAAATACACACTTCTGGGGAATTTTTACTTTAAACTTCTCTTACGTTTTTCTTGTTTTTCTTGTCTGGTAGCAGGTTATTTTTTGTGTCCTTAATTTCTATTACAAGAGAGCAATAAGTGCAGTGCAGCAGCGACATTTATTCAGGAAATGGGGCAATGCCTATGTTACTTTCTCTGAAGGTCTTATGTTTTGCATTTTCCAAAAAGAGATGAAAGAACTATGATAATACAATGTTATCTCTTATGGCCACACAGAAGCACACTGAGAAATGTATTGCTGTGCCTTTCGCTGCAATTCTAACCTGCTCTACCTGTGTTTCTTAAAAAGCCTGAAATACGTATTTCATGTTTTTATCCAATAACTGTCTGGAACAGTGTTTGGAAAGGTTTACAGGTCTGGAAAATTTTTTTCAATAGGCCAGACAAAAAATTTGTAGACTGGGAGTTGGACTTAGCATGTGTATATAAAGCTCATTGTATTAATGGCAGCATTTCTTCTATGGTGTTCATCTAGCAAGTTTTCATGCTCCAGTAAAAATAGATGTTAATGGGGAAAAAATTATAGAATGTAGTTACAGTGTAACTAGTATGTTTTGTGATTCTACATTACAAGAAAGTTAAACAGACTTTTGAGGGAGAGGTCTTATCTTTTACTTGATCAGCTAGGCGTTACAAAACCAATAAAGTCATCCAGTAAGACCCAACCAAATTAAGATCTAGGAATGCACCGTTAAAGATGTAAGGAGGTAATGGTGGGTGAGAAGGAGAAGATAGGTGGGTCACACAGCTCACCTTGGTTAGTAAGTCAGTTCCTTGTAAACCACTCATGAAAGCCTGTTGTTTGTTGCATAAGTGTGGTAGTTTTTGTTATTGTTACATATTGTTATTTGATAATTCTGTTATTTTATGGTATACGTTCATGTGGCAAAGTCTACTCACCAGTCAGACAGCATTCAACAACATAGCCCTTAAAATCGTAGTAAGAAAGGAGGAAAGTAAGGTTGTCAGTTTGATACCTGACATCTTGTGAGTTAAAGTACAACTCGAACAATTGGAAGTACTGGAATTTTCAGTCTGGGAATGTTAAATACCAGGCACTTGTGATACTTAAGCTGGAGTGTTTGAAGATGTGTAACGAAGTGTAAAGGTGTTGCTACACATGCCAGAGGTATAGTCTCTGCAGTTGTAACTCTCTTCTATTTAAGTAAATTAAAGGAAAAAGGTAAAATGAAGAAGTAAAAAGCTTCACTAAAGATCTCTCTAAAAAAAAAAGAAGAGGAAATGCTCTTTAAAACAACTGAAATTCTCAGCTGAGAAAGAGCTTGTAAAATATTACATCACGTGGAATCTTTTTTTTTTTTAAATGATTACAAACATTTTAATTTTTTTCCTGAAATGAAAATGTTGCAAAACAAAAATCCACGAAATAGTATTTGGTTCTGTGCATTGCTGAAATCTCTGCCAGAATCAACAAAGTGTGAAAGCCAGTACTTACTGGCAAAGCACATCTGTTGGTCTACTAGTGAGAGCAAATGTGAAGAAAATCCTTACCCTTTGTCTTCATCTAAAAAAATGGGACTCTCAAGAACTGTAGACATAGCTGTAGTTCAAACTGATATTCATGTGCTTTGCTTTTAAAATTTTGTCTGAAATCCACAAAAGTGGACAGGGTCTGTTGTATGAAGAAGAGGGAATGCAGCTAATCCCTAAATTAAGGGTGCAATCGTGTTCTGACTATTCTTTCAACCTAAGTTTGAAACAAAGCCTACAGCCTGCTAAATTGCTGATAATATGCCAAATACCCAACATATCAAGGGCCAATTAAATTAATTCCTTTCATTTCATTTCAGATTACCATTCTCTGGCCTTTTTTTCTTTGCAGTTCCTTAGCAACACAGTTTTCTTCCCCTGCAAATTGAACACTTCCATCAGCTCTAAAGGATTTCAGGCTGGTTATTTATAGAGGGACAAGGGCATTCATGACAGATGATGGACATGGAGCTCAGCCGCTGCATGGAATTCATAATCTCAAGATCCTGAGCTGGGGAAGGCTTCTACAAGCTTACTTTTACATGCACTTACATCTTCAGAGTCCTAAAATTATAAACTAAACAGTGGTGAAAGCATGATGGAAGGGTTAAAGGTGTTAGGAGGTAGTGTTTAATGTGGCTAGTGTGATTGAAAACATAATCTTGAGGTAGTTGTTGGTAAGGACAAGGTATGGTTAGTAGCCTAGGATGGTTATGTGGGTTGAGTGCTTTTGTGTGTTGGGTAAGAAAATCCTGCAGGGCACCTTGTCTCATGTGGCCTCCAGCTCATTTTTTTTGGAGGGGCAGTGCTGCAGTCTCTCCTGAGCCAGGGTACTGCGTGTCTGTTGCAGGATGCCCCAACGAGCAAGACTGAAGGAGCCATTGCTCTCTCTAGCCTTCCACTGTTGGATCTCTTCCAGTATGTGAAGTTTATAAACTGAGGGGGGAGACAGTTAAAAGAGCAGACTGGAACCTGTGTTGCAGTGCAGGAGGAACAGGAGAGGGAAGAGGGGATTGATGGTGCATGTCAAACTCCAGTACCTGGCTGCTGTAGTGCAAGTCACTTCTCTGAATTTACTGTGCTGATCTGTCAGCAGTTTGGTGACTCTAGAGGCAGTAAGTGAAAGTTCAAACCTTGCATTGGTCAACTCTTAAAAAAAAAAAAAAAAGTAATCTCTAATTCTATTAGATCTATAAAGACTGAAGTACCATCTGAATTGGAGGTTCATGTTGATTTACTGAAGTGTCCACTTGGGTATTCTCACCTGTTGTTATTGCCTTAAAGCACTGGGTGATTGATGGACATTGTCTTCAAAGGCTTTTTACACTCCTTGTGGATTTCTGTCTCAAATATGCACTGCGGTGATGTCAGTCTTAACATCTTTTGTTGCTTTGGCGATCATGTACAGGCAGATTATTCTCAAGTGCCATTCATTGATTCCTATTTACACATGAAAATCCTGGAGTACAAAACATATCTGAAGACCTGTAGGTGAAACGCTGTCTTTCACTGAACATGTAAGGCAGACCTGGGGAGTTCTTGAATTCTCTCTCTCTCTTTGAGAAGCAGATAACTGCTTGATATGAACCTGCCTTTTTAGCACACTCACTATTTGACTAAATTTTTTTTGCTTTGCTTCTTAAATTTTAGTGATAACATCACAGCTTTCTCCAAATCTACAATAGTTTGTGCAGATAATAACAGTACTTTGTGAACATGTATTCTTTCTGTTTCCAGGGAGGAATACTGCCTGTACTGGTATTGTTTCTACAGCTGAAATTAATCTATGTGTGCCCCATAATTTAATTATGTGTGGAGGCTGTTGAGTTTTTTAGGTGGGGGTAGTGATGTTATATCCCTCATTATCACCAGGATATGTTGTACATTGGTTCCACTAATTCCCTCTGCCTGCTTCTTGCCCTCTGAGTGAAATTGGATGCCCCTCCCCTTTTGTGAATTTATCCTAACCAACAAATAGAGCTATTATGGCTATTGTAGTTGGAATTCATGCGTGTCTCTAGCATGCCAAAGTGAACTCAGTTTAATTACTTCTGGTGGGGAAAAATGAAACTAAACATGCCTTCTGACTCTTAGGTTTGCAATTTGATTAATCTTTTGTTTGTCACGGTCTAGTTTGGCTCACTGGCTATTTCCAATATAGTGTAAGGCTCATGCTTGGTCTAATCTTGTTGCTGAATTGCCTTTCTCTTATAGAAATCTTGACTGTCACTACTGTTCCATAAACCATGTTATTAGAGGAAAGTGTTAATGTAGCAGCCAAGCTCGATTTTCTTCCCAGCAGAAAACCAGGAAACCTTTGGCAGTAGTCTCAGTAAATATAAATTTTCTGGGTTTTTTTCCCCTCTTCACCTATTCCAGTGGAGGCGGAGGAGGGAATTTTATTAACCTATTGATTCTGACTCAGAAGCATAATTACTTTCCAGATCTTTATGGGCTATATTAGTCTGTCAGCCTTCATTTTTTGATTTTGCTCCTTTATTCCCTGTGCTTACACTTATATTCTCTTTGTCTTCCTAATAACACTCAGCATTTAACTTTTTGCCCCTTTTTTGCTACTATTGTTGCTGTATTCAGTGGCTGCTAAGGAACACTTTTTAAAAGCCATCCCTGAAACCTGAACAGAGGGCACAGGATCCCCAAAGTATCTTCTGCAGAATTTCTCTCACCTCATTTTTGCCAACAAGTAGTGCTGCTTTGCCCGCAGCAGCCTCATGTGTTTCGTCTGTGCTGCACCCCTCTCCGCACCGCCTCTGTGGGGGTACCACCAGGGCTGGACCTTTGCAGCTTGCTGGGCTCCTGTGTGGCTGTAAGTCTATTGTAGCAGTTTCATTGCACTGCTACCCAGCCTTCTAAAGGCTTCTGCTAGAAACTAAGGGAGAAAAATGCTTGAATTTTGCTTTTCTGCCTTTTGTACTTTAAGTCACCTCCTGAATAGGTAACTATTGAACCCTGAAGTGTTAATTTTTGTCTTCAGTTACTGATGTTGCCTGTAGGCTTAAACATATTTTATGGTCAGAGGTGATTAAATTAGGAATATATTTTGCCCTACAAGAGCTGGAGCATGTTTCAGTTTGGATTCTTGAAATGCATTTTTGTGTGTGTGTGTGTGTGTGTGTGTGTGTGTTAAAGCAAGTTTCAGGTGATACCTGAAACTGTCTCCCTGTTGTTCTGTATGTGCATATGTACATGCTATTCCTTCTGATCTTTTGTGCTTTTTTAAATTCCATTGGACTTTTCATGGAATACAATTTCCTGCGGTGCACTGGAAGATGTGTGGTGTAACATTTACTTTTGCCTGACACAGTGAATACACTTTTAAGAGTGGTTTTTTGGTTTTGTTTTTTTTTTTTAAGACAGCATGTCAAGGTAAAATGCTCTAAAAGAGCAGTCTGAAATGATCAGAAAGGCTTATAATTTATCGAATCTGCTGTTTCTCTGGCAATGTCTGAATTCCAAGTAAACACAAAGTTTCTTGAACCTGACATTACAGTTGATGTGTTCTGGATGGTGTTCTACCAACAGGCACTGGAGTCACTTGAGCTTTCATGTGAGGAAAAGATAATGAGGACTGGCGTGCTAATAGGAAGGCTCAGCATGGTCATACTGGTACTCTGCGCTTTGCTAAAATCTTGTGTAGGGGGCTCCTTCCTCGTCTGTTGCAGAAACAGTGATTTTAAGATTGTTTTAGTGCCTCTCCTGCCCTCCAGTGGTGGGGAGCAGCTGGTACCTTCTGGTTATCTTTGCACTACGGCCTTTTGATATAAATGAGAACATCCTCTGCTTTTGGTGTCCCACTTTCAGTGATCAGGGTTTAACTCTCATTGGAGGATATTTTGAAATAAAGCACTTTTTCCTCAGGAGGACAAAAGGAGTGTGCAAAGAAGGGCATGGCAGGCCTTCTACATATGGCAGAGCTCTGCCTCTTCTCTCCTGGAGGGCAGTTACTGATTCTTCTGTTGGCCTTTTGCTTCAGATTTGCTGCTGATGTAGTGTGCTGCATCTTTCTCTCTTCACTGGTTACCCCCTGTTCAGCAGCTTGCCACAGTGGAGCAAAATGGATGTGGGCAAGCAGTGCTGCAGCTGCAGGCAGAGGAAATGCAGTGCAAGGCATTATCTGTATTGCATTTCTTGAGCCCCGCAAAATGTGGTGTTCTGTGACTTAAGGTCTACCCTGCCATGTGTTTGTTTTAGTATATTTGGTGTCCGTGTTTGTCTGAATACATGATGCAGTGAGCTTTGGGATTTAAATGTTATTTTAAAACCTTGCAGCTCCAGAGATTAGGCAATGCTGCTGTGCTCTTTTAAAGGCATAGTGCTTTTGCTCTATTGCAGAGCTCTTAAGTAACCTCTTGAATGAGTGAGGAGGGATGGGAATAGGGACTGACTTGCTCTGGTGCCTCAGGCCTGTGGCTACCGCCAGACAGGTTTGTTTGAACAAGACAGGAATGGGTAGGAGCTGTGTTCACATTTTCTGTCTTCCCTTAGCACCTTCTCTTTTTCACTCTTTGCCAAGAGTGAGCTTTTGGGAGTGCTGTTGTGAGTAGTAATTTTTACAAAAGGCATTGAAATTTAAAAGCTAAAAGGCCTTGCGGAAACACAGGTTTTTACTTTTTTTTTTAATTGCTAAATATGCTTTGAGCATAACTTCTCTGTTGTGCACATGTGTTTGTGGAAAACATTCTTCTGTGCAAATATCTGAATATTTAATCGGTATGTGCATTGTGTGGGAGTGGGTCCTTACACCATTTATCTTTCCATGAATATGTCTAATCTGGATCCTACCTTGCCTAGGAGGAAATCCAATTAGTGTTGTTGATGGTGCTGCTAATGAAAATAGTGTTGTCCCTTTTGCATTCATCTGTTCAAATTGTTCCCTTTCACATTTTCCCCTCCTGCATATAGATATATGGCTGTGTTAATTAAGAAAGCATGTCTGATACTGTTATTTCTGGCTATGGTGTTTAATTTAAAAAAAAATTATGCTCCGTTTAAAGATCTGTAATTACACAGCTTAACATATGTTATGTCACATCAAAACCATTGTCTGAATTATGAGCAGTTCAGAACGAGTGCTCAGTAAAAGCTGCAGAAGCACTTTATTGGCTTGATTTATGTGATTGCTTTGCCTTTCCCGAGTCCTGCAGTGAGGGATCTAGATATGCTCCTTCCCACCTCTGTGATACCAGGCTGCATGCTTAGTGTAGTTAAGATTTGAGTAGTACTCGAGCGTAAATAGTTTCTGTCTATACCCAGATTAACTCAGGTGCAAGTGAGTAGTTTGCTGGGGGCATGCATTGGAGGCTTCAACTGGCAGTTGCTTTATTTTGCTCTGCTCATGGATCGATGTCAGGGAGTTGACTTAATGCACCTATCCATGGGTTAAACGTGTTATCCATGTTCCAGTAGGGTTGCTTCTCCATGGGAAGAGCAGCAAGCTGTTTGCTGGCTGTCCAAATATGGAAGCAGAGAGCTGATCCTTGGAGGGATTTGGACGATGTCCGGGGAAGAGCCGCTGCACACCGGGGATGAGCCGGCGGTGGCCAGGGTCTGTCCTTTACCGACAGGTGGCAGCTCGTAGTCAGAAAAGAGCATCTCCTGGGGAACTAGCCCTGCCATAGCCTTGTTTTTACAGCAATGCAGGCAGCATAGGCCCTTTCATTTCCACTATGCATACAGGGCATAGTCAATTTATTAAGGTAAGAATTTATAAGCATTAAAATAGCTATATGAATTGGAAAAGTACAGAAAGTGTAGAAGAGTGATGAAGTTGCACAACAGAGAGTTTTCTTTGCAGTACTGCTTGTGGCATATTGTAAGATCTCCACTGAATCTACACGGAATTTTGCTTTAAAACAATTTTTGGAGTTTGAATTCAAAGTGTATGAACAGAGCAAGATCTACTGCATACCAGGTCACGAAAATCCTCAAATGGAGGCAGTAGGGCAAAAAATGCTTCCTTCTCACATGTCTACAAGCACATTGATGCTTAAGTTGATTTTTGATAAACTATTTACATGGTTAAGTACTTGTTTAATTATCTTAATCCAGCGTTGGTAGAACTGCTCTCCGATTTCCAATAACATGGGATTGCTTTGTATTTCAAACCAAAACCAAAAGCTTTATTTCTGCTATAAAAGTTGAAACTTCTTAATCTTTAATTTCTGTTTAAACATGTTGCATGCAAGTTGTTTGCTCAGATGTATGGAATGTGAATGAAAATTGATATATCACAATGTCTTTTTTTGCACCTTCCTTTCTCCCACCCCTTATTCTTTTCCTCTAAGTACTGTTATATCTGATGGCTCTTTTCAGTTCAGTGTGTTTCATGAATCTAACTTGTCTGCTCAGAGCAATTCTGCCAGGAGGACTGTGTTGGCTTTTTTTGCACTTGCTTCATTGTCTAACCAGAAGTCCATTCACACATTTTGAGAATGATCTGGCATCTTTTTTCATAACAATTGGACTTGAAATAGCTTGGGGAGGAATGTTTAGAGCAAAACTGGTGTGCTGTTGGAGACTGAATCCTAGGCTGCTTTGCAAAAATTTTAAATCTGTGCTCTTAGGACATAAGCCATGTTTAGCTCTGACTAAGCTAGAGATGTATTTATGAGCCTGGGGTAGGTTTTGTAGTTTGTGAGCTACCTTAGTTGGGATGGTGATGTGTGGTGTCCTGGAATGTGTATTTTTTATGGGGCTTAGCTGGTTATTTGCTTGGATCTTTTACCACGGGAGAGCTGGGTTTAAGTTCTGCCTAAGTGTGGGTGGGCAGAGTGATAGTTCAGGAACTGGCTTGAAGAGAGTTCATGTAAATATATGCATGTCACCTTCATCAGGCTTCTGCTTGCTTTTCTGAGTCTTGCCAAAAAAATGGATATAGAGATCTTCTAACAGCAGTACTTTGAGCTTTTGGGATAGAAAAGCTAGCTTGGGGTGGGTTACAGTGGAAGTGGAATTGAGGGGCTTCACTCTAGACTCAGCTTAAGTTAAGCTAATCACAGGTGCTGTGGCCTGTCCGCATTGTCCAGTTTGACAAGACTAGCTCTGATACCGCTGGTGTAATGGGAAAAGACTCTTACACTGCAATGAGGGTATTGGTACACGTTGATGCGGCTTTTGTACTGCAAGCCTGTGACACCATTCTTTAGTTGGAGTCCATGCACCTCCCTTCTCTGAAGCAGAATCAAAAAGAAACATTAATTGCAGCAAACAGTGTACAAGTAAAAAGCTTTTCTGGTAAGTGGCTATGAAATGATCACTTCCAGAGCTGGTGTGGAGCATTCCAAGGGCAGGGATGCCACTGAGAGCCCTGGGTAGTTGCCTTGGCTGCTCTCTCTATGACTTTGACTAAATAATATGCACTTCGGTATTTCAGAAGTGAATGTAGGTGTGTACCCATATTGCTGCATAGATTAGATAAATTCACAATGATATTTGGAGCAAAGGCTCTAGCTTGGGCCGGTATTATGATTTTTCTCCCACTGGGAGAGCAGTAAATAGTCTGAGATTGTAAAGATGGGACTAGAAATTGAGGTCACAGTATAATATGCAAGACTTTTTTTTTTTTAACCTTGTTTATTTTATGCCAGGCTAAGTATTTCATAGCAAAAGTAAATTTTTTTGTACAGTTTGTGAAATAAATAATGGAGAGATCCTGTTAAAAAATGCATTGCCTGGCTTCCTTATTTTAATATTAATAAGGCAGGTTGCTACAATAAAATTAGCTCTGCATGGTGTTTGTCACTGTACTGCCAAAGCAATCGAGTCTAATGCCATTCCTTCCTGAAATGAATCCCCAGGACAGCAATATTTGTGCTGTTCTGAAACTTCTAACCAGGGAAGTTGGAGTTGAACTGTAAATTATGGAAAACCCAGATTTTAATCTGGGAATCCCACATCTGTCTTTGGCCTTTTGGCTTTCTGGCTGCTTATGTTAAGTGTTTTAATGTTGTTAACACATGCGTTTTCTCTGCTGTAGTGACTAATACCCCATTGCTTGGCTCGTCAGGCTTATTGACAACTTGGTAATTGTATGGGTTCGTAGCCCAGAAACCTCTCCTGGTGGGGGTAAGACAGTCTGAACCATGGAGGTACTTAGCTAGGACTGCAGCACGCTAGGACACAGTGCCTTTTGATTTAGGGGCACAGAGCTGAAGGCATCTGAGGAAAAAGAGTGTCATTGCAGTTGGTGCAAAGGAGATAATGTCTTTTTTTTATTTTTTAAAAAAGATTAATCTGTGCCTTTGAAAGGAAAAGCCCTTTACCAACCCCGTGCCCCTGTGATTTACAGCATGCATTTATCTGAGCCACTGAGAAAAGAGAAAAAACCCTGTAATTTTGATACATTTTGTTATGTGACCAGAACAGCATTTTTGTGCTTATAAATAATATGAACACTCATTGTATTAGGGGCCCTGTCAACTGAGGTGATGTCTAGGTTAAACTAAGCATTAGGGAGTTATTTGATCATGGTTATAGATATTCTTCTGCTGAAATCTGCATTTAAGGCAAGATTAAACCTCTTCAGTTTACAGTTTGCATTTTTAGTTTAGGATCTAAATTGGAATTAGATTCAAGCTTTGCCTGCCAACTGAATCTTAGATTTTACTGAACTTGAAAGTCTGTGAAGCAGGGAAGCACATATGTTTAAATACCATCAAGGTCTATGGGTCCAAATATCTGCTTAAGTGTTTTCAAGAAAACAGTCATGTTTCAAGTAGGCTTTTTGTATTTCCACTACAAAGAAATGTCTTGAGAGTCCAACAACGGGGAGAGACATTCTTAGCTGGTGAACAACTGTTCTGGATAATCAGGCCTTTGTAGTTCTGTGTTATTTCTACTACTTAAGATACACTGTAGTAAAAATTTTGGAATTACAGATTCTGTTTATTTTATGTACTTTCTATAGACTGGATGAAGTTGAAAGCTCAGCCTTACTTAACTGGCATCAGAAGTAAAACAACCCATGTCTTCCTCCCCTTTTAATTTGCAATCTGCAGGAATCTTAGCTGAAAACGGAGAGAGAGATCTGTTTGTAAATGTGAATGATCTCTTTGTGCAAGAGGCTGGGGGAGGTGGAGTTCCCCCACGTTCCTTGGGAAAGAGGTACGATAGAAATGTCTTGCTTTATGCCATTGGCCAAGCAGAAATTTCTTCCAGAATACGGAGATGGTTGTTGGTTGGTTGTTTCTTCTTCTGCAGCAGAAGGAAAGTGGGACAAGATGAACAAAAGAGAACTCTTTGCTTCTCCCTTCTTCCTTCCAAGTTATTCTAGAGAAAGGCAAAACAAGGCAAGACAGCTGGTGCAGCTGTAGTTGGGAGTGCCTCTGGACTCCTGGCCAATGTCAGCTGGATGATTGATCCCAGTGGGATGGGGGAGAAAATCAGAAAAGAAGTAAAACTCGTGAGTTAAGAACAGTTTAATAGAACAGAAAAGAAGAAAGTAATAATGATGATAATAAAACTAATAAAATGACAACAGTAATAGTAAAAGGACTGAAATGTACAAATGGTGCACAGAGCAATTGGTCACCACCCTGCTGATCGACACCCAGTTAGTTGCCGAGCGGCGATCCCCCACCCATGCCACCCAGTTTTTTCCTGAATGTGACATCCCATGGTATGGAATACCTCGTTGGCCAGTTTGGGTCAGCTGCCCTGGCTGTGTTCCCTC
>JANZLQ010000095.1:35866235-35941371 GCA_026212715.1 Elanus axillaris
CCCAACTTCTTGTGCCCCTCCAGCCTTCTCGCTGGCTGGGCATGAGAAGCTGAAAAATCCTTGACTTAGTATAAACAATACTTAGCAGCAACTGAAAACATCAGAGTGTTATGGACATTCTTCTCATATTGAACTCAAAACATAACACACTACCAGCTACTAGGAAGACACTTAACTCTATCCCAGCTGAAACCAGGACATGCTGGAACTTACTACTTTTTTTTTTTTTTGGGATTTTTTTCCTCTTTGGCTTGTTTGCCTTGTATGTTCTTCACTACTGAATGAATTGAAAGTGTTGAAGCTAACTTAAAACATTTCGGTATTCTCTTTTGCTTTTAGTGTGAAGATCATCTGCCTAACAGCCAGACAGGTACAACTGAAATAGCATCTGAATATGGGCTTGAAGACAGAGTGGATGTTCGATACCTTCAGTGGTTAAATGGGAGGCTGAGGTTCCAGTGGCGGAGTTTGCATGCTCAGCACCAAGAGCAATGCAAACTTTTGCACAAGGTAAATGATTCTTCTAACTCACTATGGCATTGTTTATTATTTAAAAGCCTTGTCGGCTACTGCTAACTGTACAAATTATTCTTGTTTGCCAGTTCTGCATTTTTTGTAGATAAGAGTGAACTATTCTGAGTATAAATACCCCCACCTTTCATGGACAGAACCATGAGAAAATGAAGTATGTAAAAGGTTCATAAGGTTATAATTGTTGTATAAAAGTCTGTCTTGCAGGTTGGCACATTAGTCACTTCTGCAACCAGAGGCTGTCTCCATTTTTCTCAGAAAATGCCTGGTAGAAGCAAAACAGAGCATTCTGGTCCCACAGACAAGAAGTAGTGATTCAGAACTATAAGTTCACCTGAAATATGGATTCAAAATATTAAGCCTGACCGTTAAAAGTAATAGTAGCAAAATAAAAAGCAGTTTCCCTTCTGAAGTACTAGGGAACATCTGAGCAGAACCTTCAAAGCAGAACCCAGTCTGCTTTTAAATCAGGTGTCAATAGTGGTCTCTACATTGCTAAGATTCCAGTTCTGTTCCCATTTACAAATGATGTTTATATGCCTGTCTGAAAATCACAGACCTCTGGGAGCATTCTGTCTGCTTAGGACGGAAAAAGCCTGCAGTCCCAAAGCTGAGAGTGATGGTGACTGCAGAGACAAATTTAAAAAAAAATGGTTCTAAAGGTAGTCCTCAAAGTTACTCGGTAATGTTTTCGCTAGGCCCCCTTTCTCTATATCTCTTCAGGTAACTAGTATGGAGCCACTTGATATTGTACCCAGAACCTTCACAGAAAACCTTTTTGAGAATAGGAACAGTTTTGAGAAATTTCTCCTCAAAGAATAACATTTATCAGAAAGTTGTCAGAATAGGAACAAGAAGGTTTTGAATGAAGATGCCTTCTTGGTTTTAATCCTGTGTCTGACAGAGCAATGCTGAAAACTATAATGAGGTTACATTTTGTTCTTTACATGAATTGATTGCTAGGGAAGATGTCTGATTGACAGCCCAAGGGAAAGATCAGATGCTGTGTGTGCAGCATCTAAAATAATCTTTTGCTTCTCTTTGCCCACTGTGAATGTGCTTTCCCTATCTAGGAATGAAGATAGCAATTCACCAAGAGTGCAGGTGCAGTCCTTGGCTTTGGCACTGAGATTACAGACAGTGATGCTATTGGGAGAGGTGGCTTAGTGATATAAAACTCAAATGAAATGATTGGCATCTTCTTCCCTTGATAAGTTACCTCTATTTAAGATATGCTGATTTTTTTAGTACATGAGGAAAATACCTCCATAACTCATCATCAGTGCTCTGATTTATGTAGTACTTGGCAGTGACAAATCATTAGGCAGCTTTAATACCTCAGCTTGCAGTTAATGAGACCAAGAAAGAATTAAGAGCAGGTTGAACCTGGAGCCTTGAGTACAAACAGATACTCTCAGTGGTCCAGATCAGGCACTGAAATGATGTGCTGATTGAGCAACATGCTAAACTTGTTGACAAGGGAGATAATGACCTCCTATGGGCATTGTACTTTGAAATAAACTTGGACTTTTTTCTCCCCTGTGGCTATCTGAGGAAGAATGTTTGCTAAAGTTAGGACTGTCACAGTCAGGCAAATATAAGACAGGTTCATTATTCTGCAGTTCCCTGGACCACGATTTCCAGAGTCTGGAAGAATAAGGAGGGAGAATGTTTCTCTGTCTGTCCAGTTTCCCAAAGCTGCCATTACTGCCTTCTCCAAAAGTCATCACTGGACTAAACTGAAAGCAGTATGCAGTGCTGGTGATGATTCTTGCTATCAGAATATGTTCTGCAGTGTATGTAGAGGGCTGCCATCATGGATGCATACACAGGAGGATAGATTGGAGCCCAGCTCCTCCATATGTGATCACACACTGATATTATGCGTGCTCAAATACGTATGTGCAGCTGTGGGAGTTCTGTTCAGAGCTGCAATAAAGTGCAGTGCTCTGATTTATATTTTAGTCTGAATTAAAAGCAGGAAAATTAAAAGGTAAAAGTGACTTTGGAAGGGACTTCATTACTGTGCCACATTAATGTTTACATTTATGGTAGCACAAAATATAACATACTTACACAATTTAACAGCTGCATAAACAATAATTGATATTTCCTGACTCTCTGTAGGGAAATTGTCTGTGCTACTGCATTAATTTTAAAACTTTTAAATTAGTCTGTTAGAAGTCTGAGCTGACCCAATATGACCTCTATATGAGCTGCTGCTTTTCTCATATGAACCACAAAACCAGTATACAAAAGGCTAATGAGTGTTATGGTTTTTAATTATGCTGACAGATTTACAGAGGGCTTTCTCTACAATATTATAATTATGGCTTTTACTTGCTCTGTTTAATAACTTAACAGGTTATGTATCTCAACTGTGGAACAGTCTTATTTACTGCTGATCACGAGCTATAATTTTTGCCAAGTAGTGGCGACACTTCCACAGATTTCATTCTGTGACTCACACAGGCTCTAAAATACCATATTCTCTATTTGGGGCTTTCTGAGAAAAACACATCACACTTGGAAAATATGGTCTTGTTCAGGAGATGACTGCTTTTCCACTCTGTATTTTTTTTTTAGTATGGATATTGCTACTGGAAGTAAGAATTGTACATAGAGGATCCAGCAAGAGGCTACCAAGATAGTCAAGGACTGGCTAAGTTGGGCATGACCTCCAAGAGGAGGTTGAGGGAGTTGGGCTTGTTTGCTCTCATGGAGAGGAGGGTGAGGGAGCGGTCACCTAATAGCTGCCTTCAGCTATCTGATGGGTAGTTACAAGGGTGGTAGTCACTAAGATTGATCCCTTGTCTTCTCAGCAGTACCAAAAGACAAAGGGGAAAGGGCCACTGATTATAGCTTGGCCAGTTCAGACATACTAGAAAAAGCTTCTCTGGGATGATGGGCAGCATTGGAGCAGGTCACCAGAGACACTGAATGGCCTCCATCCTCAGAGGTTTCTGAGACTCACCTCCAGAAAGCCACAAACTGATAGTCCTTGCCTAGCAGGAGGTAGGACTAAAGACCTCCAAAGGTCTTTTCTGTTTCTATGATTTTGTGAAAAATTCTGAATCGCTTGGGTGATCAGGGACATGTACTTTCAGATTAGAAGTGATGACTCATGTCTTAATGAAATAATACTCTACTGCCTGTGAAGAAAGAAAGGGTAAGGGAGCAGTAGGAGGGAAATATGAGGGGGAAACAAGCAAAAATAAATGGCTGTTCTTTTTCTAAAGTACACAGAGGATAACTGAAACTGATTGCTGGGGTCTCTGTCTGCTCTGTCCTGCCCTCAGCCACTTAAGGTTGATGGTATGAAGTTCTGCAGTAACCAGTGTAGGTTACTGAAGAGGGAAGCCTCCCTGGAGGTGCAGCCAGTCATGTGTTGGGAATTGCTTGTTCGGTGGTCTTGACTGGCCATTCCTCTTTGCTAGTTCTTCTGATGAGCTGCTTTTCAGTGAGTGCAGCTCCCAGAAGGCATGTTGAAGCTTACAGACACACACATGTCCTGCTGTAGGAGGAAGACTTCCTCAGGGAAATCTTAACCTCTCTGGTGCTGAGGAATTTTGCAGCCTGAGGCTATGAGCTGTTGAATAACATTATGATGCCTTCTCAACATGGACAGGTTGGCCTGCTTTGAAAGTATAATGCAGTAATACCATTATAATTCCCTTGAAATTCTCAGTGGTACATATTTACCTGATATACCTTCAAATATATGGAAGCGTGAAGGATAAATTACCGTGTTAAGGCATGCCTCTTAGTTCCTTCTGTTCTGTTTCTTCCTCTTTCTGTCAAGTGCCAGAGGAATATCTATCTGCCTGGTTTTTGATCCCTCTTGAATTCATAGGGGAGAGCAGCTGTTCTTAGTTGGGCTTTGAATTACCACTTTGCCTTAAAAAATGTGAATGAGAAGCCTTGCATAGTTTCAGAAAAACAGGTAGGAACCTGTATAGTTTAAAACTGGCATTGTGTTTTGGGTCTGTTAAATGCACTGTGCCACAATCAGCATGTGTAAAGAAATAGCAGAACAAGTGAGTTTCTGCAAAACTGATGGATTTCCTTCCTGCGGGTGTTTTCAGTTATCCTCTATCCACTAAAAGACTAGGACAGAAATTACACCTGAAATAGGGGAGGGTTAGATTGGGTTCAGAGGTGAATTTTGTTAAGCAGTTGAACATCTGGTTGTGGACTATGTGTATGGGTTAGTAGGAATAAAATTATATTAAATGGAATTCTTCGTGATAGAAGAAGAGTTTAACATTATCAGATTATGGTACAATGACAATAAGGGTCGTAATACGCTTGGAAACTGTAAGACCAAGAGTTGTATTCTGTCAGTAAGAATGCAGAGCAGCACTGGGAAATACCTCCTATGAATGGAATGGTTTCTTGTGCCTCCTCTAAAGTAAACAATATAAAATAAGATGTGTTACAGTGGATTGGATTGGTCGTATCTATATATATGATGTTGTAGCAAAAGAGTAAAGGGACAAGGACAAAGTCTTGATCTCTGAATAACAGAGACTGGTGCTGGGTGATTACCTGATTGTCAGTAATTCATGGGTGAGCTAAACTGCAATTGTTAGATGGATCTGTATCGTGGCATGAAGAATCTACCATGTTACTCTGTAAATTACTACATTGGTTAATTGTATCTTTTTTTGTCTTGAAATATTTGGTTTGAAAATCTTTGGGTTTTTTCCTTAAGTGAATTTGCCATTAGTTATCAGTAGCATGTTCTTTAATGCAGTAGAAGTTTTTCCTCTAGTGCAAGTGTGTGTGAACTATGAACAAGCCCCCTTTTCATCTTCTCTTAGGTGAATTAGACAAGCTGATCTCCCTGCAGGGTGTCTAAGCTCAATGGCATTTAGGAATTGGTACTGGAAACTCCCCAAAAGTGGTGCACAGTTAGGGGGCTGTGCCTATACTCTCATGCAAAGGTTAGTGTAAAAGGTTAAATTGGACCTGCCTCAACCTCAGTCAATTCCAGTCAGTGCCACGGAGCAACAGCTGTATGTGCTCTGTCTCTCCCTCTCTCACCTGCTCCTTTTACCTTGGTACAGTTTCCCTTTTTAAGCCTTGTTTCATCTTCAGTGTGTCATGGTTATCAGTAACAGATTGTAAAAATACAAATACTGGATTATTCCAGTATCCATCTAGTCTGGTCTCAGGGGAACACCTTATTCCTCTGTTGTTACAGCTTTAGAGTATTTGGTTTGGGCTTTAGCCAGTGATGCTGCTGCAACATACTTTTGAAGAGGGGCTGAAATTCATTCCTGGTGCTGGAGGCCCAAAGGTTTGGCAGCCAGAGTTACACAAGAATGCAGCAGGGAGAGGAGTGGCAAGTAGAAAGGAAGAACATTGTGTGGGGAGGTGCTCTTTTATTTTTAAACTCACATAGCTCTGCACATGTGACAGATGGTTGTCACCAGAAGTGAGTTTTGGGAAAGGAATGCTAAAATATTCTGAAGTTTCAAGGAAGGGCTGATAATTACCCAGTGCCTGTCAACTTTAAAATAGTTGTCAATACCCAAGTGTATGATAAAGTTCATATTAGAATAAAGGAAGAAAAGCAGGAAGCATTCTCAGTCTTCTGGCAGAAATATTAATGAAATATGAGCGATTGTCTGACAAATGTGCACTGCTATCTTGTTTGGCAGCTGCAGTTATTACAGTAACAAAGGGATCAGCTCTGAATAGGAGGAATTGCTTTTTATTGTTCCCTTGACTAACTTGGGAAGCTTCTTCATCAAGTAATTGATGATACCATCACCAGCGCAGCTGGGACAATGTCCCAGTAAGGGAAAGCCAACAATATATAGCAGCAAAAGAGTAACTTACTGTAACTAGGTAGCATTTTCTGCTTTAAAGGAAGAAATAAAAAATTATTCTGAGGGTATCCTTTACCTCTCTTAAGACTTCTGCTGTCTGTGTAAATGTTTTCTCTTTTCATGCTATGCACAGGAGCATGTGTGGTGTATGGAAAAAGACTTTTAGACAGGAAGAAAGAGAAATCTTTCAGTTTTACTGTGGCAGCAGCAGTAGCAATTCCTGCATGGGGTTCTGGTAGCAATACCTGATGGACCATTTTATAAGGTGATTGTGGTGCCTGATCATAATTTCCTGCAGGCTGTTTTAAAAAGTTCTGTTGTATTGGTGGTAGTAGTTACGTTTGTACTTGTTCATTGGGAATGGGCTTGTAACCACTGGTTCACATCACCATTCCAATCCATAGAGCTGCTAGATGATAGCTAATGATGTTGTTAATGATCTGGTCCTTGTACTGACACATATCTTTTAAATGAATCTATTCCAGATCCATTTATTCACTAGTGGCTCCCATATGGACCAGACCCTTGGACATTTTTCTGTCACAGAAACAGATCTCGTTAGACAACCGGAGAACTACAAGCAGGTAATGCTTGTCCTGTAATTCTTGGATGCTTAGTATGCTTTACACAAACATTGTTCAGCAGAAGACTGCACTCCTTGTCTTTTACTTGGTTTCCAACAGAAATAAGGGCTTATATATTGAATTGTCAGTTTCCTCACTTACAGCTTATATTCACCAAATTGTTTCCTCCAGTTTGATAGAACATAGACACAAAAGTATTAGGCTAAATTTTGTAAAAACTGGTAGACAGAGTGGGGAGAGACCTGACTGAATATGCTACTGAAGAAAAGGCTTGTAGAATAAAACATTCTAGATCAGTTGGCTGACTGCTGTTGTATACTGCCAGTAACCACATCTGGGCCTGTCTGTGACCTTGCCTGAGTGGGTCGTCAGTGAGAACATGGAGCGATTGGATTTATCTCTCCTGGAGATCCAAAGCACAATGCTAGCATTTATTAGCTCCAGAAATTTTACAAGTCGACTACCTTTTTGGTTAGTAGTAAGGGGCTTTATTTTGAAAAATATTTTAGAAGCACAGAATGGTTGAGATTGGAAGTGACCTCTGGAGGTCACCTGGTCCAACCCTCTTGCTCAAGCAGTCACTTAGAGCAAGGCTGCCCATGACCATGTCCAGATGGCTTTTGAATATCTCCAAGGATGGAGACTCCACAGCTTCTCTGGGCAACCTGGTCCATAAACAGTCAGCCTCACAGTAAAAAAGTATTTCCTTATGTGTTCAGACAGAATCTCC
Organism: Elanus axillaris; assembly: GCA_026212715.1. Taxonomy (NCBI): domain Eukaryota; kingdom Metazoa; phylum Chordata; class Aves; order Accipitriformes; family Accipitridae; genus Elanus; species Elanus axillaris. Next base: position 35,873,918 of record JANZLQ010000095.1, read on the forward strand.
TACAACAACATCATTTTTCCTAATGTACTGTTTTACCCTTAAGTATATATTTCTGCTGCTCTGAAATACTCAACTATCATAGATGTTTCAGTTTATTATTTGAAGTAGTACAATATAATACACTTGTTTTACAAATCAGTTTGTAAAAGTTCATTCTATGTGAAACTGAAACAAGATTGAAATTTTAAGCTCAGTCCTAACAAAATCAGTATTTGGCAAATTTCTGCAGTCTGTCCAAATCTGTTTTCTCACAGAAGATATTCCTTCTGCTGCTACCTTAAGAACAGAAGTGGGCATTGTAAAACCGCACACAAAGAAATTCAGAAAAGTAAATTTGAAGATGGGAGATAGTCTTATGTTCAAACCCCGTAAAGTGCATGTTAATCTTTCATTACTGAGCATTCCTTGGATGAATGGTTCACATCCAGCCTCTTGATAAGGTTCAGCTGTTTAGAACATTTTCCTGGAAAATTGTTGTTTTTCTGATCAAATGGCTAAGTCAGCTTGAGATTTTTTTCATTCCTGCTTCACAGTCCCCCTCCTATGGTTTGCTCAGCAGCTCAGAACACACAGCAGCACAGTCCTCAGAAGCCTGTACTTCATAGTCTTCCAGAGCTTAGCAAACGTTCAGAAAGGTCTGGTGGGCTGGTACTAGAAACTTCCAGGTTATGTAGAAGGACTTTGCAACTACCTTTTTCCAAAGCCTTACCCTGAGTATGTTGCTGACCTGTTACAGTACACCATGATGATACTCTAATAAAGCCTATTTGGTTTTGACTGCATTGATAATGAATCATTCCAGGAGTTTTCTTTCTTGTGTGCTGCTCCCTTTCCTGGATGTCTGCTTCAGGTATGCTGTTTAGTGGAGGCTCAGGTTAAAATGAAAAAATCTTTTCGTATTTTAAACATTGTGTTTAGGTAAAGGGCTATAGTCAAGAAGGTTTAGTGAGCAGCTATGTTGTTTGTTAAAATCTGTGGAGTCTTCATTCCACCTTTCCCATGCTTAAAGAGCAAATATATGAAACAAGGGACACCCCTTCAAAACAAGGGTGATCATTGAGAATGACAGAGACATGGTGGCAGAAGGTGTTTTCTTCAAATAAACTATGAGTGGCCATAGTCTCCAGCTCCTAGGCTCTAACAGGTGCAATCCCAAACAGGTTCCAGCTCCAGTGCATGTGTGTTGGAAATTCTTTTCTTATGCCACTTACAGCTTGGGACTGGTCCAAAATTGGAATTGTTTGTCAACATAATCAGCTGTGAAATCCTTAATTTCTTGAAGCTCTCAAACCTATTCAAGAAAAGGGGTTCCTCTAAGCTGCTCTCTTGTGCCCAATTCTAAAATAAACAGGAAAAATTGCAGGAAATTATCACAACACTTCAGTATATATATTTTCAAAAGACTTAAAATTCTCATTGTCATAATTTGAGCAGTCTTTGTAGTTTTTGTCTCCCCTTACCCTTATTTTCCAAAAGCAGCTTCCAGAAGTTGTATGCTCGGTATGTGTAAAGGGCCCAATATAACAAGGTGGTGTGGACTTGAAAACTCAAGGCTGTTTCAAGCATCAGTTTTCCAGATGGATATAATACTCAGTATACAAAGTGATGCTTCTTTCGAAAATGTAATAAAAAGCCTCTAATTTTCAAATATCTTGATAAGATTAAGTAAATTATGCATATTTGAATATCTTGGTTTTCAAATATTGGTGCAGATGGCAACACTCCGCCAAATGTTTTTTCCAAAAACTGTGAAATATTTTTTTCTCTTTAAGTAATGTGACATTTCTGTTAATGTTACCTCAAATAACAACCTGCTGCATGGATCAATAAAAAGAGCAAGCATGTCAATATGTCTTACAGTAATGTGCCCCTGTTGGTGGATGGTGTTATGAATTCCTTCATATGTTAGGCATCCTTCAAAGGCTAGAAATGCAAAGTGGATCGAAGTGTCAAAAATTAGCTATCACAGAAAGGACATTGGGCTGTTTTTATTGAAGCCTAGAGTTCATTTTCATCAAAAATATCCTGTGAGATAAATTGCTCTGACCTGTAATAAAACAAGAGATGTTTAGTCTGACAGGAGAAGTGTGATAGGATACAGATAACTGTGAAGTTAAACTTCAGTTTATGAAATGGAAAAGTCATACTACTGCTTTTCTATAAAAGTTGCACATTAACTTGTTTGAAATGTTCTTCCCTTGGATTACTGATGATAAAACTTTTAGTGCTTTTATGTACAGGGATTTTACTGGACATTATTATTCTTTTATCATCATAAATGTCTTTGTCAGATTCATAGAGCTGGAAGCTTTCCAAGCGTAATAGTTTTAATTACGTTTTTCTCTGGTGAGGCATGATCAAAATTCCAACTTTTCCTGTGGTTTGGCTTGGCTGTGGTGTGTGTGTGTGGCTGAGTTGCAGGTCACTGCTGTGTTTAGCTCCTGAGCCGCCCAGGGGTGTTGGTGAATGGGAGGTGATGTCATTTCAGCTGGTGTTCAATTTTCAGTTGAAGTATGTGTGCATGCTCGTGTTAGCTCCTGACCTCTACATGTATGTCCTTTCTTTCCCAATATGCTGTCATGTCTTTTTGAGCACTCCCTAGTTTGCAAAGTGTTGCATGAGAAATATGCTGGTAGTCGTTTTCTCAGCAGAAGCGCCTCAGTCAGTGGTGATGGTTATGAAACCATTTGCCTGCGAGGCCATGCTAGAGCATGCAAATTGGGGACAATTACAGCACAGCAGCATGCGACAGCCTGTGCATTGCTAGGGACCTTGGGTGTTCATTGTGTCTTTTCTTGAAAACCTCTTGTGCGTATCACTTAGGGTGTGCTAGAACATAGTCTAGAGCATCTTGAATATCTTGTGTTTTGGTACATTTTCCAACCTGTATCAGTACTGCTCGTTTTTAAAGTTCGCCATGTCAGCTCGTATGGGGCTGGGCAGCTACTGTTGTTTGCCAGCTTTGAAATATCTCAGGGCAGTAATGGAGTTCTGGTGTGTGGCACTGTGGCTAAAATAGTTTGGAAGTGCACTGGGGAGAACATACAGAAGATGTGGCTCAGGGTAAGCAACATCTGCCCCAAACTTTCCAGGTTAGTATGGTCTGTCTCTGTGGATGCAGTCACATTCCTCTTGTGACTGTGAGGACAGTGGTTGTGATGTGTGACCATTTGAGTAGTTTTTCATCATTGTGAGCATAATATAATCCCATTCTTGTCTAAGCCCATTTACTTTAATTCTGCATTGCAGTGTCACCAGTTCTGATGTTTTACCTTGAGTTTGAAAAAATGTATGTTGCACTTGAGTCATTAAATTAACTTTCTCATCAAATTGTTACCATATAGAGATCAATGAACTTTGAAGCAAAGAAGCCTAGTCCTTTGGTCTCTTCAGTCTCTTGATATATTGCTTTATAAGTGGAATCCAATCTTGCAGGTTTTGTGATTAGCAGAGATTAAAAGTGGTAATCAGAACTCAGGTCATTGGTACAATGCTGGCAGTGCTGGAGTGATCATTGAAATTGTAATGAGTAAAGATGACACCTTTAAATGCCAGTAGATCAATTTACTGAGTGTGACAGCAAATAAATAATGCAGCTGTCTGCCAGATAGAAATGCATAGAACTTGGATATGAATAGCTAATAATTTTGTTTTAGAATTTTATGAAAAAATATTTATACTTGTTGATCATTAACATGTTTTAAAGGGAATCTATTTGGCTTAAGGAACTAAGGTCCATGGTAGCAAGTAAATAGGAGCAAGTAAATAGCCTGTCTGACTTTGCATGCAAAATGTATGGTCAATTCCATGCCCATAAAAAATTCAGGTGAGCTTTCACTCTCCAAGCAGCAGGGATTGGTGGGATGGGGTAGGATGATATGGGCAGAGCATTGATCTGCTTTCTGGACTGTTCGTATGTCGGGGAAGGAAGCCAATGTACAGTATGTGTATTGCTTCCTTCAGTCAGATGGGACTCCATAATTTCTTACTGGGATATTCAAGGGGTAAATGATCAGGTTGTAAGATAAGTTGATTGTGGACCCTAAATCTTGTAGCAGTTTCCATTTAAAACATCTGTCCCAGCTGGCTGTTACAGATGGGTGACAACAGGTTTATTCTCTGTGAGTAATAGCCCATGGTTTGAATTCATGCAAAGCACTGAAGAGCTTCTGTTCTTTTCAGAACAAGTACATTCAGATTGGGAGCATTAGGAACTGATAGGATTTGAATTTTCAAAAATGTTGAACATGCATTTACTAGTTACTTTGCATGAAATTTGAGTCTTCAGTTTGAGTCATGTCCATACACATGTGGGCTTTTGCACTACTTGTATGAAGTCCTCCTGATCTGCTGAAGTATTTTATCTGCATAGGTATGTTAAATGGTAAGATCAACCAGTATATTCAGTGCACAAATACCATGTGAGAGTTTTTGGTCCATTTCTGTTTGAGTGACAGCACCACCTTCTGGAATGTATGTGAAGGCAGTGCAGCAAAAGTGAAGTCTGTAATCCAATACAAGTTACTCAGCTGGTTACTAAATAATTACTAAGGTACTGCATTATCTCCCGAAATGGAGCCTAAGTTACTGACTGTCTTGGATGAAAATGGAATAACTATGGCAGGATAATTCCAGCTGCTGTGTGCCAGGCTATATTTGATGTCCTTGTGCTGGGTGTTTGAGACTTCATGGAACACTCCTGGTGGTGACAGATGCTGCAGGCAGGTGCTAAATGAAAATAAACAGTTAAAATCCTGCTGCTAAGCTTGACACTGTGTCACATTACTGATTTGACACAGACCTGTGCTAGTATGTAGTATTTCTGTAATCAACCCTGTTGTGGTCTTGTATGGTAGGGGTGAAGGATTTGTAACTTTATTTGAATTTCAGAGTGCCTGCTAGGGGACCATCTGATATTTTATGATGTCCTTCCATCTGTTGTATAAGAAGCAGTTGAACCAACACATTTCTCAGAGTGTAGATACCAATGGAAAAAAATCACATTCATGCCATAGTCCGTGATGCTGCTTTGTAGATTAATTCAGGAAGCAAAGGCTTGTACTGCATGCAAATTCCAGAAAAAAGATTTGTTCTGAAAAAATGACCTTGAGCTTCAAGGACAAGCTGCCTTTGTTGGTATAAATTGTGATAGATTCATTATCTTCTGTGATGCTCTGGCAACTAATTCTGTTTGATCTGGCCCTCAGTTTTTTATATGTTCATTGCTTCATTCCCTTGGTAAAAGCCATAGTTGTCATTTCTATCATGGAATAGGATCAGTATTTCATGTTGTCACTACCATTCTAATTAAGGACAGCTTTCCCTATTTGTCATCATGTTTCAGTTTCTTGAAAGGAAAAAAATACTTGAAATTTCTTAAGTGGACCCTGCATAAAAAATAATACAGCATAAAGTTCAAGAGTAATTGCATCGGGGCTTGTGAGTATTTGTGAAAATAGGGGTTTTGTTTTTTGTTTTCAGTGCATGTTCTGTCTGAAATTCCTCCTTGGCCAGTCTTGACTCCACAGAAATCTTCATGGAGATTGATTTTACTAGGTGTTATGCCAGGCTCCATGTGAGCTCTTCATACAAAGATTTTAGCATGAACCAGTTTTCAAGGTGGGGAGAGACCGTGTTGCTGTGAATGAGACTGGAAAGGTGGAGAACAGTCTTCCCCAAATGAATACAAAGGTTTCTGACACAGTTCTTGGAGCAGTAGGGCAGAAGAGACAGCCAAGCCCCAAAGGATCTAAACACAATGAGATTTTTAGTCTTACTCTGCACACTGCCAGAATAAACTTAGTTTGAATCAGTAGTGACTCCTGACCATTTACTAAATCTGCTTACAGGGCTTCAGATGACCCGAATCTTTGGATTCTGGCACTGTTGAATTTTCAGAACAGCAAGTAAGCTGATAGATTCTGTAGCAGAGCAATTTTTTTCTTTTCCTTTTATAGAACTTTTTAAAGGTACAGGTTTTTCTAACACAATGCATCAAAATTTTTACCTGTTTCTAAGCAAGTTTGTTTTTCACTGATGATTGCTGCTGCGTGCATCTTTAAATAAGTTATTTAATGATGAAATGAGAAGAAGTTCTAGAACTGCTGACCTTTAATAAATTTCAGGGTTCACCAATGAATTGTATGTTAGACCCATGGACACACATGTTTTGAAAAGGTCAATTATGACAAGTTTTTTGAATTTGCATAATTATGCTCGCCACAGCACTTTGAATAAAAATAGTAAATGCTTTGCCCTTTTAAAGTATTCAGGTTTTCCTCTCTTCCTATCTTTAACTTGCTTTTACTAAACCATTCTAACATTATTCATTGAAGAACACTGGGAACTGGACTGAGTCTGTTAGGAGCTGTAGGCTGGACAGGCAGAGGAAAGGGATAGGATGATGAAGAAGAAAAGCCTCTTTTCTTTGGCTCTTGTTCAGGAAAGTCAGGAGCTGGGAGAGACCCCTGGACAAAAGGCCTGCATGAGGGCATTGGGAAGCAAGGTGGCTCTGATGTGAAAGAATTCAGGTTGTCTGAGTGAAAAGAGACTGAGTGAGGCACTTAAGAGAGGCTGCAGCAGGAGGGGCTGAACAGGGACAGCAAGGTCAAGTCTGGAGAGGAGAGTTAGGACAGGGAGCTGTGAATGAGTAAGACGAGTCTGTCTAAAGACATGAATCACTGTCTTGCTTCTTGTGGGTTTCTGAGAGATTCCCTGCTTGCAGGAAAATGTCATCTCCCTCCATCAATGGTCCAAGTGGACAACCTACTACTGCTCTGCTGCTAGTTACTCTCTTGGCCCAAGAATCTGAAGCATGTCTGGTATTTCTAGAGGTTATGATCCTGCAGATATGCAATGGATATGTCTGATGCTGCAGGAGGAATTTTCAAAAGTGTCTTTCTAAAACCACCAAGGATGTTAATAGTCTAAATTGGAGTACAATGTTGCAATGTAATGTATGTTTATTAGGATATTTTATCCCAGAACCATTGTATCATTCTGAGAGCAGACTCCCTTGTTTCTGAGTCAGAGCTGTGGTGAAGAAAGTGGTTCATGAAGGTGAAGTAGTAATAGAAAGAGTGGGAGAATTGTTGGAAGAGGAAGGAATCCTTAACAGCTGAGGCAGTAGAACTTTGTCCTGGAAAGCTGCATTACTTCTGTGCCCTTGGGTTCTCAAGTTCCCCATGGCAAGTTACTTAAACTAGACTTTCCATGGTGGGCTGCAGATGGGATGTTCACTTTTTTTTTTGTGCCCAATTTGATGCTCAGAGATCTGACTTCTGGAAATGTTGAGTGTTCCTAACTGCTACTGTACTTGGTGGGACCTCTGCTTGGAGCTCCTCAAGAATTTCAGCATTGAAGGCAGCATCACCTAGTAATGTCAGATTTAACCCCAGATGGTGTAGTAGGTCCTTGCAGCACACTGCTCTGCTGAAGTATTAGGCTGGATCCTACAGCTGGTACAGAGGTGTGCTTTAATGCAACCTGGGCCAGCTGCCTGGTTTCTTCCACTAGAGCTATCTGCTGAGGCAGCGTGCCTTGGCTATGTTGGTTCAGGAGCTAACTCATTGAAAACTACCTAAAGCATCCCTGCAAGTTGTTGAGTTGCTCTGGGTAGATGTATCTATGAAGTGCTTTATAGTAATTTTTAAAGTCACTGAAAATCGGGTCTCAGAAGTCTCAGTTAAGGCATCCAAAAGAAATGGAAGCACTTTACTTTCATCTCTTTGCTTTCATTTCCCATTTGTAGAACAACTATAATACTATCATCTCATCTCACATGGGTCATTAGGAAAGATAACTTGTTTATGTGGAAGATAAAAATTCTGTCTTCAGAATGGGATTTGAATGATGTATGGCAAATAAGTCCATGGCTTCCCTCTGAAGAATAGACAGAATAATATGCAATTTAAAAGGAAAAGGAATAGTTTGTGGAGTGAGCACCAGCCATTCTGTGCCCTTGGTGAGACAGATTATGAAGGGAAATATTGTGGTCACATAATTCGAGACCTTATACAAACGGGATGATCAAATTAGTGTTGTTTAGGCAGCTTGAATTCTGGCACTTTTTAACTCTGAATGCTTCAGTTTCCAACCTTAGCAGTTGTCTTGCTGGATTGTGCATTAAAAGTGTAAAACATACTGCCATATGCTCTGAACAACGCTGTCAAAGCCAATGCTTTTTTTTCCACTATTAAATAACTTAATGTTTTGTGTTGTTCCAGCCACAGTTACTTTAGACACTTTACATGCATGGTAGTCAGATTGGTGGGAAGTAACATGGGAGCTGACATTAATATTGCAGAGGAGAGCAGATCTGATAACATATTGAATTATATATGGGGCTCCAGCACCTAAATGCAGGAGGCCTGGAGGCTCATACAAGAAAGCTCGAGGGAGCTGAATGATCCAGAGTACTCTATTTTTCTTAGCAGTTGTTCAAATAAGAGAGTAGAGGCTGTAAGGATGGATTTAATATGAAGGTCGTATAAGGCTCAAACAAAGTATAGCCTCTGTGCTGCCATATGATGAGCAGGGTGTGGAGCGCATTAGTGATACTTGGCTGGTCTGAGCTGGCTTTCTGACCCTGTCCGAGAGTCCTGCCCAGTCCTAGGCTACTGCTTTCCCTTTGGTGCCCTGATATTGGCAAGCTGAATGATGGAGAAAGAACTGGCTTTAAACCCCTATGGGCTGTGTTGGTTGAAAAATTTATTTTTTCTCTCTAGATCGCTCTAGCTTGGTCTTTTTGTGGTGTCATGTCAGGAGCAGAATGCCTGCCACGGTGCTGTGCACAATGAAATCTGCTACACTGGGATGGGTAGAGTTTCAGAGCCTACAGGGAGGATGAGCTGTACTGGGAAATGCACATTTTCATTGTGTGTGAGGATGTTCAGCACAATACATTAAAGTGTTTTGGTGCTCTTAGTGGGACTGCCTAGGTCACCTTTAAAATCCAGAATACTTATGACTTATTGTTATTTTTCTGGGAGAAGGCTCTGTTGGTTTGAAGCTTGGTACATTGAAGGTTGTTGAAATTGGAAAAAGCTGTTGTATTTTGTTTCTTCTGGCTGTGTACATGGGAACCCCTCCTTATAATTACTGGAGCAGCAGTAGATACTGCCTTACAAATGGGGTGATTTGGTTGTTGTTATGTATTTCCTGTAGAGTAGGAGACTGGCTACTGAGAAAACGATTTAAAAATGAAATCAAAAAACTCTCGGTGATTCAGGTATCATTTGTCCTTCTCACATTTCATCACAAGGAAAGAATAAGCACTAAGAAAGCAAAGAAACTGTCAGTGACAGCATGTGCTGCCTACCCCGTGCTGTGTGGCAGGAACAAAGAATTTTATTCCTGCCCTTTTTTTTAATGATTCACTCTACAGAAGGAGGGGGTAGGCTGCCATATCATTTTCCTTCCGAAATACCGTAGGCAATTGATTTTCAGTTCTTTTGCTGACATTTATCACATAAAACATGGTTTGCCATAGTAGTTATTAAAACCTGTTGGAAACAGTGGATCAGGTACTCATTTGCAAAAATGAGGCAGAGCAGATGCAACCCTTGTCATCTGTGAAAAATCAGGCAGAATTACAGAGGTCAAATGGCTTCAAAGCTGCTTTTAGACAGTGTCTACTTGTAGCTGAGTTCCTGATCCTCTGATCCTCCTTAAGAAAGTGAAAGGCTCTGGCCAGCTGTGCACTGTACAAGCACGAGCAATCAAATTATGCAAGATAATGCATATCGGTATTTCTAAGGCAGATTCAAGTCAATTTTAGAAGGGATGACTTTGAAGAAAAGTTAAATATAAATGACTTGCCTTTGGATGCTTTGTGTGGTCTTCTGTTGGGGCAGACAGCAGACCAGTTGTCTTGGGTAAGGAATTTCCCTCCTAACTTCCCTGGTTGTCCCTGTTGTGCTGCTGCTGGAAGTTTTACCCCCCCCTTTCGGAAGAAGTGAGGCTTAGCTTCCAGATCCTGTCTGGAAGATGGACAAGGAATATCCAGAGCCAAGAAGCAGCTGGAGGTCAGGCTGGAAGTTTGGGGTTGATGACAGGCGATGGGATGAATGGGTACCTGTGGGAGAGTTAATTTAGGGAGGTTGGAGAGGCTAGAAACATATGGAGTGACTCTTCCTCATGCTGGAGAAAGAAAGAAAGAAGCCTCTGCAGGAGCTAAACTGCTTTAAATCTCAAAGAATGAATATGATCAAAACAATCTCCTCTGTTTCTCCTTCCCTGCAACTGTCTGCAGTGTCAGATGGTTTTCTACTCATCTGATGCCTGCTGTTACTGGCTGGTTCAGTTCCGCCTGCTCTGGGACAGGCACTTTTCACCTCCACAGTACCCTCAGATCCTGCTGGCGGTTCCCTTTCAAAGCAGTGTGGAGTATCCCATCCCAGAAAAAGGCAGAGACATGTAATTAAGCTTTGAGAAAGGCAGATAGGGACAGAAAATGTGCCTGTGTTTATGTATCACTACAGGAGAATCCTTATAACTGTGTTGGTTGGAGATGGGCTGGATAAGTGAGCAGTAGTGCGAGTGGAAAATTGTTTGGGCCACTGAAGTCACATTGGTGTCTGGTTGTTAGTGGCACACCTCTGGGATTAGCTTTTGGGCCAGTACCGTTTAACATCTTATTCATGGCTTGAATGATGGGATGGGGTGCACCACGAGCAAGTGTGTGGATAACACCAAATGGGGCATAGCAGTGAATACACTGGAGAGCAGCGCTGCTGTTCAGGGGGACCGAGACGGGCTGGAGAAACGAGCTGAGAGGAGCCTCAGGAAGCTCAGTAAAGGCTAGTGCAAAGGCCTGCAAAAACCAAAAAACCAAACCCAATACCTGGGGGTCCAGGTGGACAGCAAGTTGCCCAGGAGCCAGCAGTGTGCCCAGGCAGCAAAGGCTGAGCATGTCCCAGGCTGTGTTAGCAGGAACGCAGCTGGCAGGGCAAAGGGAGGGATCCTGTCCCTCTGCCCAGCGCTTATGAGACTGAGTGATGTGTGTCTGGTTTGGGCTCCCCAGTACAAGGACAGTGGCATACAGGAGCAAGTCCAGTAAGGCCACTGAGGTGGTCAGTTCTGGAGCACGGAACAGGCTCTTCTCACGGGTGTGCTGGGACAGGAGAAGGGGCAGCAGACACAAGTTGGAACATGATAAATTCTGGCCAGATATAAGGGGAACAAATTGCCGTGAGGGTGGTCAAACTATGGAACTAGATCCTGGAGAAGGGGTGTGACATCTCAGTTGTTGATGTTCAGGACTTGCTGGACAGAGCCCTGAGCACCTTGCTTTCAACAGGAGATTGGATTAGAGACCTCCAGAGGTCCCTTCCCACCAACGTGGTTCTGCTTGGCAGCTGATGGTGTTAGCACAAGACCAGCTTCTTCAGCTGACAAGCACTAGCTTGTCACCCAGCCATGAATCATTTAGTTGTTGAACTCTGTAGCAAATTTCACTTTCCCAGTGCCCCTTCTTGAGAAGGATGCTTTATTTTTTTTATTACTCCAGACAGTTTTAGTGCTAAAATATTTCTTTAGATATTTTTTAAGCAAGGTGGCCTCTGGCTGCAATTAGTGTCCCATTGGAAGAACTGGCAGCATTATATAGCAACACTAAAGCAAATCATTCTACCTCATGGCATTATTACCTTGATCTGAAAGTTTCCTCAGGCTGCAATTTGTCACTAATACTGCCTTCAGCTAAACTTATCCATACAAGAAAAAAAAAAAAAGGAGTTAATAGAGCTGCAGTTCTGGAGTTGCCATCACCTTTTTTTTGGGATGACTTATTACTTAGTACATTTTATTGACCAAGCATGTGGAGTTCTTGGTCCTTGAAAAACGATGTAGTGGTTCATCACGGACTCCATAAATTGCTGGACTATGTAGCGGCAATATCTTAGTCTCTTACACCATAAGAAAGGAAGGTATCTCTGAAACACAGTAGATACATACTGCACTGAAGTGGGTACTGCACTGTGTCTTGACTGATACGAACACTTCGTTGTGATTGCCAGCGACAGAAAAAACTGATAGGATGGTACTGAGTTTCACTGCTGCTTTTGTGCTTTTGCTTGTTTTATGCTGCACTTAACATAGTTTGAATGCTGTGACAGTGACAATGACAGTGACATACTATAATATAATTCCACCTGAGACAATGCAGCTGGAATTAATAAGCTGGAGAGACAAGGCTGAGGTGCTTTGTCATCGGTTGGCATTGGATAATTTATTTTTGGTGGAAGTGCTAACAAACCCAGTGGTGGCAGCAAGCTGCCCCAGCTCAGGTGATTCTTTGGGCCTGCACAGGGAGGCCAGGCAGGCTCCGTGGTCCCATACAGTGCTATGGAGAAGGTTGTGCCAGCACTTTGTGGCTGCAAGCTGAATGATGAAATTCCTATTTATTAGCTGGGTCAGCTGAGGCTGATGTGCAGGGGCCTGTGTGGCAAGAGGTGTCTTGTCTCCATATTCATATCAAAGTACCCTGGTCACGCTGCTCTTAACCTTCCTTGGTAGGAGACTTCAGAGTGAGAGTTGCTTACTTGCTACCATTCTTTGGTGATGGAGTCTGAAAAGGTCTCATTGGTCCAGACTACTGGACCTTAACTGGGGTATTGGGCCCTGAAGGAACAAATTAAATCTCAGGAAAAAAATGTTAAGGTGAGGAGCTTTGAAACTCATAAGCTATCTCTTGAATCGTGCCTTGACGCTAACAGTAGCCACTAGAGAGTGCAGAGCATCTTTGCTTGTGGAGTCTTTACTGTTACTGTTTTCATCCAAAAGAGAAATCAGTTATCAGCTTTTAAAAGAAAAGGGACTTCAGGCTTGACCCTCTTCTCCCGTGCCAAAATACGGCTATTGATGAAGGCTGATCCTGAAGTACCCCAGAGCTATGATGATCTTGTGATCCCTGACTGGGACCTCTGTCTTGCATCCACCACTGCATCAAAAAGACTCTTAACACGTCCATAAAGCCAAGCGAAACAGGACCACTGCATTCTGTAGCCTCATGCTAGTTGAAGAAGCAAACTGCAGTTAAATTCATCTATTGCAATGGCTTTGGTCACAACTGAACTGTTGCTGGAAAGCTGAACTTAACTGAACTCTGTTTTTTAGAGGTGAGAATGCAGCTTAGATTGGGAGGATACTGGTAGAGCTTTTTTTATAGCCTTGTAAAATTAAACTTTGTGTGCTATTGGCCCATAATGTTAACTTGGCTGTGCTGGCAGGTATTATTGTTTTTTTAATAGCCAAGGAAAAGGAGTTATATAGGAAATCAGCTGTTACTCATGCTTTGCAAGTGGTTTCGGATTTGTGGTTCTTTTTAAATATGTTTGTCGCTTAATTTAAAGCACTGTGTTAAGATACTAGGAAGAGAAATGAATTGACATAAGGGAGACTGTAACAGACTTTAAATTAGTAGTTTCTCTAGTCAATAATGCGTATTTTAAACTGTGTGAAAATACCTGCATGCATGATAGGCTATGGTGGCTTGTCAAAGAAGAGCTAGGCTGGGAGAAACTGTTTGTATCAAGTTGGCAAGCTTAGACTAATCGACATATTCAATAACTTCTAAATTCATTGTTTAACTAACATGAACATCTGTTCATGGGTCTCCAATGGTGGAAGCCGTTTTTATGTTTCTTTTTCTGTCTTTGGGTGAGAGCTAAATTTTATTTAACATTTATATTTGTTAGTGCTTAGATGTTGGGTTTCTGTTGCTGTGGATGCTGTACAAGCCAGTCCTAGTCATGAGGTACATCTGATGGTGCTCTGGGAGTGCAGGTGAAGCCATGCAGCGCTGTCCCTTGAAGCAGAACTGGGGAAGCCCTGGATGTCACTGCTCATCCAATCCTAGGTTAAGGACCACCTGGTCCTTACAGGCCAGTAGGCAAAGAAGGTGGCAGGGAGCTGGCAGGCACCTGTGGGAAGGTCTGCACCAGGAAGGCACTTCACTTGTGCCTCTGAGCCCCTGTTCTTGCAGGGAGCAGACAGGGAGGGAAAAGGAGGCTTGGGAGCCTTGTGTGGCCTTTGGGACTGGCAGCCTGTGGTGTACTCAGTCAAGAGTAGATGAACCCATATGGAAAAGCCCCCACAGGAGTTTAAGATGTCACTTGCGCACAACTTGTGCTACATAGCCCTTTTGAAGACAAAATACTAAAGCTCAAGGGAAGGAAAAAAGCCACCCCCTTGGCTTAGTAGGTGTTTGCAATACAGGTTGATTTTATTTTTCTTTAAAGAAAAAGCATTTCTTTGGCTTTGTATAAGGGTAGTGGTTTTGTTTATTCACTGCCAAATGCAGGATAAGGATGTCAAGGAAGGACACAGTAGGTGGATATAATAAGCCGGTGGCAAGGATGGATGGGATAATAAAGGGGGAAGGGTAAAACCTAAAGGGTTAGTTCCCCTGCTGAACTTAGTCGTAACACACACATACACACACACACACAGAAGGGAAATGCTTCTCCCATGACTAGCTCTTCTTCGTGGTGTAGTAACATCCAGTGTGGAAACATACAGAAACCAGGATATTGGTACTGTTCGGAAGTGTACCATCAGTTCGGAATTCAGATGAGTTGAAAAGGCAAATTAGAAATTGCTTGTTCCTGTTGATTTCTATGTGCATTTTTGTGGTCTGGTAAAAATATAGGAAAATGGGCAAGGGGGGTGGTGGAACTGAGTATGGATAATGCTTTGTTCTGTGTACAGAAACAGTCTGAATAAAAGCAGATGAATAATGGTCTTTTTTTGACATCAGCTATATGGGGGTTCTGGTTGGCAGTACAATACGAACAGCTGTCAGGCAGTACTGCTATACAATTTGGTGCTTTCCTTTGAAATCCTCTGGCTGAGATTTCTCTAAAATAAATTGTGATTTTTGGTACCTATTGGATGTGCTTTAACTGAGCATATATTCAGCTAAAGGTACTTAGTACTGCCTGAAAATTTGGCTCTTCAGGTATGCCAAGTTAGGCACCCAAAATCAGTGGTACCTTTGAGGAAGAAAATGTGTACTTCTTCCGTTCTCATACATCTTGATCTTGGCAGATAAAGTATAAAACTCACACTTCAGTCTTCTTTTTCCTGATCTTTTTTCCCTATTTTAATGTGTGCTATTTCTACAGGTAAAAATGCAAAGTGGTCCATTCATTGACCTGTTCGTCTGCAAATGAATGTCATTGTTAGTACATCCCAGTTTATTGCCTGTCAATGTGAAAGCTGTAGTACAATTTTTATGTGCCAAATGCCTCATTTTGTTTGCTTTAAATTCCATTTTCTTTCAGTTTCATTTTAAACAGCTGTTTTCTAAATCTCTGTACAAATAGCAATTATGTTTTATAATGATGATCTTTGTCACTTAAGTTTTTAACTAGTGGTTTGATTCCCTGCTCTCAGCAATGTAAAACTGAGATAGCTCAATTGAAGTTTGAGCTGTGGTGGTATAAAACTGATGTTGGTGAGTGGGAAAAGTCACATATTTTTTTTTAGGTGTTGGAGGTTTTGCATACATCCAAGCATCTGGAATTAAACTCCTCCACCCTAATCTGCTGTGGTTTATATTTTGTGTATTTCATTTTCTGAAAAAATCCAAATGCTGTTTTCCCTTACAGTCTGCTCCACAAAAAAAAACCCAAACCCAAACCATTACAATTCCAAAAGAGATGATGCTCAGCAGATGCAGAAGCACCTGCTTCTGGAGTCACAGAGGGCCTTTCCCCATTCCTGCTAGTGTTTTGGTCAAGGTCCCTATGGTGTCCATAGCTGGCAGTGGGAGAAGTTCTTATCTACTTTTATCATCCAGGGGCTTTTCTGATCCACCTGCCTTTTAATAGTTAGGCTGCAGTGTTTCTCCTGCTCTCTCAACCCTCAGTGATACTTCACAAGCAGAGAAATAACTTGAGTAGATCTTTATTTGCCTTGTGGCTAGAGGCTGCTTATTGGTCTGTTGGTTTTTGCTCTTCAGCTGCTTGTACTTCACACTACTCCAGCGTGACCTTCTAGTTTTCAGGCCTATTTATTTTTGCTTCAGCCTTCAAGGAATGTATGGGAGTGTCTTAAACCAGCTTTGTTTCTGAAGAAATCACAATGTGGAACTGAATCTTGGAGCACTGAGTGTGACCACCTACAGTGTTGTTTTTTCGTCCCAGCCTGAGATGTTTATGACATCAAGATTTTCGCTGTTTTTTGGTGAAGGGTCTCAAAACTTAGCTCTGTTAAAGTGCAATTTGGGCAGTATGTGCTATTTTAAACCAAATGTCATCCACCTAACAGCCTGCCTGCTGAGAGGCTTTCATTTGCTTGTTTTTTTTGGTAAGGGAATTTTGTATTGGTAGCAGAGGTGAAGCTGTGTTGTAATTTATTTCATCTGATGCTTGGTTAGGTCTCTAAAGCCTTATTCCTGCTTATACATTACTTCTGGTAATGTAAATTGTGTAACTTATTTTCATGAGTGTTTACCCTTTTCTTTGCATTTTTGCAAGGAATTTCTCCACTTTTCTCCTGCATTTGTTAGATATTCAGAAGTAGTATTCATGCTACTAAAATTCAAGTTGAATAAAGCCATTTCCTATTAAAAAAATAAAAGCATGAAATAATCTCTTGATACTTTCCCAGTCTAGGCTTTCATACTAAAGCCAACCCTGTCCAACCCTGTCTTGAGCCTTGAGTCACACTTAAGAGATGTTGGCATTTGGAGTGAGGTTTGCAGTGATCTGGAGTTCAGTGCGAGTTTTCTATCTACGGTCATATGTGAATAGGTGATGAATCAGCAGTATTTTGTCTCTGAGCCAAGAAACATAACTTATTGCTGAAAGACCATTTTTGTCTGTCTAACAATAGGATGATTTTCTGAATATTTAGGCAGAGCAATTTTTTATTAAAAATACTCTTGCCCATGATATGGCAGTTGAATTATGATCTGTGGACATCAGAGATTAAATACTTGTTGCAGGGAGCTCTCTGGAATTCAGCTTATGAAAAGGATGCATTATGCTGCAACTTATTAAATATTGATTTCTGTAACAGTCTACAGTAATCAATGAATTTAGCAATTTGCTTGTAAATAATATGAAAAATATTTGTATCTCAACAGAAAAAGTAATTACAAATAAGTTTGTTTAATGATTTTGGTGTGAGTTAGATTTGTGGATACCAAAGAGGACTCAAATTTGGCCTCTTGTTGTGTATCCAAAACCACCTAGAAGATGTCACCTAGGACTTTTGCAGCTGAAGTTCCCAGTTTCCTGAGGTCCATGAGCTGCGATGAATGCTGGATGTTTGGCTTTGGAAATCACAGCCACATGTCAAGAGGAAGCGAGGCATGTTCTTTACAGAGTTTGCATTCTTCTGCATCAATCTGAGGTTTCCTGCTCTGAGACAGCTCAGTTAAGCACAGTTTAGCCTCTATAGCAAAGCTGTTGCTTGCAAGTAGTTTGCACCAGTGATGGTTTCTTTACAAGGGTTTAGAGAAGTTGTTACTGCAAAGTGTTTGCTCTCAGCATTCATTATGGAATTACTTCTCCACAGAGATTAGCAATTTGAATTTGTCATTGCTTTTTCTCTTAGTGTAAGTATTTTAGAGCAGTAACTTCTTCCAGAAGAATGAAGGAAATGGATTTCGTTGTCTTAATTTTGTGTGGAGGGAAAGACAATTCTCATGCGTTATCCCTAAGCATCACTTAGATATCCATGAGGCACATTTTTGACTTGCTGCTTCACTTTGTTCATGAGACAAAATTAATGCTCTTCTGCAGATGTTAGTCTTTAAATTTCCTTAGGAGACATGACAACATCTGGGTCCTTAGGTCACTGAAAATGAGCAGGCGGCTTTAGTTGCAGCTTGCAAATTTGTCTTACATTTTGAGAGGTTTATATAGCAGCAGAAGTGGAACTGCTCGTTGCATATAAAAGCATCTCTATAACTGTTGTTGGTACTAAATAAATAAGAAAAGGTACTGTGTTTGCAGAAAATGCAGCAGTATGCTTTGGGCTTTGGTTTCCACAATTGCAAATACAGCTGAAATACCAGCTGTGGCATGACTGTGATGAGTGACCTAAGAAAATGTACACCATTGACCTCAAAGTCACAAAATGCATAGCCTAGTTAAGGGTAAATGCTCATGAGAAGCTTGAGTAAAGAATGAGGTTGGGGGAGAGAAGCTGGCTGATACAGATAGCTGTTCATGTGCTAAGTACAGGTATGTTTGAGCGAAAGCCCTTCATCCCTAGGTCACATGGAGACTGTCCTTGTACCAAATTCATGGCACAAAGATATACAAACCATTGTCCTGTCCCCACTTTGAACGTTTATTTGTTTTTATGATTTTTGCTAAGGTATCTCAAGGATACTTGTAGTACTTTAGTTTTTATTGTGTTCTGCTTGATTCTCCGTGCTGCAATAACGTCAGAGTCTTGCAAGACCCATATAAAGGATGGCAGAGGATGTTGGCATCCAGGAACAGTGCCTTCAGTCCCTCGGGGCAGAAACTCAAACACTGGCTATTGCAGGCTGCCTAATGCTTCACGGCACATTCCAGCTAGGCTGAAAACTGTCCTCCTAGGATGAGCAGTGTAGTCATCCCATTACTGATTTATGACTGAAACAATCTAGCACATAGTTGCTGGCCTGATATTTCTGAGAGTGGCAATACTTCAGAGAAAGGTGAGGATGCCATAAGTATGTAAGTCAGATGAATGGTTTCAAATGAGCTGTTCAAGTTTTATATAACTAATGGAACAGTTAAAAAAAAAAAGGGGGGGGGGGGAGCAACAAAAAAAGCCCCAAATGCAAAAGATCCTGAAAGACTTGAGGTTAGGAGACTGCTCAGAAAGCTTTGATCGTTGTTAAGGTCAGTTAACTCCAACAGATCATTTACAGGTTTGGTGGTGTTTCAGAACCATATCCTTTCACTTGTGGTGTGAAAGCAAGTGGCATACGGTTTTTTTAACTTTCAGGAGCTCCTCTAGTGAGACTAAAACTAAAGATGATGACTGTGTTTTTACTAAGATTTTTTTTTTCCCAAGGCTTAAATTAAAAGCTCCCCATACCAACCTTCAGCCCTCTTTAGCTGTCACAAGACATGTTCATACTGCAATCACACGCAGCACATGACCACATTACAAAGCTACTTTAAAATCAAGTAACTTAGATGTTACCTGAATATTTAATCAACTTTTTGTCTGGGTTTTATTGCCAGCATCAGATCCCATAATGTAAGCCATTTGTGCTGTAGATATGCCTATGAAAAAAAGGAGAAATGAAAAAAGGAGACAGAAACCCATTCTTCCATCTTTCATATACCAGCTGAGCTTGAAACTAGCAGAGTCATTAAGCCTAATGCCAAGTGTCAGTTGTGCGAACAAATGCGTAATAACTGTATTTTGGATCCAGCAGTGTTTTAGAGCAAACTGCTCATAATTTCCAGCACTTACTCTTGCAAAGTGCATTTCTTTCTTTGATTTCTTTATCTTCAAGTTATATCTGCAGAATAAAATTACAAAGTCAAGTCATGCTTTGCAGTTACTTAAATTATATTTTACCTAGTAAGTAACTAAACCCAACAAAGCTAGCAGAAGATAGTTGTCTATATAAGGTGGGTTTAACTGGCCCTGATCTGCTCCTTACCATTCTCTTTGAGACCATATACTGTTTGTGTGTCATCTTAAAAAGTTGCCTTTGGTGTCAAGATGGGTGTTAAAATGGTTCATTTCAAATATATGGCCAGTACTGAAATCATTGAAGCTGGTAAGCTCTGATTTATATCTAATTTGTTCATCTATCATTCTTTCCAAGAACTTTTGTTTTACTGATAGATAAATATTTAGTCTTGGAGTGTCTCTTTCTCCATATATGTGTGTGCATGCATGTGTGTTACGTATATATTTATGAAAAATTTATAATTCGTATAGCTACAACATAACCTGTCTCCTTCAGGTGCTCTCAAGTAAAGGGAGGGATTCCTCATGCAGCAGATCAGACAATTTATAAAACACATTTTTGGAGGGAGTTCTTCCATGCTCTTTCAGAGCATCAGAGATCATCTCCGTTTGATGAAAGGTTTTGGGGGAGAAGGCAGAGAGGACTGGAGATACTGGAGTTCTGAGTTTTTTACAGGTGTGGGAGCAGCATGGGAAGGAGATACATGGGAGTAGTGGAGGTACCTGTACATCGCAGTTGGGGTCATTACTATTGAATATGAGGAGACACAGTCAAAGACCAACTGTGTAAGTTTTAGTTGAGGGAAGGCTGTACGTGGCCTGGAAGAGAAGGTGTTTAGACCTTACAGCCTTGATAAATGTGAGTGAATGGATAGGTGAAAAAAATACTCTTGGCGAAACTAGCTTATTTTGGTAGTCAAGAAGCATAGATTTGAAGACGGTCATGCATTTAGGCCTTAATATATCAGAATTATGGCTCTTTGATCCTTCAAAACAATATGGAAACTCACATTTATGACTATAAAAGCTGATGTTTTTTGTACATTTGGGGTAAGGAATAAATCAGTGATGCTGGGAAAAGTGTTTCACATCATGTTTCCACAGCTGGTTTTACAGTGTTCTTGTAAAGTAACCCAGTGTTGTCCTACATACCA
The DNA here is from genome assembly GCA_026212715.1 of Elanus axillaris. Classification (NCBI taxonomy): domain Eukaryota; kingdom Metazoa; phylum Chordata; class Aves; order Accipitriformes; family Accipitridae; genus Elanus; species Elanus axillaris. Next base: position 35,894,509 of record JANZLQ010000095.1, read on the forward strand.
CTGACACTATTTTTGTACTTCAGACCAAGCACACATTTCATTTAGTTCACTAGTGTGACCAAGGTTACCTGATTTTCTTTCCTTTGTCTCCTTTCCTCTAGCTATTACAGCTTCTGGAGTTTGAAACCATGCAACTAGAAGCCTTTCTGGAGTGGAAGCAACTGGAACAAGTTTACTGGCAGTGGATGGTAATGAATCAAACTGATTTTGAAGGGTGCAGCTTTCTTGACATAGCTGACCACTTCCAAAGGCCCCTTCCCACAAAAATAAATGCTGCAAACCAACTGTTCAACAGCAGTTGAGGAAAAAAAAGCCTATAGTAAAGTAAGGAATATTTTCTTAGTTGTCCTTCATCGCTCTGTTTTCTTCAGTAAGACTCACCCAGCTAAGCTCAGGAATTGTAGGACAGAGTGGCAGAATTTCATATAGTTAACACAAATGAAAATGTCTGATCTTAATCTCTTTTAATGTTTTTTAAACACAGCAATCGTACATTTTCTTAAAATTAAATGGCTTTTCAGAAGAGGGCCTCTAAGCTTTATTGCAGACTTGAGAACAACTAAATTTGCAAGCAGCTGATACTGAAAACAACTTCATTTTTCCCAGCCAAATAGTGTTGAAATTGCCGATTTCCCCTTGAACTGTGTTGAATGATCATAAGAAAATCAATAAGCCTTTTTCTGTGCATCTTATGATTTCTCAAGTGAGTGTAAACGGTACCATCCATCTCGCTTCTCTCTACAACTTTTGTCCATTCACAGTTGGTGAAAAGAATTCTTTAGAGCACCGCATTAGCTGTATGAATTTACAAAATTTTGAGAATCAGTGAGCTGACTGTTGATTGCCTATATGCCTTGTTCTACACTAAAAGCAAAGCAAAGGAGTGTAAAATTACCTCACATGTCTTGGAAGAGTACTTCCAGTGCAGAGCCATTCAAATTGCCATTAGTTCTATAATGTTTTTTGCTTTACATGTCTACCATCTTGTGGCTATTTGGAAAGCATCAACACTAGCATAAGCCTGGCTCCAGATAGGCAAAATACAACTGCAAGTGTTACGGCATTTCAGTGTAGCCACCAAAATGTTTGCCTCTGATATGCTGAACAGTGTGGGTAGTATTGTGAATGTTAGTGTGCTTCTGGGAGTCAAGTCCTAAATAAATACTAGCAAAAACCTGATCAGCACATCTTTTTAAGTTGTTCAATAGGCTGGATGGTGAATTTGCCTTTTTCTTTTGTTTTGCTGATGGTGGTTGTTGATCCTGGATGCTGTAGGATGTATGGGAATGAGATGTACTTTAAGGATACAGTAGTTTTGTCTTTCCACTTAACCCGTGTCTTGCATTTGCTGATCTGATGGATGAGATGATTCTTGCATAGCCACTGCCAGGTCTTCCTGATGGTTGTGGGCAGGAGCATGACATAACTACAGCAACTGGAGTGACTGCAGTAATGTTATTTTAGAATTCTGTCATTTAATGAATTTCAAATTAAAAAAAACCAACCAAAAAATAAACCCCAAACCCAACAAAACAAAAAACCCCTTTATTTTATTTCTATGCAGTTTGTTAGCCTGTCAATGCCCAGAACATGTCTGCATTGTCATGAGCTGGGCCTTTGGTCAGCATGACCTGCTGTCCTCAGCACTGCTTTGTGCCAATTTGCAGTGCTGATGCTTGCTGACAAAGGAGGTTTTGTAGGGTGTCTTTTCCATTCTTAGCTATCTTACAAAGTTTTTTCTTGTATGAGCCTAAAAATCTCTTGCTGTGAATTAAGCCAGAGTTTTTAACCTACCTGCAGAGAAGAGAAAGAGGGAGGGAAAAAAAATATTCTCATCCTCTTTATAGCAATCTTTTATGCAAGTGAAGTCTGTTAGCATGTCACTGCCTTCCCAGTCCCTGTTTCTAGGCTAAACAAAATTAGTTCTCTTAATGTCTCCTTGTAGGCCATTCATTCAAACTTCTCATGGTTGTTGCTGCTCTTGTATGGGACTTTCCCACCCATTTGTCTGTGTTTAACTTCAAGTTCCTCACCTGATGTCAGTGTTACAGTCGGCATTCTTCTATCATGAAGACTTGTGTTTATACTTTCTAAATGGTACTTGACTTTAACAGTATGACATTGGTGACTTCTGGTTTTCTGACATCTCTTCCAGCAGTGTTGCTGCTGAGCCAGTAATTATGCGTTTGGTTTTTCCTTGCCCATGTGTAGACCGTGCTGCTCAACTGCTGAATTTCCTCTCACTGGTTTCAAATTACTTCTCCAATTTCTAAAGACAATTTTGAATGCAAATTATGTCCCTAAAAGAGATTATGACATCTCCTATTTAATGTCTTCCTGATAACAATATGGAAATAAATATTTAATAATCTTTGAGTGAGGAGGTCTGGGTCCCTTAGTTATGCTATGCTACCCTAGCTTGAAAACTGTCTTTCTAAATAATCTGTGCACCATGGTGTATAGGTGCATGCATTTCAAGGACTCTGAAGTTATTTCGTATTTTTTGAGTTTTTCAGATAATGGTTGCTATCTCTGAAGGCAGTTGCAGAATTAATTATAGGTCATCATGGCCAAGCAGAGCTGACAGAGCTTCTGACCAACCTGGAGCAGGGATCTCGGGGTTCTGCAACTTAGAGTTTTTGACATAGGCACAAGTGGTCCCGTGGGTGTTAGAACTTACTGTGCCACATAGCACATGGGGCTCTCCTCAATAGTGTAACCATAGAAGTGCATCCAACCTCAGAGTTTGAGGGCAAGGAGCATATCTAGAGCTTCTACAGCACTGATGATCTCTGTCCCATGAGTAGCTTTATGCTTTAGTGCAGTGGAGAGTGGCTCACAGTATGCAGTGCTTTCTAAAATAAGCTAGGTTAGCAACATAAGTTTTCTGTTAGCTTAGAAATATGTTATAATGAACTGAGGAGGTTATCTCTTAAAATAACTCTGAAATTGTGGAACAACTGTATACTGAGATGGCAGCAGTGAATTCCTAGTTATGAATTACCAGAGAGAGGTGTGTGTGGGGAAGCCATTTTAGCTCCTGCTGAAAAGTAACTTTTATTGTTTTTTCCTTTAGGAAACTGTGTTAGATAACATGGCTGAAGAGGGAAATATGTGCAAGTCCCAGGCCACTCACGGAGAGAAAAACAGGCTGCCAAAGGCAACTTCATGCTGCCCCTGGGCTGTCAGTCTGACTGGGCAAATTGACAGATTATCCAGAGATCTAATGACTCTCCATGACCAACTGCATAAGCTTGTAACTCACCGAAAGGCTGCATGGTGTGAGAAGGTAAGGCTTTGGGTGGTGTTCTTGATTGTTAATGACTTTTAAGATCCTGTATTTTTCAGCTTTCTGGCTACAGCCCATCCTAGGGCAGCCTCCCTGTTGCTGCTTTGTGTCAACCATGCTGCAATCTCTACAGTTACTTGTCTGTTTATGCCCACAGCATGCCAGGTGCTCTTTCAAACACAAAGTAGGCATCTGTCCCAGAGAGGCAGCATGCTGAAACAAAATAAGTGCTCTTTTGGAAGGGAAGGCATCAAAGGATAGGGGTTGCAGAGGAGAGAAAAGAAGAGGAGGAGGAAATCACGGTAGCCCCTGAAGGGGATAGAGGCAGCGGGTTGAAAGCACCAGTAATGGTTATAGTGAGAAAAATGGGAGGAGGAAATCACGGTAGCCCCTGAAGGGGATAGAGGCAGCGGGTTGAAAGCACCAGTAATGGTTATAGTGAGAAAAATGAAGATAGGTATTTGCAGGGAAAGGAGGGTGGGAGAGGCCAGAGCTTGTCATCTTTCACTGAGTTTGTAGTCTTTGAAATGTCTGATGGGGGAAGGAATAAGAAGGATTTGAAACCTGTGAAGTGAAAGAAGGGACTAAGCACAAGATTTAGTGGAAGAACAGACTGGCTGTGGGAGGCTGGCTGTGGAGGAAGGCAGGTGATATGAAGGAAGTGTACATGGTATTTGCTGACATCGGGATGGGGAGACACTGGGAAGCACCCAGAGGGGGTGGTGGGGCATAAATAAAGGAGCTGTTAATGTAGATGTAGAAGGTGAATCTGAATATTAACATGCTGGCACAATGAGAAGATACGATGAAGATGCAGGCATAAAAACTAGCCATTTTTTTCAGCATCAAGAGGAAAGAAGGATACCAGAGCATCTATGAAACCTGTGGATGGAGAAAAAGTGAAAGAAACAGTTGGGGCAGACAGAGCAGTAACAAAAACTCTGTATCACTATTTTGTGCCTGTATTGACTCAGGAGAGGGAGTTTTTTGCTTGTGGGGTTTTTTTGTTAAAGATTGAAATTTTGGTAGACAGGATTTATATATCACCTGACAAAATGAAAAGTGGCAGGTTGTCAGATCAAGAGGTATTTGCCCAAGAGTTCAAAAGCGTCTGGCATGGAAAAAGTGTGTGGAGAGCTAATTGCTCTCTTCCACTGTAAGGATAAGGAACTAATCAGGATCAGTTGGATGGGGACAGGCACAAGGAGTTGCTGCTTCACACAGAGTACAGAACTTCTTCCCACAGGGCACTGTTGATATAAGTAGTGTACATAGGTTCAAAATCTGTTGGACACATTATTGGAAGATGAAATCCATCAAAGGCTGTCAAATATACAGGTACGTTTCACACACTTAAGAATTCGTAGGAGTACAAATCATTGCAGGCTGGGGGAATATTCTGGGGAAGTATCTCCATATATTTGCCTTTGTCTTGGTCTTCTCTAGGCACTTGCTGCCAATCACTGTCAGTGATGGGGCACTAGACTAGGCAGGTCTCTAGTGTCATCAGATTTGGCTGCTTTTATAGCAAAACGGACATGACTGTTGCAGGACAACTCAGACTTTGAATTCTAAAAAGAAAATTCCCAATGCATGATTTCCAAAGCAAGATATGCTCTGACTCATATGTAACAACATATATGCTGTTAAATATTATGTTAAATATTATATAATAATCACAATTTTTTTATGCTTAAATTTGGAAATGAAGTCCAAAAAGATTAACTGATTAATTCTTCGTTGCACTTTTAAATAGATGCTCTGATTGGATTTGAATGATGGTTGGTCAAGTTCCAGTGTTTCTGAGATTCAGTGAATGTCATATGAGTTTATGACTGTGGGTAACAAATGGAGTGCATCTTAAGTGTGTTGTTAAAAGGATGGTTTATCACAAATGCTTCCTCTTCTACATGCCCTGGAACAGAATTGGTTTGTAACTCTACACAACAGCATTTTTTGGAATGCTGGGGGTCAGATGACTCTCCCTCAATCCTGTTGATATCAGCCCTTCCTTTGAATAATGTTGCTGCTTATGTGATGCTTTCTGCCTGTAGTCTGTCTTTTTTTTTCCCCACAATCAGCATGCTTGCTGAATGCAGGCTCCTCTATCAATTGTATGTTTCTGCCCCCTTCAGTCTTTTCCCTGGAGAAATAAGCTTATCAAATCTTTCCTTCTTTTTTTTTTTTTTTTTTTTTTTAAAAAAAAAGATTTAGCAGTAGCAAAATTGGTCAGTAGTTTCCCTGGATAAATAAGGTTATAAAATCTTTCCTTCTTTTTTTTTTTTTTTTTTTTTTTTCCAAACAAAGATGTAGCAGTAGCTAAAGTGGTCATTATCTCTAACTTTGTATCTTGCGATACTGAGACATCTGGAAATCCTCTTGGCTCTCACAAGCATGCCTGTCTGAGGGATAGTACAGTTTATTATAGCTCTTGTGCCCACTACCTTGTACTACACCAAAAAATGTGCTAATCCACAGAGTAATTATGTCTGTTGTTACCAGTAGGCCTGACGTCTGTGCCAGCAACTGAGTAGAAACTGTTCTGAAGAACAGAATTGAGGGCACATGTTTAAATGCAATATACTGGGGAACAGACAGCATAGTTTTTGCAGAGAGGAATCATGACTTTCAAATCTGTTGGAGCTCTCTGAAGGGACCGGTAAGCATGTGGGCAAGGAGGTTGGATCAGCGTTGTTTGAGTGCATTTAAAAATGGCACTTGATAAAGTCCCGGAAAGATTCTCAACACAAACTGCCCATGTGGCTGTCCTTCCTCTTATCCTTGAGCGAACGTCAGAGCAGAGAGGAGGCGGCTGTGATCAGTTTGCAGAGGTGGTCGCTGGTAGAGCCTCACAGGCCGGTGCTGCTCAGCATGTGTATAACTGCTCTGGGAAAGGAGGTGCATAGCGAGGTGCCCAAGTTGAGAGGTGAGACTAAATCCCTGAGAGCATGTGAAGGACAACAGCAAGGGATTGTTGAGGGTGCTTGTACTGAGTAGTGAAGTGGTAAAATGTCAGATAAAATTGCACAGAGATAAATCTAACAAAATGCACCTGAAGGGAGAATCATAATTTTACATGTATTTTTTCTGATCTGACTGTCATAGCACGTGAATGAGCTCTTGGGGTTATAACGATGGTTCTGTGGAAATGTCAGTGGTCAGAAATAGTACATTTACCTAGGCTAGGGCTCCTTGCACTAGGAGAGAATGAAGAGGGGTATCACACTGGAGCAGGAGGAAACATTTTTTGCTGTTCTTCTGATGCTTCTTGGTTTTCATGATTGGTGAACCTAGAGGGAATTGTTGGACAAATTAATGAAGAAAAAATAAGTAAGCAAGAAATATGGAAAGTATTATCTGGTAGTGAAAGTCCTTCAGCTGCAAACTACTGGAGTTTAGAAGTTGTATCTTCCAGTGAGGTATTGTTACATATTCGTCTAGTCCTAAACTTATTCCGTACCTATTTCCTATTGGAGACAGTGCTAGGTTAGATGGAGCCTTGATATAACAAGGTACAGTTGCTCCAGTTTTGAGCATCACGACTCAGGAGAGAAATTGGGAAGTCCAGAAGAGAAAAATGAAAATCATCTTAAGTCTGGATCGTAAGGTCTTTATGTTAAAAATAGAAAGACTAAGGTGATGTATATGATTCTTTGAATATGAAGAAATTTTCTGTGGGGGAAAGATTTTTTTTTTTCCCCATGTCCTCAGTGAATGGGACAAGAATGTGTGTAAATTGCAACACAGAGATTCTAATTAGGTGCTAAGGAAAAAAATTCCTAGTGCCCAGGGCAGAGAAATGTTGGAGTAGGTTGTCCGGTGAGCTGTGAAGTCTCCATTCTTGGACCCCGCACAAACCAGGTTACACAAGTATCTGTCAGGGATGGCTGAAAAGGAGTTGAACCTGCTCTAAGGCTGTAGATTTGGCTTGAAAACCTGTTGATGTCTCTTTCACTTATGCAAGCCTGTGATTGATTGATTTATTTTGGACTATGTAGAGGTATTTCATGTGTGTGAAAGTCATTGCTATGCCATGTAGCAATGTCTGGTTTGCACCACTAAACACACTGCTTATTATTCAGGATGTGGTTTCAGGGGCAATGTGTCTATTTGTTGCAAGTTTAATCATTTGCACACTGTGATTCTGGTAGTTAAAAGTATTGATCTTAACCCTTTTAAAATTAAGGAACTTAGTTTCTTTTGTTTCTTGTTTGTTTCCTTATTTTCTTTTGTTTGTGTCTGCCTGCCCCCAGCTCACTCTGGTTATGTGTTTGGAATGACCCTGAAACCATTTCCCCTTTCAGGGACATTCGCTAGAAGACATCTGAATGTTGCCATGGGATTTGGGTGATTTGTGAAACCCTGATTAATATGACATTTTAACTGATATACATCTCTAGGCAGCAGTGTGTTCAGTATCTTGGAGGAGAAAAGGCATATGACAGAGGTGTGAAGTAAATATGGGGCTTTCTTACTGTTAGCTTTGTTCTTTTCCATGCAGTACTGGGCAAATAATCATCATTTCTTTGGTGACATTTTGAGGATTTGTAAATGATCAAAAAGTTGAGTTGAAATGGTTAAGCTTTAAAAATGTTTCTCTTCTTAGAAACAAACTTAACTGTAAAAGATGAAATCTAATTCCAGAAGAGAACTTGTTTGTTTGCTTTTTCCTTTCTGAATATTTCATGTTATCTACTCCTCTATTTGAGAGGGGATTTGATTTCAGTCTGTGTTAAACACTTGGCATCCACAAGCTGGAATGCACAGTATTTGACTCCAAATGGTGATCGTTTCAGTTTTCATCATATAAATGCTCACACCATACTGAGCTTTTGTTGAAACTTGGGCTATTGTATCTTGGGAACTCAGACTCCTTTGAGATGGCGATGGGATGGAGCTTGCTCATGCATACAGCTCTGAAGCATGGCCCAGAAAGACTTAGAGCCATTAATCTGAGTTTGAATATGCTCTTTTCACACTAGAGTCCTCTCCAGAAATACTGGGGACTCTGCTTGCATGCTTGGCTCATGTGCCTGACTACCCTGAGTTGAGCCTTTAAGAGGTTATAATCCCTGGCCTGCATCAGACCTCCTTAATGACAGTGGAAGAGCACACTGAAACCTGCATTTTGTCTTTTTTCTGTATTTTTCTCCTGATCAGTCACCTCCCCTTCCATTCAGTAACCCCTAACCTTTCCAAACTGTTTCATCCACAGCCTTGATATAGGGTAAATCATGCCTGGCAAATTTGGTGGTCTCTTACAACGGGCTTACAGCATTGGTGGGTAAGGGAAGAGCAACTGATGTCGTCTGCCTGGACTTGTGAAAAGCGTTTGACACTGTCCTGCACGACATCCTCATCTCTAAATTGGAGAGACATGGATTTGCCGGATGGACTGCTTGGTGGATAAGGAATTGGCTGGATGCTCACACTGAAAGAGTTGTGGTAAATGGTTCAGTGTCCAAGTGGAGAGCAGTGATGAGTGCTGTTCCCCAGGAGTCAGTATTGGGATCAGTGCTGTTGAACATCTTTGTTGGTGACATGGCCAGTGGGATTGAGTGCACCCTTGGCAAATTTGCCAATGACACCAAGCTGTGTGGTATGGTTGACATGCGGGAAGGAAGGGCTGCCATCCAGAGGAACCTTGACAGTCTTTAAGAAGGGGGCCCGTGTGAACCTCATGAAGCACATGGGTCAGGGCAATCCCAAGCACAAATACAGGCTGGGTGATGAGTGGATTGAGAGCAGCCCTGCAGAAGAGGACTTAGGGGACGTTGGTTGATGAGAAGCACAACATGACCTAGCAATGTGTGTTTGCAGCCCAGAAAGCCAAATGTATCCTGGGCTGCATCAAAAGAAGCATGACCAGCAGGTCGAAGGAGGTGATTCTCCCAGTCTACTCTGCTCTTGTGAGACCCCACCTGCAGTCCTGTGTTCAGCTCGGGGGGCCCCCAACATGAGAAGGACATGGGCCTGTTGGAGCAAGTCCAGAGGAGGGCCACGAAGATGATCAGAGAGTGGCTGGAGCATCTCTCCTATGAAGACAGGCTGAGAGAGTTGGGGTTGTTCAGCCTGGAGAAGAGAAGACTGCAGGGAAACCTTACAGCAGCCTTCCAGTACCTAAAGGGGGCCTAGAAGAAAGCTGGAGAGGGACTTTGTACAAGGGCATGTAGTGATAGGACAAGGGGTAATGGCTTTTTAAGACTGAATGGCTTTTGGTACACTTTGATTTAAGGCTTCACTACTTGAAATAGGGAAGCAGCTCTAGAGGCTGATGCTGAAACAGTCCTACATCCTTCTGGTTTTGGTTTGGTTTTTTGTTTTCCTTACCAAGATCGAGTTGAATTTTACCTACTCAAACAAGTACACTTCCAAAGTTTTTCTAGATGCCTCATAATGAATTTGAGGGGGGCATGAGGAGTTGTGGGTACCCTAGTAGCCACTGCTGGTGCTTGGTGGCAGTGCTGTGTGTGGCTAACCTGCACAAAAATAAAGGCATGTGCAGTGTATGTATTTGGGTGAGGGAAATAAAAAGTCTCAGTATTTTCTCCACTGTGAATGGTGAGGAGCACTGGTGGGGGTTGGGCTGGTTCCTGGTGTGCTGCGTTCCCTCCTGCACCCATGCAGCGCCGGGTTGTATCTGCTGCCTTAAACCTGGCACTTGTGGCAAAGAGACAGCTGAGCTCTCACTGAAGAACTCTCTGAAGGCTTGTCAAAAGCTCTTTTTTTTAAAGCAAACTGTTCACATTGCATCATTACTGTTTCTGCTGTTTATTCTGGTTCTCAGGGCTTTCTGCTAATATGAAGATGTTAGTGTAGTGAGTAGTTAATTATCCAGGCTGTCTGGGGTGCAGGAAGTGTAGGAGTGGTAGGGAATGGTTCAGTGCCGGCGTATTTCCTCAGTCAGCACATTCTCTTCCCCTGCCACCTTCCTCGGTCCCAGAGCGTTTCTGTGTTCCACTTTGTATTTGCAATCCTCCATCTGGAGCACTGAGCAGCTGTCAGTGGAGCTCTTCATGCAAAAAGAAATTGAAGAACTAGCAAGGCCACAAGAGCAGCTTTTGGAAATGCATGGTTGGCTGGGCCCAGATGCCTGGGTAGGGGGATCAAACCTAGAGAGATCAACAGAAACATCCATCAAAGGGAGCAATGGAGGACATGGACAGGAGGATGGCAGGGAGGGACAAGGCTAATGGCTTTTCTGTGTATTTCTTTAGTTAAATGTAGGATTAAATTTGCTGCTGATGGAATTGCCATGGTATTAGCAGATTTAGGTTATTAGAAAGCACAGATCTGCTGTAAACAGTAGGAAGTAAGATCCTAATGTTTGTATTCACTTTTTGCTCATGTATTTTCTTGCATCGGTTTATTTGTCACTCATCAATATTCCTAGCAGGAGATCTGAGCCTGCTTGCTTCTGGTAAGTGCCTGTGGAGACTGCAGTGGAGATCCAAGTGATTGTTCCTGGAGAGCAGTGTGCTCTCTCTTGTGTTGGAAGGAGGAGAAAAGCCATCTTGGAGCATTGGTTCTTTTCTTAACAGCAGAATCTAACATTTGCGTTAGACCTGAAGCCCCTGGTTAGCTCAGTTTAAGGCTGGCATGCACGTGGGAAGTTACTGCAGAGCTGGGAGATTTTTGAAAGAATCTTGCTCACTTCTGAGAACTCTATGCAGGTTGATCAGACTTGAATAGTCAATGTTAAGCTTGCAGCATACAAAGAGATGGAAAAGATAAGTATTTATTCTTCGTTTGCAGATGCAACTTGCTGTGCAGATTGCTGAATGAGTGCTGAACTGTGTGAGAGACAGACTCTGTACCAGTTGCTAAATCAGCAAACCGATTTCAAACACACACAAAAAACTGTAACTGAAAAAAAATTACCCAGGCTGACGTTTTTCATGGGGCTTATATATTCTAAAAGACTCCAGGTCCTTAGGGAAGAGAGAAACATTAAAAGCTTGAATGCTGTCCTCTGTTTTGTGTGCAGAACTGGGGTTTGAAGTAAGTGTGGGTGAAAGTTTTTCTTGCTTCCCAAAAGATGCTATTTTCCTTTCTTTGCCGAAATGCGGAATGTTTGCTCAGGTGACAGGATCAGTTAAAAGTATAATCAATAGCCAGCGTTAATATTTTACTCGTATTATTTGCCAAGATGTTGGATACTGACCAAGGCAATGAAACATGTAATAAATGCAGCTGAAGAATTATACTCCAATAAATTTTAGATGAGCTTTATTTAACAATAAACTGTAAAAAACCCCATTCCAATGAGAGAACATGTTTTGTAGCCACTGTAAACGTTTTAGTACATTTTAAGAAGTAAGTGTAGTACTTAGGTTCTCACCGTTAAAACACACAATAAAACATGGACGAAGACTAGAAACGCTTGTAGGGCTCAGATGTGCAAGGTGTACATAAGATCGCAGGTCCCAGCACTACTTTTGTCTTTTGCATGTGAAAAACTTGGAGGCCGATAGGCACGTGGGATTTTGAGGTACCTGTGACCACAAGGTTGCTGGATTTCAAGACTCTCTTGCAAGTAGTGAGCCACTGCAACAAATGTCCTCCACAAAGGCAATATCTTGGGGACATAACTAACTCTGGCTGACAGAGGCTATATTAAACATCATAGCCAGTGGCTGTATTTTAGAGCAGGTCTACCTGAAACACTATTAGTGTGGTTTACCAAACCTTTCAGAGTGGGTTTTGGGGATGCTAACTTCCAGGAGGTATCTGGCTTGCTTTAAAGCTCCAGGCGGACTGTCAGGAGGGCTTCCTCTGCCAGCAGGAGTTACAAGCATTGTGTACTTTGCAGTACCGCTTGGCTTTTAGGTGAGTTGATAGAGGTGCTTTTAGAAGGACTGTTTGCATTCATGCAGTCAAAGCTTAACTTCGTTTCCTTTTTTTCTTAAAACCTTGGCCTTGTTCTCTCAGTCTTCTGCCCTGAAATTTAGGGTACTTGATCATAAGAGAAAAAAGTATCCAGCTCATGTCTGTGTCTTTGTCCCTTGTGCTTGTAGAAGAGCCGACATAAAAGTAAATCTCTTATTTAATATTGTCACTTCTCTTCTTGCCAGCCAGAAATGTATCTAAATAAAGCTTTAGTACACTTCTGAGCTCAGAACTCACTACTTCTAACTCTTCATCTTATCAGCTCTCAAAATACTGAGAGCTGTTTGAATTTTCCCTTTGCAGGCTAGCTGTAGGGCCCAGCCTTTGACTGCTGCAGGAGTCATGATGGCCATTCAAGCAGCTTCGCATCCACCTACAGCTGCTACTCACCACCAAAACTGTGACCTAATAAAAGAAACTGCTGAATGCATTTTAAGAGTAGTGGCTTTAGCAAATGTCTGGTTTTTAACTGAAACTCTGAAAATGTTTTATGTAGGCAAATCTCTACCTGGGAGTTAAAGTTCATTTGCCTCATACCGTAGGCTGGATTGCTGGAGTGACCTTTGGTGCTCTGGATGCACTGCTCCTGCCTCCCCCAAAAGCAGAGAGAAGAGCTGCAGTGCTGGTGGAGGTTCTGCAGTGGTCAATGCAAAGCCCCTGGATGGGACAAGGGAGTATTCTCTAACTGAAAACCAAGCTGGTTTAGGCATAAAGAAACTCCCTAGAAGTCATAGGGTTTTGTGGTTTTGGTTGGTTGGGTTTGGGTTTTTTCCTCCTTGTAATTTTTGCATAAGAAAGACCCTTTTCTGAAAATTTGTATGACTAGGTGGTAGTGCCTTCCTCTCATTTGTGTATTTTAGGAGTGGTTTGTATAAACATTCATTTTTTTTGGCTGTAGATACAGGGACTACATTGCTTGAATTTGTTTCACATCCTGTTCTCCCAAAGCAGGATAATATAGAGAAGTGCAAGTCACAAGCAGCACTCTGTTTCTGAAGTGGCTACTTTCATGTTGCACATTGATAACGCTGTGCTTCAAACAAAGTGGGGCCCTCCAAGCCTCTGCAAGTCACTTAGATCTGAGATGATATCTCATATCATCAGTGTTTGTCTCTGCTGCCCAAGATAAAAGTTGGGAAGAACAAATTGAAAAATAAGTGAGCAATTTATTACATGAAGCAATACTTGTCTGTTGCCTTCCTTTGTAATTTGTAGTTGTCAGGGTCTTTTTCAAAGTAGCACTGCAGCCTTTTTGCAAGTGTCTAAATTACTTACACTGACATACTCTGGTTTTCATATCATATATTTTCAGTATGTGCCTATTACTACATTAATTTGTGTGATCTTCTAATTAATTCAAGGATTTTGAAAAGTCTAGAGATAAAACTGTAGTTAAAAAGAAATGCATTATAAAAGGCTGGGCTGTTAGAATGGAATTTTTTTTTCCTGTGAAATGCTGAATATTTATAATTTGGCGAAGGAAATAGGTGTTTATCTCTTATTCCCTGTGGTGCGCATTCAGAATTGTATAGCATATGGGACTTTCACAAGCCTGTACTGTGTCTACTTGTAGTCAGTGGTAAAGAATCTGCAATTCTGATGCTCCCGCCTGGAGCTGTCCCATGTTCCAGAGAGCAGTGGGACTGTACTGGGTGGTGGGCTTGCATATCTTCTTGGGAAGTAGATGAAGAGGTTTAGATGTGCTCCTGGCTCCAAGAGCACAGTGATTCTGGCCATCTTGTATGCTTGTGCTGATGCTTCATGTCTTTTTTTTTTGTGCTGGCATCACTGGTGTCCTCTTAGCTGAACAGAGGTGATGCAGAAATTGCTGATTTATTTGAAGATCATTTATAACTATTTTAAGATTTGCCCCTCGCTGGTTCTGCCCACAGAGTTGCTGCAATAGAATGATCACATCAAATGTTTGACTCCCATCTATTTTTTTTTCTTTTTTTGAGTTCAGTTGTTCTCCTCAAAAGTTAACCACTGGAAAAGCAAATTACCCATGCCAAAACCTCATATTCATACATACAACAAGAAAATATACATACAACAGAGAACTTTTTTGTAGCTTTGTGGAAGAGGGATGTATATCTCATGAGGCTTTCAGCATAGCTACCTTGGTTCTGGGCTGTTTGCCTTCTGTATGTCCTTTAGCAATCCAACCCAAAGGCTGTCTTTGAAGCTGCTGTCTCTGTGTATCTCTTCAAGGGTAGGATCCAGTGCAGCTCCGTTGCAGGAGGAGACCTGGGTGAAGCCCTTATGGTAAGGAAGTCTGCTCACATGGGCTCACTGCACAACAGTCACAGAGTTCAGGTGCTTGTTGGCCTAAGAGTATTAATCTCCCTTGTGCTTTGCCTGTGTGATAGGTATTTGTAGACTCAGCAAACAGGCAATGCTTTTATCAGTTATGTGCTTTTGTGTTTTGTATTGATATTTGGAGGTAAACTTTGCATTTTTCTAGTAAAGACACTGAAAAATTTTAATGTTCCTTTTTTCCTGTTTTCTTCATCCTATATCCTTTTCATTTATCTTAAGCTAGACTGACTTTTCTCATTCCTTTTAATGTGGTATTTAGATACATGAGTCTAAACACAGATCCATTTGATCATTGTAAAAAAAACCCCAACCATCCAACCAAAAAAACATCCAAAGCAAAGAAACCCCCAAACAAACCCAACAAAAACACATTACCCATTCAGGCAAGATCAGGTCACTCCTCTTTATGCAATTATCTCATTCAAATGCTTTAACTTCTACCTTTCCATTACTGTGCTTCCTCACTATCTAAAAGCTTTCAACTGGAGAACAGCATGGGTGTCATTCTGAAGGCTTACGAAGGGCTTTGCAGTATTTAGTGTATAATAAAAGGAAGCACAGAGCAGCAGTGCCCTGTCAGATCATGGTAGCTGTTCTTGTTGGATGAAGCTATGTGCATTCCTGGTATTAAAACTGTATTTTTAGTTTCTCCTCAGAGGACTCCCCCAGTTAAAAGATGCCTTCTATTCCTGGATAAAATAGGTACATTTCCTCTCTGTGGCTTCCTTGTCAGTTTGTTTTGGAATGACAATAGGTGTGCCCGGGAGCTAGCATTTGAATAGTGAATGTCTTGCTTAAAATGCGTAAGATGGAGATGCATACATTCCTCTCTAATTGCAGGAAATTGCAAATCCGGGCAAAATTTGGAATGCAGCTGCTTGTATAATTACATCTTCTGTCAGTTGCTATAGCTCAGCTTTACAACCCTTCTAAAATGTCTTCATAGTTTATAGTACAAATAATGCCCCCATTAATATTACTTTGGGATCACCCCTTTCATTTTTTCGCCACCAATTCCAAAGGCCTAAGATTTTTCCTCTTCCTGAACTAATAACGAGTGTTAGAAATTAGTAACTGTAATAAGGTGAAATTTTGCTTCAGCTGCTATAATTATTGTTAAACCAAAAGAAATTATTTGAGTTTCTTACTGTTGCTGGGGTTTGGGTTTAGTAAGGAATACCCATGCATGTACCTCGAACCAGTTTGATCTGCCTACAGTATCAGGTTTTGGATATGTGTACTTTTCCATTTTGTAAAATAGAAGGCAATGGTAATGGGTCATGGAAAAGTTGTTAGGTTATTGGCAACTAAGTCTTGCTCTCTGCTACTGGTCATTAAATGACAGAAGATATAGATCACAATTCAGTTTAATGAAATGTGTTGGCTCCACTTAATACCACCATCACATCTGGAAAATGGTTGCAAGGTTGGAAAGGATTAAAGGAGGGGTAATAAAGGAATTATTTGCTTTGTCTTTTTGAGAGGTAAGAAAATTGTAATTTAACCAAGGCAAAGTTATAGCTGGATCATGTTCTGCAAGTTCTTAAGAAGAAGTGGAGTT
Organism: Elanus axillaris; assembly: GCA_026212715.1. Taxonomy (NCBI): domain Eukaryota; kingdom Metazoa; phylum Chordata; class Aves; order Accipitriformes; family Accipitridae; genus Elanus; species Elanus axillaris. Next base: position 35,910,567 of record JANZLQ010000095.1, read on the forward strand.
TTGAGGGTATTAGACTTTAGATGAAAGATGGTCTAAGACGACCCAGTGGCTGAGGGAGAACTCACTGAAAAGGGGCATATTTTTAACCATAAATGTATTTCAGTGCTGAGATAACACAGTGATAAGTTAGGTTCTTGATCTGCTGGAGCCCGTGTTTGAAAAAAAAAAAAAAAAGTATATGTTTATAGAAGAGATCCTGTAACTTACCAAAATGTAGTAGAAATTGCAGAAATTACTAGGTGAGATACTGTAGCCTGTGCTTTGTGGTAGGTTAGACTAATCAAACAGTTTATTATGACTTTAAATCCATAAATGCATGAGCATTGGTATTAAATAGGCTATTTCAGAAAAACATCAAGTCTCTTTGTGTACAATCAAGGATCTCACAAGAAGAAAGAAACCTCATTTAGGCAGGACAGTGTGGGAAGTGTTCGGCTATTACAATAGAAAATGATGGTTTCCAGCGTTTTTAACTGGTTACTCTTCAGTGTGTAGAAATTGCTGCAGAAAATTAAAAACCTTGAAAGCTTACAGCAAAGAAGCTTGATTCAATAAGACAAGTTTTATAGAACTGCAGTACTAACTCTATAACTTTCTTAGAGGTTTGAAATTACATTTGGGCAACTTACTATAAGACATGAATTTGAAATTAGAGTAAGGTTGTTTTTTTATAGTAAAACACCTGCTTACTCAGTGTTGTAGTGTTTCCAGAACAGCTGATTGCAGATACTGCTTTTGCTTTAACTTGTGGGGGTTTTTTGTATAAGCAGCAAATGCCTTCAGATGTTTTTCTGAAGGTTGGGGGTCTGATTTTCCTGGAAGGTGCTGTTCAGCAAACGTTTGAACTTCATGGGCTCTGCAGGGTCCTGCCCCCCCTGCTCCATAATTTTTCCCAGAAGCAGGAGCTGCAGGATTTGATTTTCTGTTACTTATGCATTCACAGCATCCCTTGAAATGGTGCCTTTCTCTGCTTCTCTGAGGCTGAATGGGTCACTGTCTATAGCTAAGGAAGGAAAGCATTTGTTGTACACTTAGCCATGATTGTTCAAAAAAAAAAAAAGCAAACATATTTGTTAAAAGTAACTGCCCCCCTTAGCCAAATTATTATTTGTTTATTGTTAAAGAAGTGTAAAGCCCTCACCCCGCTTATGTGTGAAAAACATTTTATGCCTTTGGGGACACACAAGCACACAAAACACTTGGGTTATTCATAACTGTTCTGTACAGAAAACAGTGACAAACATGGAGAGCAATAGTGTTGACTTATTCAGTTCTTGATATCTGTAGTGATGTTTGGGCTGAACTCTGCCTGGGCGCCTTCTTTCACAGACAGACCATGGTGCATGTTTTTCAGCGCTGCTCTGTGTGCAGCAAGGTGCAGAATGTGTATTGTATAGCCAGGAAATTCTTGTATAGGAGCACAAAGAGGTGGTGGGTAGGAATTGTGGGATCCCTGTGACTATTTTTATTGTATTCCACTTTTATTTAATACTTCTGGGTCTCTGTTATGCTTTACAGTGGACTCTGCTCTTCCCCCTTCTATGTTATTGATGCTTTTGCTTATTATTTCCTTTTACTCTCTTTCCTTTTGTACTTGGTGCTGGTTTTTCAGTGCTGACCAGGAGGGCTTTCTTAAAAGTAGTCTGCAAATCCTCTATCCTGTTTTCTGTATCCCAGATAGAATGTCAGCTGGGATTGCAGTTCCGCAAGGTTTTTCTTTGGGGGTGGGAAGAGGTGGTGGTGGAATAAACACTAGCTATAAACTGTAAGACAGCAAAAGGTATAAATAATGATCATTTATAAAGTGTTACTCAGGCTTGTACTGATTAAAGACAAGTGTTTGCAAGGCTCAGCCCCTGGAATGATCTCGATTCCAGTCTGGAAACTGAAAACTCCTAAACTAGCCTTAATTTGCAATGCCTGGTTTCCAGTGCTCAATTATCAGGATTTCTGCATGGCATCTATGCTGGCAGTCTCTGAGCGATGCCAATATTTCCATGCTTATCCTGCTTTCATTTTTTACTTATAGATCTTTATCTATAATTGATGCATGTCTGTTGAATGAGAGTCTGCTCAGTATACATGGAGACTGAGAGCTCTGGGCAGCTCCTCTAACCTGGGGATTGCCTCTCAGTACCCATGCTTGGGATATTGTGATGTGCTGGGGAGCTGTTCAGCGCCAGGCAGGTGAGTACACCGGCTGACCTGGCAGATCTTTTCTATTTCTGCAGTCTGGTCCCTCATTAATGACACATTTCCAAGTGTGTAATATTTCACTTCACATTTTTCTCCAGGTACAGGGGGCGATCTCAGACATGATAGCTCTAAAATAGAGCTCGAAAATGAGCTTCCTTTAGGAATAAAAAATTCTGCAAGTCAAATGCTGTTTGGTGTTTTCAGAGCAACCAAATGAGTTTATGAAAGGTGTTGGGTGGTCATGCCCTGATAGCAAAGGCAGTATGACTTAGTGGCTTGGATATTGCATCCATTCATATTTCCTAATTTCCTTTCACTCTCCAACCTGAAAAGACAAGATCTCAGGTTTTTCTATTTGTTTCTCATGACTCGGAGCACAAAGAAGCAGGCTGCACTGTGTTTTCCAGCAAAGGCAGACATTGTGGTTTGTAGTATCTGTACAGAATGGCAAGAATAATTTGTATTTCATGCCATATGCATATGGGGTCTTCTCCCTATTCATAAGAGAATACAAGAGAGAATGAGTGGACAGATAGGACTGGAGACAGAAAATGTGCCATTTCTAGGCTTGTGCAGTTTGTTTTTCTGAACGATACCATTATTATAGCCATTTCTGCAAAACTCCTAGAGTAATACGAAGAGATTGTGATTTAAAAATAATGACATGATTCGGGTCTTTATCATCCACTTCAAAAGGAGCTCCAGCAATTTGGTTTGCTGCTTCTTCCTTGAAGCTGGCAACAATGAGATCATAAAATGGAAATGCTCCTATGCCTCCCCCCGCTCTCTTCCTTGAAATAGATGTTTGGACCTTTCATTGCTGCTGCATTTTAAACTTCATCTGTAGCTAGAGGCTTCCTTCAAGTATGTAACTGAGAGGCAGAGCGTTCATTTGCTTTCTGAGGCTTTCAGGTTGCCATGTGAAGCTTTAACAAGCTGAAATGTTGACTTCCAGCATTTGGAAGATTGCCACTTTTGTTAGGTCACTACTGAAAATGATTTAAATAATGTGGTGTGGTTATCTAGATCTCTTAGCATCTCTTCGGGATGTCTTGCATGTTGGTAAAATTCTCTCCGAATACGTTCGCATCCAGCTTGCTTTTTAGCAGAAAAAGAACCATTTTGTGCATCATTTTTACTGTACTTTTCATTAGTGAGCTGTTAAAACTGAGACAGATCAGCCTCTTGGGGATGTTTCCGAGCTGTGTGGAATGAGACACAAAGCTCTGGGAAGCTCATTATCAGCAAGGTGTGAGCAAATGTGAGGCAGCTGAGGAAACCGCAGCAGTAATTGTGAAGGGCTGGAAGGTCTCCTCCTTGAAGAGAGATCAAATAAGCTAAATGTGTAGGTCATCTAAGCAGTTGTTAGAAGTAGAGCTCCACAAGATGGGCAATTGAAAGACTAGGACTGTCCACATGACAAATTAGAACATGTCCAGAGGAGGTGAATCTGGGTATTACTTGTCTGGCCTCAAAACAGTGGAACATGCAAAGAAATTGGAAGGCAGCTTATTTAAAATGTGTGACACATTACTTTTCTATGATTTGCCTGCAGAACTCATCCCTATAAAATTTATTCAAAGCCAGAAGGTACCCAGGACTGAAAATAGCAGAGATAGCGGTCTGGATGAAAATGACAGCCAGGAGTGTCTTAGGTTAGAAGAAATTTCAGAGAAGGTAGGGATGAGGAAGTGCTGGGGAAGTTAGTCATGTGCGTAGGTGTTTGCAGGCTTGAAGTCTCTCCTGCACGTCAGTGCATAAGTTGATCCACCGTGGTGGGGACTGAGCCAAGCTGCCTGCTCAGCCTGTTTCTTGGATGTGCCCCTTCCCGACTTTGGACTGGGCGCACCCTCTTCTGTTTTGGCTTGGCCATTTTCCTCAGTCAGACCTCAGCCTGAACATTTTTGGGAGCAGAGCATCAGTTGTCGTGCTGTCCCTGGGGAGATGGGAAATCCTTTCCACACTTGATGGATTTCCCACTTGGCTTAATTTCACCATGTCGGGAACTAGAGGCCACCTGTCTCTGCCCATCCTCCAGCCGATGTTGAAGAGATCTGTTTTATTCTAGTGCTTATTCCTCTGCATATTCCTGCATGTGAATCTGGCAGCAGTGTCTGTGCACACTGCAACCCTTTGCACTGTCCCAGGCTTGGGAAGGGCAGCACAGGCTGTCTGTCACTTCAGTCCCATTTCAGTCTGTGATCCAGGATGCAGTACTCCTGTCTGTAACTACACTAGTTCATTGGCTTCTCCTTAAAACATGAAAATTATTACAGTTTTCCCTTTAGCTTTTAGTTTTTAATACCTTTTGAAAACCTATGGTATTTTTGAAGACTTACGTTATTTTAAAGGAAACCATCTAGGAGCAGTCGGGGCAGTTTGGCCACTGTCCTGTCCCAAACAGTGGTCGGTGACATGGTGAGGTGAAGAGCTAGAAGGAACCCAGCAGGAGTACTCGCTTCATTGTACATTTATGGCACCTGTCCATCTGCAGCCCTTGTAGGGCTGGTGAGGATGCTTGGTGCCATGGGAGGTCCCTGCCACCTTATCATGGTCTTGGGAGTGTGAAACCTGGTAGGGTACATTGACCCTGGGGTGTGCAGAGGGGCGGCACGCTTCCATGAACTCAGTTACAGTGTCTGTGAGTGACTGCTCTGTTGTGCTGTTGTGAACAGCTAACCAGATCAGTACTCGCTGCCGAGCGGGATATGTGTCAATTTGAAAATGTTCATTCCTCATCAGCTGACTCCCCTATGTTTGGTGCGGCTTTTCTCAAAATGCACCGGGTCCCTTTGGGATGAGGTTGGCTCTGTAGAAGTGGAAACGATTATCGTGGTGTTGCATTTATTTGGAAAGGATGTGCAGCAGTTGTCAGACAGCACGACGTACCTAATTGGGAATTCAACTTCCAGCTGGTAGATTGAGACTGAAAGGCAGAGCTGTGGGATGGAGACGGGCAGGCACAAAATGCTGAGGCTCCTAATCTTTTACAGTATGTTTGTTTAATATAAAGTGGTCTGCTGAGATTGTTTTGCAGTGTAAAATAATCATTGTGTGCTGACTAATGGGAGACGGCAAGCTGTTAAAGAGCATCAATTAACTGTACAGGAGGAGGTTATTGAATATTTTCACAAATGTTCAGGATGTGAAGAGTAAAGAATATTACTTGACAGTAACCCTCAGAGATTTTTAGCTATTGAAATCTACAAACTGCAACAAGAGTATTTGTGGACATACATATGGTTGCAGAGCTCACTAGGAAGAGAAGCATTTAGTGCTGAGAGGAGCATGCTCTTCCATCATGTGCCTTGCACAATGGAAAATAAAATTCTCTAATTTTGGCTGGTGGAGAGTATGAAAACTTATGTCTCATTAGGAGTACTTTTATACAGCCCTACTAGTATTCTGCCTGAGTTTAATGCAAAAAATAAATAACATTTTGTGGGCTCTTGTTTGCTGAGTGATTTTGTTCTTTGTAAGTAACAGGAAATTTTTCCCATCTTGGATTCCAGTGTTAAATCCACTTTGTGCAAACATCATTTCCCATTTATTCATTGGCAGTGGGGAGACCAGATAGCATTGAATTTATTTTTTCAGCTTTGTTTCTTCTAAAGTGGTGTTAGAGACTTGGACCTCGGATATTCTTTTAGCCAACAGCAAGAGATGTCCTGGGATTTCTTGGGGATTATGATAAAGAGGGACCCTTGGTTCTTGGACAAGGGCAAAGATAGACATCTCTTAGCTTCAACTCTCTATTCAAATGCCTTAATCAACAGATATCTCCTTTAACAGATGGTTCTGCATCGATAAAGCCTTTAACATGTTAGGAAAAATTCAGAGAAATTTACCCCTTTTATGATTTGATTTATTTTCTTAATCTTTTTTGAGTAGGGGTGGGGTGAGGGGAGGAGAATAACACATCAGAAGACTATGGAGAGGATTCATTGCTTGGCTGCAAAGGTCATGAAGGTACTCCCATGAAAGACTTGGGATAAGTGAGTGAATTCCTGGTGAAGTCGGTGTCAGTGGGGAAGTTTAACTGTGACTGCAGCCCTTGTGCCTGCAGTGTTTCTTACCATGAGAGAATATAATCCAAGCCCCTCTGTCAAAAGCTTCTGAATTTGTTTCAGTAATGAAACCCTCCCTACTGATCTATGGAAAAAATCCTTTTTTCTCCAGATATGGCAGCTGGTTTGACCCTGAGCGCTTGTAGCTTGGCAGTGGCAAAGGCAGGGGGGGCTTTGCTGCCTTAGGACTCTTGTCCTTGCAGCTGGTGCTCCTTTGAGCTCTGACTGATCTCTGATGCCTCAGAGAGATGCCAAAATATGCCTGACTTTACAGGGAACTTGTCAAAGCCCTAATATGTGAGATATCGATATGTTAATGCAGATCTGCAGATTTAAAACCCAAAGGAGTTGTTCATCTTCACGTGTGGCCAGGGAAGGGAGGGGTTGCAGAGCAGTTTCAAGGCTGGAAGGGCTGGTATCATTAGCACTGAGCTTGACCTGAGCTGAGCTTTGGCCAACAGATTCATCCCTGGAGCTGCAATGAAGCATTTCATGGTTCATTATTCTCACAGTAGGAAACAATGTCTTATTCTAAAGCTGAATATCTAACTCAAATTTTCATCCATTTGATCTTCTTACAGTTTTATCAGCAAAGTCTGGTCTCTCACCACTTTCTTTTCCATTTTCTTTTAGGATCTAAACCAAATTATATGTCTGTCTCCATGAATGGGATAGTTTAAGCTCTTGAAGTTTCATACTATAGGGTTTGTTTTCTGGGCTGCGAGTCATTAGGTCACCTGCCTTCGAATTTTACTCTCTCCTTGTGTTTTTTTGAAGCATGAACTCCAGAACTGCACACGAGTTCCAGGAGAGCTCTGGGATTTGTGCAGGTTGCAGAGGCAACATTGCTTTTCTGAAACTTTGCTGCTTTTTAGCTGAGCTGATTTGGCAGCTTGTTGCTGTAGCAGAAACAGAAGATGCCATTGGACCAAGAAGGGCTTAGCAGGGTACATCTTCTTACAGATGTTTCCCCACTGACAACTACATTTTGAGATGAGTCACTGAATTCATGTTTAATCCACTGGTAAAGTAAAATTGGTGAGGCAATTATCATCTTGCGAGTTCTTCAAATCAAATTGTTAGAGAACATTAAATAAAAAGCTTTGGAGAAATCCCAGTATATACGATTGCTTTTATCATCCATTCTGTGATTCTGTCACAAGAAAAGCTTTGTTTTATTGGGCCTATCTTCAGTGAAAGTGTGCTGCCTCGTACTAATTTTCATCTTAGCCTCTACTTCTTTGTCTCTGCTCCATTATTTGCCTTTTCCTATTTGTTACCCCATAATGAGAACTGAGAATTAAGGAATTTCTAGCTTACAGTTGTCATCCCTACTTTTTAGCATTGCCAAATACAGAAAGCATTTGCAAACTGAAATAATACTGTTAGTCATGAGGCAATTAATCTGTTGTGACAACGTGGTGGCTTAAAGCACAACGGTGATGAAGGTCACTCTGCTGGGTCTCCCTTTTTGCTCCATGCATTTTGCTCTGAAGTCAAACCACCCACTCCTCAGTAAGAGGGAAGCATGCAGAGCCCTTGTGTATTAGTCATCAGTGGAGGGGCTGGTGGACTGTGAACCTGCAAACAAATGACTACAGGCAGCTTTTTGGTCACTGGGGCTGCTACCTGATAGAAAGCACGTGTTAGCTTAATTCAGTTTTTACTGCCATGTACTTAGGTTTACACTCACAGTTGGCTCTCTTCTCTTTGGTACATCCTAATCCAAACATGATGTTTTGTGATGTTTCCCAGCAGGAGGATTTTTTCACAGAAATCTACCATATTCTTCCCCCTCCCTTTTTTTCTTTCCTCTACAGGTGAAAACAATAGAGGAAGAACTACAGGAGGAGGGGTTCTCTGCCACTGCTAGAAAGATACAGGAAAGTGTTGAACTAAAACTGCTAAATCTTACACATCTTTGTGCTCCAAAAAAAAATAAATTGCATGGTTCATGCAGACTGGTGTTCAGAAGCAAACATCCTGCCAGCAAAATGGGCTTTGGTAGGTCTGTATCCAAGGAGCCTGTTTCAGCTGTCAGTGCTACAGAGGTGATCAGAGAACTGCAGATGAGAGAGGCCAGCCTAGAGAGAGAGCTGAAGCAGCTGCAGGAGGAGTGCAGGCAGAGGCTGGATGAAATTGCAGAAGGGTTGGATGGAGTGATTTGTATCTCCCCTTGAGGAGATAAAGCTGGACTGAGAAGAGCAAAGGAACAGACTGACTTGATCAGAACACATTGTGCAGCTTGGCATGGGGGAGTGCGGGGTGAGGAACCAAATGTAATTTCTAATTTTTAAGCCTGGGAATCATAACTTGTTACTGCTTTGTGACTTGCACTGGGGCCATAACCTTGGTGGTTCTCTCTGCAGCCCCTTTATTGCTAACCTTGCCAATTAAATTCTGTAGCAGGCCTTGGTGGGAGTGTGCGTAAATCTCCCTTTTATCTTTCGGATTTCTAGTTGTTCTGCCAACCACTGGGCTCTTTTATAGTGCTCAGCTTCTAGGCACAGCATATATTGAGGCTGCGCATTGAAGTACTAATTGCATTCAATATTTTCCAGCAAATCGAAGAGTTCATTAGTCAGAAAAATCCAGGTATTGGAGAACATGCAAAGTACCAAGGCTTAGAGAGATGGGGAATGTTCAAGAAAGTGTGCTGTTCTAACTCAGCTGGTTTGCATATTTGTGGCAGCTGTAATGCAGTCACCATAAGGAAAAACAAATGCCTAATAATAAATAAAGCAGCACACTGATTTCATTTACTGGTGTGATGCACTTGAAGTAATTGGGTTCTCAAAGAGAACAAACTAGAAACCCATTTCACTGAGTTCTGAGTCACAATGAGATAACTTACAGATCTATTAGAGGAAGTTTCTGTAAAATAGAAGTATGACCTTAACTTCCAAGCTTAAGGAGTCTTCAAGCAATTTCTCTGGAGGCTTCTTCCCCTGGAACATGCAAATATTTTTCACTTGGCATTCATTTCCTACTCTTTTCTGTTTTGCTTTCACCAAGAAGTATTTTTATATTCTAGTTGTACTCTTTCAGGAATAAATAAATTTAAAAAAACCAGTTTGGTTTTCGTTTGTGAATTGCTATGAGCACTGGGCTTTCCTCCGTCTGGATTTCTGTCGTCTACCCCAGCTCGGTGGCGTCGCTGATTACCAGCTGCTCTTCACTCACTCGGCAGCCAAATGTGAGGAACTTTTAAGGACCTCTTTCCAGGCATCAGTATGATTGCTGGTCTGCAGGGAGAACCATGTACAGGTGGGAGTGGGTGGACAAGGCTCAGGTCTCCTGGTTTCTGCTGCACCAAGTAAACTTCAGATGCTTCCAGACCCTGCTCATCTGAGCCACCCATGTTGGTCTTGTGCATTTTTTGCAGAAGTGAGTGGCAATGCAAACATCAGTGGAGAGCCACATGGGGAGGGCTAGTTTGCTCTGGTTTCACCCAGTTGAACGCAGCATTGCTGGTAGGCCAGGAGTTTGCAAGCTCAGTTTAATACAGGCCAAATTTCAGACAGCCTTTCCTCTGTGTGGACCTGGTAGCTTGTGCAAGCTTGAGCAAGGCTGGTGGGAGGTTTAATTCTCAGCTAGAGACCTCAACTCCACTCAACCCTACAGAGATGGGACAGCCCCTAGGAGTGGGGTGTTTGTGTGCATTGACTGAAGCTGTCAGTCACAACCAGTGTGCTTGCTGTCAGCTGGCACTGGGGGTGACAAACAATAGTCCTGAAGCAGAAAACCCCAACAGACTAGTGAGATCCATCTCTGGGGCAGGTGGCCCAGGCTGCTGCTCTTAGAAGAATAGCCCTGTCCTTAAAAAGCCAGTCCACAGCATTCTGGCTTTTCAAACCATCTCTGTAGGTGCAGGGTACCAAGCACTGAACTGTTTCAAGCTGGTACAGCTTTGGCAGGGTGTTGCCTCTAGGGCTGCTAAAATTCAGTGCACAAGAGGACTTGTTCAGACACAGGTTTTGCAGAAAATTATTCATGAATGTGGAAGACACAGTATATCCTAGAACTAACAAGAGTGGCAGCACCAGTCTATCTCTCTAAGCATTTTATATACTCCTTCAGCTTTTATACAAGAGAATTTTCATACTGCATCACATGTAGGTTTAAAACATTGCCCTCAAAAGCTCCTTTGTTCTCCTGGGGCTTTCAGCAGAGAAGAGTGGGCAAATATTCCTGAGCATGGTAAGAGCACTCAGATTCAAGTGCAGGTCTAGCTCATGCCTTGCTGTGGCTTATCAGGGTTGGCTTAATGCTGAGTGCCACAATGTATTATGCTGCTGTCCACTTAAACTGACAGTAGTCACTCATGGGATGACTTATTTCCTAGTATCAAATATTTGTCACCGCACAGTACTTAGTGCAGTGTGCTTCAGTGTTCATCCAAGGATCCTGTTTCAGCAGAGACTGCAACTGGCAGTGCCTTTCCCCTGCTTGATCCCAAAGAATTATTTTTCTCTCTGGTGGAATGTAAAAACGATAGTGCTCAGTATGTCTGTATATATGTGTGTGACATATAAAAGTGCCTACAGTGGATCACAGACAGCTGCATTTACCACATGACACAAATCGCTGTACCAAGGTGGCCATATGGGAAGCTGTCAGGAGAGCCAACGGGTTGGAGCTAGAGCTGCTTGTCCTGGCATGTATATTGAGAGGGTCTACAGCTGAAAGCAGCTTAAAAGAGGATTGCCTTTCCACCCTTGGTGCTGCACTGGCATTATGCACTTCGGACACCTCGTGCAAAGAGCATAGGTGAGTATAGTTTTTATTTTCTGGCACCTGGGTTCCCACTGCCTTTTGTTTCAGGTGCCAATTAGCAGTTTAAACCAGAGCAGATATTCTGCAGTCCCCGTTGAAGGTTAGCGGGGTGTTCTGAACTGGCAGTGGTTTTAAAACCAGTCCCTGCAGCCCCCTCTTTCCTTTGCCCCCATTCTCAGCACCAGCACGACGAGCACAAAGGAGGAGGTACTTTAAGGGCTTGGCACTCTCACACAGCAGATTTTGGAAGGTGGTTTTCCTGTGAAGGCTGCTTTTTAAAAATCACAGCACCTCTGCAGGAGTTGGACACAAAAGGACTGAGCTGTGGTCATGCCTCAGTGACTGGTTGCAACTTTTGACTGCTTTTGAGGTGTATTGATGCATCTGAAATACAGATGCTTTCCAATCCTCGTGAGCTTGGCAAGGCATCAGCTGTCTCTCCAGTACTGCAGGGAGATGCTGTATGATAAACACCACTTAAAAGCCTAAGAAAATTATCCCTGGATTAACACCAGCTGTAATGAGGGCAGGAAAGTGAACTGGGTGATTGCAGTCACACTTAATGGGATCTAACCCCTAGGAACGAATAGATGTTTGTCACCTCATACCATATACCATGGCATTTGAAGTGTTTTCCTTTCCTTGTTTAGGCTGACTTCTGTCACCCACCATCACAGGCGACTGGTTTTAAAGGCTGCAATGACCTTCTCAGTCACTGGGGCTTGGCCCTGTGTCAGCACTCAAAGATGCTGTAGAAGGGGGAATGGCTGCCCTGGGAGACGTGTGGCAACCAGCAACCAAATGACTGGTTGGTCTCTGGCAGATGCTGTGACAGGCGGAAGATGACTCAAGCGGTACATTTCATCCATCGGCTCAAGCCTGCTCAGTAAATGTTAAGTATTACTTCACAGAAATTGGAGAGTGTTGTAAACAACCCACTACAGACTGACAAGCAAAGCTACAAGCTGTTAAGTGGTTTATCCTTTGCCATATCACCACGCTGGCTGTACGTTTCCTTGTGAAAGCAGGAACCTGCCCTAAAATTGTTGATGGAGTTGAACAGAGAAGGGTGGGTATCGGCTGGAGAAGCTGGTAGAGAGTGACTTGCACATTGTGTACAACTGGTTGCTAAATTCAAGTGGTGGGGGAAGGCTGGTGGTGATGCTGCCCTAACAACTGGAATAGGCAGTAGGGTTCATTTTGTTTTGTTTTTTTGAAGAGGCTACAGCAGAAGTTTTCCCTGTTGGTGCATCCTAAATGGAGTTAGTTTAGTTTGAGTGCATCCGGGGTTTCTAAGTGATCTCCAGAAGAGAGGAGCATATTAGAGGCAATGGTCCATGCTGGAAATGCGGGAAAGCAGGGTTAAATCAGCACCTGCCAGAGGTGCTGCACGTAGTTGTGGGGTACACCTGACAAGGGTCAGGCAGTGAAGAACCGTCCCAGATGTTCACCTGGTGATAGCTCCCAGCAAAGCCTGTCCACAGGAAGCCCCCGTAGCAGCTAACCCTCTTTGCGGGGCTGGGAGCGTATGGCCTTTTTCTTCATGCTCAGGTAATGCTTCACTGAAGGCAGGCGGAATTACTGCTGCTGTGTTTAAATCACACTCTCTCTGGTGATGGATTGCTTCCAAGCATAGCCTTAAGAGAAGCTTTCACAAGACTTCTGTGTGTGTAGTTTCTGGTAGGCCACCATGGAGGTGTTTATGGAAGAGCATGGTTTAACCCGTTTTCTGATGTAACTGGTGCTTCTTTCCAAGCACCTTGCTAGGAAAATGGGATTGGCCATAAATACTTCATTGGCTGATAACTCTGGCTCGTACTGTGTAGCTAGAAATATTCCTCCCCAAATAACTGAGCATCAATCAGCTTGCAGTCAAAACAGGAGGTTTACTTTGGAAAAGGCAAACGAGGCATCTGCAGTCACTGCTCCTGACAACATTGCGCCTGCTGGTAAATAAGGGCTGCAACCTATGTTTAAAAATAAGAGCTGCTGGGAGTAGTGATTTCCAGCCTAGAGTGTTTTGGGTTCCCTGTGGGATTCCTCCACCAGCTCCCGCAGGAGGATGAGCTGGTAGCAGTTGGCGTGAGCGTGTGTGTGTGGCAGCGTGGTGCACGCTGCTCAGCGGGTGTTTACACATGCCTGAGGGTCAAACTCTTTCTCAGCCGCTTGCAGCGAAAGCCTCGGGTCTTTCACCCTTACCCTTTGCCTCCGGGAGCCAACAGGTCATGTGATGCAGTCTGCCGGAACCGCTGCTCCTCGACTGGCAGCCCAAGCCTTGAGGCCAGTGTCCTGTAGGCTCCAGGCAGGGAAGCTTCTTGTCCTGCCAGCCCTCTGTACCTGCCCTGTGTCCAGCTGCCTGGCCATGGCCAGATCCCTATCCCTAAGGGGTTTTGTTGCCCAGGTGCTCTGAAATGGGTAACAAGGAAAATGGAGGTGTGTGGCCCACAGGGTCCATGCAAGCATCCAGTCTCGTGTAGTGCAAGCTCCTGGCCTGGGCTTGGGCTGCCTGTCCCAGCCCCAGCTTCTGGGTCCAATGGACTTTGTGCACACGGAAGACTCTGCCAGTCTTGCACCATCACCCCCAGTAACAAGGCAGCCGTGCCCCACTAAGCCAAGGAGCTGTAGCAGTCAGGTACCTTCGCTGTTAACTGTCCCACCTTATTTCCCAGCATGAATATTAAGAGTCTGCATCCAGTCCTGCTGGTTTGCTTTCTTCTGCAGGGCTGGAGAGCCCTTTGCTCACAAAGAAACACTCCTCGTGCAGGTCCATCTACACGCTGAACATGACTAAAGGGACTGCAAGCCCTTTGCAAGCCTGTAAGTAAGGCAGGTTACCCCACGTTTGACCTTTCCCTGCCCCTTGGCTCTCATTTGTTTCACCCTTTTAAAGTGGGAGGCAGAGGGCTGACCTCTCCTCAATCCTGCAGGACCCTGGGGTAGGTGTCTGTGCCTCTGGCAGCCCCCAGCAGCTGGGGAAAGCAACCCCCTGCGGCTTGGGGGGGCTGAAATGGGCAGCAGGGACGGAGGGGAGAGGCATGGCCCCAGCAGCCAGCCTGGTCTGGGTGGACAGCCAGGCTGGCAGGGAGCCCTGCTCTCTTGGTGGCTTAGGCTTTGATTTAGCATTAAGTACCGCTAAGAAATGTTTGAGCGTTAGCTTTCTAGCGTGGCTGACTGCCTCAAAGACAAGCAAACAAGGAATTTGCTAGGGTAGCTGTCAAAGCAGGCTCTCAGCCCCTACTAATGCTCTCCTTCTCCCAACTGACCTTATTAATGCAGCCTGGTTGTTTTGCAGCACACCTCCTTTGCCTTGCAGCAGCCCACGGCCGCTCTGGAGGGAGCGGAGCTGCAGAACCTCTGGAAGGACTGAATGGCTCAGTGGAGCACGACTGGAGCTCCAGGAGGGAGTGGGATGCAGGGGGTGAGCAGATGCGGCAGGACCGTGCCTGCTCTTGGGCTAGTCTTGCAGGAGCCACCCAATGCCCTTTGTGTTACAAATACAAATCCGAGGTAAAAAGCTGGTATTTGCTGGTGTTCTGACTGTTCAGCTGACAAAACCTTCTCCAGCACTTAGGGGGGGCAAGTAAAGGATTTTGCTTAATTATGCCTGCCTCTTGTCTTCCATGTGGGATTTGCAGTTTCCCTGGGCCGTACACTGATGGGTGCCAGGGCTGTGCTAACAGCCAGGTCCCAGGAGGATGCAGGGCATGAGGGGTCTGGCCATGGAAAGGGGGCAGGCAGAGTTTTTCTCAGGATGCTTTTACGTGAAGGGTCCCTGTTGAACTGGGTTGGCCATGGAGCATAGCAGGGAAGCTGGTGGGTCCCCAGACCCCTATTCTGCTGCTGCAGCCCCTGCATTCCTTGCCGGGGGGGGGATGAAAGGCAGGTAAAAGCCTGTGTGTTTTCTGTAAGCACAGGAATTGCTGTCCCACGGGCTGGCCCAGCCCCATCACTTGACAGCGTCAGGCCCCTGTAATGACTTGGCTTCTCCAGGTTGCACTGTTAATGCCATAAAACGTCCGCTTCTGCCACAGGCTCAGCAGGGAGCTGGAAGAAGCCTTAGGCTGGCAGTAAGCTCTGAAGCACAGTTCAACCCGTGTTTGGCATGAGACGGTTTGTGACTCCTGGAACAGGATTAGCCCCTGATGCGAGCTGGGAGGAGAGGGTCCTGCATCAGGTGTGGGAAGAGGCTGGACGTGTGAGGTGTGGACGAGCTGCAAGCCTGGGGAGGTTCACTCTGTGTGAATGCTTCACAGCCCTGAGATGTGATGTTAATTCATGCTGGTCCTCTAAGTAAATGAGCTTTCTAATTAGCCTTTTTTAAAGGATTTTTTCCTGCTTATACTGATTAATATTAAAAATGCTAATATGTATTTTCCAGTGCTAACCACCCACGAGGAGACCATGCTATCACCCTTGATTAACGCCGGCTTTTATGTCTCTAACAGAGTGTCTTCTCTCTTTACAAATCTCTTTTTAAAATGAAAATACACTGCAAAGCCCACAGCCAAGGGTCCAGGCTGCCTGCAGGGCTGGGGGAGACGTCCTGGCCAAGGCTGCGTGCCCGTCCCCCTGCCTGCTGGCTACCACGGCGGGGGACAGGGCAGCATGGCCAGGCTGTGCCGTGCACGTTGACATCCCCTGTTAATCTCTGGCTCCCCACAGTTTCAGGACACACATTTATTTCAGGTTCTTACAGGTTTCCATTTGTATTCTCCCTTTTTCACTGCCACCCTCTCGAGGCCAAGACCAGCAACAAAAGGCATCATAACAATAAAGCTCGATTGCAAGTTATTTACTTGGCATCGTTGCATCTGCCAAACAACGATATTAATTTTTTCTCTCAGTGAAGGAAATATTCTGCTGATTAGCCACGGGGGCAGCATTTGTTCTAGAAAGCAGCCTTTAATAGGCCTTTATATCACACTGTAATTCATATCACTAAGTCAAGAAGAGCTTTTCATTGACGCGCTTAGGGTTTGCATCTCCGTTGCATGGCTGTGGCCGGGCAGGGGGACAGTGACTCACGGCACGGGACGTGCACAAACCTGCGTTCCCACGGAAAGCCAGATGGCCATGATTTGGGCTGTAAGTGCTGTGGGGAAAGAGGGGGCTGTAGGATGGGAAGGGCAGAAATGCAGCAGGGAGGGATGGCATCGCAGGAGCTGCCATCGCCCTAAGGATGTGCCACTGCGGCCAGTCCAGCTGTGGGGGTGCGCAGCTCTGCTGCTCCCCTGGGAGCTGCAGTGGGGACAGGGATGGTCTCACAAAGCTGTGAAACTTCCCAGGGAGAAAATTGCAGAGCCCAGGGGGTTGGAGGGCATGCTTTCTGCAAGGCTGCCTCTGCCCACCAGCCATGGCCATGCTCCAACCTCTGTGGCCAGCAGGGATAGGAAAGGGAGTGATTTATGGTCTCACTGCTCAGCAGGGATTTTTTGCTTGCTTGTGTTTAGTTTTGTTTGGAGATGATGGTGCATTTAAAAAAAATAGATGTGTCTTCTATACTTAAAGAGAAAACCTGGGGGTGAAGGTTCCTGGTGCTACCATGGTGGTGCTTAACACAGTTGTGCTGTGAGTAGGTAATGTGGGGTGCTCCGAGCCTGCGCTGAGGGAGCTGGCGGGGATATTCCTTCCCGTTTCAGCTACAGCTCAGCATTACTGCCTACGTTGCTGCTGCTTTCGAACACGAGCCCCAGCTAGACATGCCCTGGGCTGCATCGCCAAGAGCACATCGCTCGCCTCTCTCAGCACCATTTTTCCAAGCACAGCAATGTGGCACGGAGCTCTGAGCTTCGTTTTTCTGGCGGGCACCCTACGGAGCACCTCAGTGCCTGTGGCAGAGCCGCCTTTCCGGGACCCCCAACCCCCGGAGAGCTTTGAAGCGGCAGCCCGGGGGTCCTGGCGAGCACGGGTGGGAGCTGTGGGAGCTGGCTTTCCTCTGCCGGTGGCTCAGGGGGAGGTGAATGCCCCAGGCAATGCTGAGGGAGCAGATGGGATTGAATTTCTAAGGGCAGAGATGCTTTTTAAAATACTTTTTTTGCATCAATTGCTCAGAAATTGTTTGTCTCAAAAGAAATGGGTTAGAACAGAGGAAGAAACAGGGATTTTGCTGTTTTGGCTGCAGGGACTCTGTATGCTAAAAATTAACAAAAGGGCCCAAGTCCCACTAAGAGTCCTGCTGTAAGAGATGCTCCATCTGTCATTCATCCTCTGGCTGTGGGGAAAGGGCCTCTCCCTCCCCCTTTCCCCATCTGAAGTAGCAACCCCAGCGAGAAAAAAACGAGGAAGATATCACCAGGCTGCACCTCCTCTCCTTTCACACATTGCTTGGGCAATGGAAAACCAGGTGTGTGCTGCTGTCCTGGACCAAGAGCAATGATATGTCTCGAGCAAGGTGAAGCTGGGCAGACCTGGGGGCTCTGCCATTGGGGTGATGTGGCCAGGGGAGAACAGTACAGGGTGCTCCTGGGCTGCACCTACCTGCTTCATGCCCAACCAGCCTGACCCAGTGAGGACCGAACTGCTGCCCAGCCTGGCTGTGGCCAGCTCGTCCCTTCTCCTGCCAGGCAGCAGCCGGCAGCAACCCTCAGGGGTGAGCTTGGTGGCCTGGAAGGCTTGCTGGCACACGGGGCTGCTCCCAAATAACCCTCAGACACCCAGGGAGAAGGTTACTTTCAGGTAGGAGCTTGCTAGACCTGTGCTTGAAACATTTCAGCTTTGCTCAGTGGGAGCATTTCAGTGAGATGTAGGTATTTTCCCCAGCTGTTACTGAAGAACTGCCACAAGCTAGTCCTTGAGATGAATATTATATTCACAAAATTATTATTTCATAAAATATTTCTTTACCAGTATGAAGGTTTAATGCAGTTTCAAGTGTGTTTCTGTGTGGGAAGTCCACATATTTAGGAATGCTTATTTGATAACTTAAGACCTGTTTATCTGATAACTTAAGACCTTTCCCCACGCACAAAATCCCCATGGTCGTGTTCAGTTCCCAGGCAGAGTCACGCATCATCATGTTCATTTGTTTTGAAGAACTGATACAGAATCTGTACTGAAAATTAAGTGGTGTCAGCTGATCTGCCTAATGCATTGGTGCAAGTTTAGCTCACTGGTTTATCAGCCTCCTGAACAATCCGTATTTGATTCTGCGTCCCACCACTCTACTGACCTTTGAGACCATCTCACGTGGCTACCAATCAAAGGGAGAAAGAAATCAGAAATTATTTCAGATGGGGCTGAAATTTTTAAATCATTTCAGTCTCCAAAATATTCAGTGGAGGGTCTTCTAGATAACATCCCCCAAATATGGTCCAGTAAGATGTAAAATGTAATCAAATAATCAGGTGGCCTATGGCTTTTTTTTGGAGGGGGGCAGGAGACACATGGGTCTGCGCATCCCTCCCGGTCTTAACACTCCGCATGGTGGCACACACATACGAAGGGAAAAATCCACCGCATCTCTGCCAGAGCTGCACATCCCCAGTGCCCTTTGGCTTTAGAAATAAACTAATAAAGGATAAAAGGGAATTACGGGTCTAATGAAAAGGATTATTTTTCCACAGGACAGGCCATGCGCCTTGGTCCCGGTTACACAGAGCATCTCTGAGCCTCACTAAGTGTCAAATGAAACGGGCTAATGAAATGGATTAGGATCTTAATAGCACATTTGATTAGTGAAGCTCTCACCTCCGGGCACTCTCTCATGTGTGTTAATGGGCGCTGTGGGGGACGGCTGCCTAAATGAGCCTATTAATGGGGAAGAGCTGATGCAGGCTCCCTGCCACCGAGGGCTGCAGCCAGTTCAGTTGGCCCAGGCTGCAGCCCAAGCCCACGGCAGCCCACGGGGAAGCCTGTGTTTCTGTCCAGCGTGGGAAAATGCACTTTCGTGTAGAAAAGAAAAGAAAAAAAAGTGAAATAAATTTTTTTTTTATTTGTTGGTGAAAAAAATGACCGGTCTGTACTTAATTTAAAGGACATCACTGTAGGAGGGAGTAACATTTTGTGATGGGTGGGGATTCATGAGCAGAGCTGCTGTGCTAAATGTATTCATGGAGCCCTGTACGAATGTACCACGATAATTCCTAAATACTGGCGTACCACCTGTCCTCCCCAGTGGCTGGACATCACCACAGTCTCAGGCACAGGGAGAAAAGCCTCTGCATTAGCGGTGCCTTCTGCTGTAACGAATGCTTCCTAGAGTGGTGCAAGGATGAAATCAGTGTCTTCCACTAACTAAGATGATCAAGCACAGCCAGCGCCTGCTCCCGCTGTCCTTGAGGGCCTGGAGGAGGATGCGATGGGAGCGTGGGGGCTGGGGAGAGGAAGGAACCGCTACTGCCCTGCCTGCAGGTTGGGCAATGGAGGGTTAAATACATTATAGAGATGTGAACACTGGTGCGTTTCAGGCTGCATCTGGAGCGGGTGAATAATTCGTTAACCTATTTTCATAATGTTTCTTATTTCCGTGTCAGGCAGTAAATAATACAAAGCCGTAAACAGCTAGGATGCTGTAGGGAGCCAGGAGTTATAAATTGCTGATGCAATAAGCCATCATGTTATCTTAAAGAAGGGATTTAAAATATATAAATGAATAAACAAGCAGGGCTGGTTTTTTTCAGATGGCTCCAGGATCCAGCAGATTACTGAGAAAAGGAGTCTGCAAGCAGTCAGCCCTGCACATGGCTGCTGTCTGCTGTGAGCAAGAGTTTCATCGTCCCATCCCGTGAGTTGCCTCTGACTGGGGCCTTTTTAATAGTATTTGTCAATTAAAAGCAAAAATAGTTGAATAGCTAACCCCATGACTGCCTTTCACATCAGCTGTTGTGGCAAATTGCCTTCTCTCCAGAGTTTTTCCTTGCTCTGAAGTCTGAAATCTCTGAAATTATGTACTGAGGGGATTACCAGGACACTCACTGTGCTGTAGGATGGCTCCAGGTACGATGCTCCTCCCTGCTGCAGCAACAGGGTAGAAGGTGGCCAGGCTGCCCTTAAAGATTTTGGGGAAATTACTAAATTTAACAAAGTTGGGGGAAATAAAGAAGCCTGGCTCTGTGTGTGCAGAGGCAGGTGCCGCCAGACCATGGACACCACGTCTGGGCTCCTGTCCTGGCTGTGCAGCATCCCCTCCTGCAGACCGAGCCCCGCTGCAGCAAGGTGCCAGCGAGAGCAGCCCTCGTGGCACTACCTGGGCAGCTGAAATGGGTACAAACCAGCTCTTTTGAGGAGCCTCAGAAAATTAGGATTCAAAGTCAGAGTGGGCTGGAGCCCAAAGAGCCCCTCATCCAAGCCTGGGCAAGGGTCCCCAGCTGTCCTCCTCCAGCCCTGTGCCTGGCATCCCTGCAGGTGAAGGATACGTTTTGGCAGCTGCCTGGGAAGTTAGGTACAGATCTCTGGGGCCTGGGAATTGTTTAAGGAATTTGGCTTGCCGTTTGTAACGCAATTAGTCATTGGAGTAACAGTTCGCAGAGCCTGCTGTCCCCTCCGTTTCCATGGCAATGGCCAGATTCCCGAGGCAGGCAGGAGGATTGTGCGAGCCTGTGTGTGCCCAGGAGCTGTGGCATGGGGAAAATGGGAGAGCAACGAGCCCCAAGCCAGAGCCTGGAGGTTTCTGAGCCATCGCACCAGTAGTGCCGACGCTGCCGGTGCTACAGGCCTTGTGCCTCTTCGCGCGGCTCTTCCGCAGCAAAGCCCAGGGCGGCTCAGCTCCATGTGGCCAGGAGCCAACATTCCCGCTCCATCCCCGGTGGTGTGGTCCCTGGAGAAGCTGTGAGTCCCTCTGCTTGTTGGCCCGGACTTGGTGGCCCAGGGCCATCCCAAAGCAGAAGGGTCTCGGTCCCTTCGGTCCTGTGTCCTTCGCTGGCTGCTAAATGTTGCATGGGGAAAATTATGCCCGGTGAGGGAATAAACCCAGAGCAGTGCCATCGCCCACGGAAGGGGAGCTTCTCCCAGGTGTAAATGCCTGCAGGAGGGACACCCTCTGCTCTGCAGCGGCAGCTCGAGAGCAGGGGGAAGGGACAAGCTGCTTATTAATGACAAATGTCATTAGAAATGATGTAACATACAAGGTCAGGTGACTTATGGCCTAACTTGTACAATTTTTAAGTGTGCCAGCTCAAGAAGGCTATTTATTCTGCTTTTCACCCTAAGTACTAAGTTAGCCCAGAAGTGACGCCTTCTGTCTGGAGTTTGCAAGACTCCAGATATCCCCTGGGTACCAGGAAACCTGCTGGGATGGGAGCAGAGCCAGTCTGAGCCTCAGGATGCAGAAACAGCACCAAAAGCCCGGTTAGGAGCCAAGAGTGAGCCAAGGAGCATGGCTGCATCCCTTGCTTCACAGAGAAGGTCTGCTTGGACTCTCGCATAAATTAATCCCCTTGGTGAAGCTGGAAGAGGAGCTCTGCCCAGCCTGCTTGTTTCCTGATCCCCTGCTGCCAGCCTGCACCAGGATTTTGGGAAACCTGTGAGAGCCTGTTTGCATCCCAGCAAGGTATGACGGGCAGGGCGGCCACTTTTCCACTACCTGAGCATTGAGATCTAATTCGTGTTGAGGGCAAACTTAGTGAGCTGGTGGAGAGCGTCTGTCGGCGAGGTACAACGAAGGGAGGGAGCATAATGCAATTGCTTCATTTGAAGCAATTAGAGCAGAGCAAAAACATGTTTTTATAAACGAACTCGATATTGGTAAGTGATGCACGGCTGCTTTTTGTTAGCGCAGAGTCGAAAAGCAATTTTCCTGTGCGTTAGGGGCAGTGCAGAGGTCTAACTTGTTTGTGGTGTGGACCGCGGTGGGAATTTTTGGTCTGCATTGGAATGAGCTGCTCCGTTTCCCTGTGAATTTAGAAAGACTGAGAGCAGGGAGGGGGGGCAGGAGGCAGCTCCCAGGAATTGCCGCCAGGTTCTCGATGGCACTTGACATGGCTCAAGGTCACAGCAATCCTGCCTCGGCAGCATTTATGCCATTGGGTTTTGGATCATTCCTGTCCTCTTGGGCATCTTCTGGCCTGGAAACTGCTGCCGGGAAGGATGCAAGGGACACTGGTGCCTGTGAGGGTGCAGCGCGGGATGCTGAGGGACATCCCCGCGTGTTATTTAAGTCAGCTCTTGGAAGAAAGATTGTAAGGAAAACTGGAAGTTAATCCCATTAATCCAGCCTTGGGTTCAAGGCTAGGAGAAGACAGTATGATGTATTCAATCTGCGGATCAGGAGATAGCAGCAAGTACAAAATGGCGTGAAAGTGCTGCTGTTTCTTCTGGCACTTAGAGAAGGGGCCAAGGAAATTGATACCCAGCCGAGGCCTTTTGCATGGCAAAGATCGCTTGCAGGAGTCTGAGAGGCTTTAAGCTGTCGTCACAACAGCGCCTGAGAGCCCAAGGTGTTTCTATACCTGTAGAGAAGAGAATAACAATAATAATATTAGTACTAATGAGGAACAAGGTAATTAACGCTCTAAAAACGACTGAAAGGCCAATTCTATCATTTGTGTGTGAAGCGCGGGGATGGTTTGCACCCGGTAAGGTCGCAGACACGTCCAGCTGCCTGCAAAGCCATCACCGCCTCCCTAAAGCACGGCCAACATGGTCCAGGTGCGGCGGTGTGACACGCACCCCTAAATCCAGGCTGGGGGGGGAGGGCAGGTGTGTGATGGAGACCCGGCCTTGGATTGCTGCAGCTGCTGTGGCCAGCGGCTCGGTGGGCTTGTTCGGTGGGGCTGAGCTGTGTGGTGGTGGCTGCCTTTTCACAAGCGCGTGCAGAGTCATTTTGCAAGGGATGTCTGTATTTGCAGCTGATGGAGGGCTGGGGTAAGGAGTTCACCATGCACAAATTGCCCAGCCATGGGCTTCTCCGCGGTGGAAACAAGAGGTGAATGTCTGGAGAGCACCAGTTGCAAAAGGAAGGAGCGATCGCATAGGGAGATCGTGAGCTGGAAAGGGAAATAGGAAGCAAAGCATTTCGGTTTTTGGGGCCTTTTCTGTGCTGGCTGTGGGTGCCCTGGGTGGGACAGCAGCTTTGACCGTGAGCACTGGTGCCCCCGCGGCATGGCGCGGCACAGCTCGCCTCGGCTAAGCTCAGCTCGCTGCCAGTGTTTCCCCCAGCTTGGTGGCTGCACTGTGCTGGGTGAGCCTGGAGCAGATTTGGGTCAGGGACGCTGGTCCTCGTCCCATCAGCCGTGTCCATGCCAGCTGCGCACAAAGGGACACGGATCCGGATCTGAGCTTGGGGCAGCCCACAGATGCCCGGGCAGTTATGGCATCTGGTATATACCAGTATGCCCGTCTGGTGGGCAGACTGGGGCATGGTGCAAGGCACCGGGGAGAGGCTTAATGACTCTGGGACAGCAGCATCTTGTGATATTTATCTAGCCTCTCTTGCTCTCATCCCAGAGCGTCTACACTGACAGCCCTGGTTTAAAAGTCACAGGCTGTGAGATTAATTGGGCTGTCAATTCTTTTTCCAGCAAACGAACTATCCAGAGAGTCTTTTCCAAGGTCCTATTTTCAGTGGGCAGAAATGTCATTTCAATATTCGGGGAGAAATATAGACGGGAGCTTTGTGAAACAGAATTTATGTCTTACTTGCTCTGTTTTAAAGCTGAAACTAATTGGAGCAAGCCTCAATGGCTAAGGAGCCGATGTGTTTGATTGATTTGAATGACTCCAGAGCTGTAGGGTGAGCTGGGCCCTAATTGGTGCATGAGTTCTCCTGTGGGATGGGGGAAAGAGTGAGACCTCCCACCTAGAAGGAGAAGGGGGCTTGTTGATGTCTAATAAACTTTAAATTCAGGTCAAATCTTCTCTTGCCTCTGGGGGTCTAAATATACCAACCAACCCTTCTTTAATGCCTGCTTTCCTGATCCTGCTGGTTTTTGCCCCGTAATGTGCTTGCTGCTCGCCCAGGATCTCAGCAGCGTTTGGGGCAGAGGGGTGAGTGGCCTGGTGGGAGTCTGTGCTGAAAGGGGGGGCCTCTGCCTCCCCTCCCTTCCCATCACAGCCGCAGCATCTTCCTGCCTTCATTAGTACCTGAGCCCAGCAGTCAGCATGGCTCATCACATTCAGTCTGTTAATATCTAACTAGAAATTAAGCTTTATTAGCCTAAATGCAGTTGTTTTTTCAACAGCCTACTAACCTTTTCCTCTTGAATCTTTGCTTATGTCTTAAAAATCCACTTTTGGTATAAGACTGTCAGATTTAATCCTTTTTAAATATCCTTTTCCCTGGTGAGGCAGCAAGATTTCCCAGACAGCCCTGAAACTTGCAGATAAGATTTTACTGGAATAAGACATCCAGATGAAATGAAGTCTCTATTTAAAGCTGCTTTTGGGGGGTATCCCACTTTGTGTTTTGCTATAACTTTTAAGCATCTGTTTTCTGGACAAAAATAAAAGTTCTTTCTGCTTTACAGCTGAGAGTCCTGAACCCTGGTCATAAGGTGGGCCAGGAAGCCGGTGGGTCTCTGGCAGCTGTCCATCCCTGTGGGGAGGCTTCATGCCTGTCACACAGCTCCAAAGGGCTCTGCTGGGATCTCCTGGGCTTTTCCTTCCTGACGAAGACCACAAGGAGCCAGAGGAAGGGACTGACTTGCAGCGCAGTCATACCAGCAGCCTCCGTTGGTGAATGAGCCTGTGCTGGTCACCATCATCTTCTTCCACAGCCCCACCAGTTGAGCCACACTGTTCCTTTTTTATCACCATGCAATGCATCCCATTACTATTAAGGTCTGGAGCATGTGTTCATCCCGAGTGTTAGGACTGGTAATTGCAGTGAGCGTGTTGGAGGGCCCGCACACAGTGTGATGGGACAAGTGGGTGAAGTCACTGTCACAAGCACAAGAAGGGGAGCGGTTCAGGCAGGCTGGGCTGCTCTGCGCTACTTAGAGAGAGCAGAGCACCATACACCGACCGGCTTTCCCCTCTCACCTGCGCATCCCTGTACACCCTGCAGAGTGGCTCCAGTGACAGGGAGGGGGGAGAGCCGGGGAGTGGGGGCCCCCATGTCCTGTGTGGGCTCAGGTGATATTGCCTTGGCAGCAGAAAACCTGGCAGAGACAGCCAGCCACAAACAGCTCTCACGGTGGAACTGTGAGCTGGGGGTGGTGGTGGTGGTAGTATTTTTCAAGGGTGGATAGGTTTGCTTTTGGCAGGGGGATCTGTGTGTGTGTTATTTTTTAAAAAAATAATTTTATGGCCAAATAAGTGTGTAACTACCTTCTTCTGGTTCACTAAAAATAGCTATGAACACAACGCGAAAGAAGCAGTGAGCAGGTACATGGATGTATGCCTGTATTTGAGACGACATCGCCATTTAGAGATCCAAACCATGGTTAGATTAGAGGCTTAATGGCTACAATTAAACTTCCTGCAGGAAAGATTTCTTTTCTGAGCTTTACCTGGCAGCAAACTCTGCGGTGCCAGCATTTCCATAGCAGTAAAGAGGTGCAAAGGCAAAGCCCAGCCAGCGATGCAACCTCTTGCTTCTTGGCCAGATGACAGGATTAAACAAAGATCCTTTGCAGCTATTTCAGTGGGCATTTCTGGTGCATCTCAGGCCTTGCTCAGACACTTTTCTCTGCAGAAAGGGTGTAGGGCAGGGGTGAGACAAACCAGTGGGCAGGTGGCAGGGTACCATTGTGCAGCGCTCCGCTCGGGAAAATCCCCCCGGCTTCCAGCAGTGCTTAGGAAAACCACTCGATGAAAATGAGCACACAGTTCAGATCAGAAACAGGGTGAAAGTACCGGATAGCCACAGGGCAGACAGCCAGGCATTTGGTGTTGGTGCCTCCCAGGCACCACCGCACCCTGGGCAGCTGCGTAGCCAAGCCGTGGGGTGAGGAGAGTCCCTGCTGTCCCCCATGGGACCCCGCACCTACATGCAGAGGTAGGAGTGGGTGGGCGTTTTTCCAGGTGTCAGACCTTCAAAGGCATCTGCATTTTCCAGCTTGCATTTCTGGGGTGAAAAGCAGCCACTCCTGGGGCAATGGAGACCTCCCAGCAGTGGCTCCTTTAACTTTAACTCAGCCTGCTGAGTGTGTTTTATCCCAATTAGTCCTCAGCCTGGGGGACACAAAGACGAGAAATAGGCTTTCCAGAAGTATTAATGTGAGACACCAGGGTTTATTTGACAAACCACATTCACCCGCAGAGATGAAACACTGGGGCATTATTGCATGGGGAGCTGCAGCAAGGCCCCACAGCACCCCATGCCCCCCCAAACAAAGTCCTAGTGAGCAGGAGGTTGCCATTTTAACTCTTATTTCAGTCTCCATCAGCAGGTTGGCACTGTTCCATTCAATACAGGGAGAAGCATTTTGCCTTCAGACATGATGGCAACCGAGGGATGCCCAACCCCAGGTTGAAGCCAGTCTCAGGTATCTATGACACTCCTGGTACTTGCTCTTGCAGGATGCATCTTCTTTATACATAGAGCTGTTCTGATGAGCATGGCAACGTTCAGGATGTGTTTGCGTCATCACTTGGGTTTGCCCTGTCCTGGGCCAAGGTTTGGCTCAGACCGTGCCGTGGTGCTCAGCCCCCCGGGGATACAGGACGTGTTTCAGTGGGTTAGCGAGACCTCAGCTCCAGCCACCTCTGCAGCATGAGGACAAGCCAACAGGGTGCAAAAGCCAAGCAGCTGCCTTACCCCCACCCCAGACTAAAGCCAACTCTCTATATTCAATGGGAAAACAAACAAACAAACAAAAAAAGCAAAACCATGAAAAAAGAGAATTCAGCTAATCAGGTAAGAGCAAACCTGTTCTTGGCCTCAGTGCTGGCCCAGTTGCTGCAAATACCTTTGCTCAGCCAGGTGGGCACAAGCATGTCCTGGGAAAACAGGAGAGCCAGCAAATCTCAGATTAAAAAGCTGGTTTCAGGTAGAGGAACACAGCAAAGCAAGCAAGAGCCATATTTCTGCTCACCTTTAAAAACAGGGCTGCTGACAGTGAACTCGGCTGTAAAGCACTTTGCTGTCCAAGGATGAAAATTGCTAGATGAAAGCTTTGTATATTATTTTTGCTTCAAGTACAACTGTTATCACTTAAAGTGATCTTTAGTGCCTGTTTCTGACATCTTCTTTTCAACCTTGCAGACTTATTTTCATTGGCCTGAAGAGTAAATCTGGCCATTTCCGAGCCGAAACAATTTTCTGGTAGAAATTGCGGCAAGGTCAAAATTAAGGCTAATACAATATTGTTTGCAACTGTTACACAGAAATGGTGTTCAGATGAAAACAAACGTAATGAGAGCCCAAGAAAACAGCCAGAAAGTTACAGCACCAAACTGCTATATTTTTTCGTTACAACAGCAGTGCTCCCTTTGAGCTGGCCATAAATTTAGAAGTCTTTAAAAGAGGAAGCAAGAACAAGTTGAAAAAAAAATAATAAAAAGGATCAGTAAAAACAAGGGAATGAAAGACAGGGAGACTAGGCTTGTATGTGGGTTAATGTCCAGCTCTTGATAATTACACCTTCACCACTGCGGCACTGGCAGGGTTCAGGAAAAGAGATGCCACTCATTAACTCCTGGCTGCTCTCCTTGGGCTCAAAATGGAAAGATTTAAACCAAAGTAAAACATGATCAAGTTGTTTTGGTCCAACAGCAGAGCAGGCAACCCAGGAGGTGACTCTGCTCTGCAGTTAGGAGGTGATGTCCTCAGCTGTGCCGGCAGCTCTCCAAATTGCGCTCTGGCTAGGTAGCAGATCTGCTTTTTGATGCTTAGATGAAACTGAAAATCAGGGCAGAGGGTGTCTGTGGTGCTTCCTTTGAGAAAGCTTCCATGGGGGAAAGGGCAGTGAAATACTTAGCAGTCACTTACCAGAACAGTGGCGTCCCTCAGGTGAGCAGAACTGCCTGGAGAAGGGTGGGCAGGCAGCAGTGCTCCTCAAACAGCCCATCCACAGCAGGTCCTGCCTCTCCAGGCAGGGACGCTGCTGCTCAGCTGAACCGGCTGGCCTTTCCCCAAGGAGATGTTGCCTATTGCACCCAGCAGCCTGATCTGAAAGCCTTCCTCATTTACCCTTCGAGCAGAAGTTGAGCTCAGGTCCAGCAAGTCCATACCTGGCACCTAAGAGCCGGCAGGCAGATGGACACACTGCTTTTGGTCCCTTCTCGCCCAGCCCGCAGGCACTGGGGAGCGGTGGGCACACGGCTGCTCTTATCACTACCGTGGGAGATCAGCCCTGTAAAAGGCATGGGGAGCAGGAGGGTGGCGGCATCATTGTGGCTTGGGCACAATCCTTCTTGCCATCCATCCCTGGGTGGTGTCCGCAGCCCCATGGTTTCCATCTGTTTTCACCCGCTCCAGCCAGGGGAAGGCGGCTCCGGTCTGGCTGAGCCACTAACCACTGGGCAGGAGTCACTCAGGCAATGCTGCAGGCTCCGGAGAGGCAGCTAGGTAGGTCAGCCAACTTTAAAATATGCCTCTTTAGTGCACATAGAAGGGAGAGCATCCATCACCTTCAGCTGGTATAAACACATGCCCTGCTTCTTTCAATCACACCTGCCTGCTCCTTCTGAATTGCAAGCCTTTCCTGCCCACAGGAGGATCCGCTTTCTCTTTTCTAACTAACTCTGTTTAAATTCTCCTCCTTGGAACAGGGGCATCTATACCAACATTTAAAATTCTTATTACTTTGCTTCTTACCCCAGTTCCCTGTGCTTCTCATAGCGTCTTCTTCTCAGGCACTTCCCTTCCTTGTTTTCCACCTATTGTTTTCTTGTTTAGCTGTCAGGCTAAACTTCTGGCAAAATTGTTTCCTTCGCTGTTTCTTAACCACTTCTTAAAGAGGTCTTTAACTTTCCGTTCACAATCATTTAATTATTGTATTTTCCACCCAGTCAGTTTTGCTGGTAATTTCCCCTGATTTATCTTAGCCCTTTTGAAACATCTAGTAGCTGTGATACTGGCTGGGGCTGCCCTCTGTTTGCTTGTACCGACTATAATCAGATCATTGTCACTACTCCCTAAGCAATTACCACTTCTTTAGCAATTAAATCATTACAGTAATACAGCATCTTCTTGCATGCAGCTTAACAGTTTCTACATTGGGAAATGTCCATCTGAACCCTTTGGAAACTCTCCTGACAATCACCCTGCTCACCCGCGTCCCCCGTGGAGGTTTCCCCACAGCATCACCATCCAGACACCGCAGGAGGGCTGTTGCTGGGACCTGACACAGATCTCTGCTTTAACTCAGCAGACTTCTTTTTCTTATTTCTTTTTATTTGCAAAAAAAAAAATCCTAAATTGCCTGATGATACCATGTGAATGATCAAAAGGTTTTTTTATTACGACACCCTTCTCCCACGATTCCCCAGCAGATAGTCCTTGAGGCTTTCAGGCCCATCTAATGCTGATTGCACTGTCTTCATGACATTAGCCTGTAACACAGCAGGGGCAGGAAATATTTCCCAGCTGCTGTATAGCTCTGCTACAAGTATAAACCAAGTGGCTGGGCCCTGTTTGCCCATTTGTCCTAGATCAGCTGCAATCCCTAACACAGGCTCCTGCACTGATACGGTACAGAATGGCTGTTAAGTATTTTTGCTGCCAGACTGCAAGAAGTGATTTATAGCTCAGGGATTTAGTGACATCTTTTTCTTGTTAAATCATCTCTTCTTCACCCAAGGTGTAGGACTTGGGGTCTTTCTGACAAGAGAAAAAAATTTGCTTTTTGTCTTTCTTTTTTCCAACAGTTTCTTACAAGGCTCACTCTTCTGTTGCATCTTCAGCATAGACTTCTACTGTGCTGAGCAGCCCAGGAGAACCTGCTCCTCAGAGCTGAGGGGGAAAGAAAGTCGGGTCCCTTCAGGCTAGTTTTCCCTGACAACAAGCTTAGACCCCATCAAGGCTGGGGATGGAGCAGGGAAGGACCCAGATTAGCTTGATTTCTTAGAGAATTTCTTCTCCTTTCACAGTGGCTGCCCTGGCTGGATCCACCAGCTCACATGGAAATGCACAGCAGCGTCGGAGCATGGCTGCTGGGGTTCACCTGCATCCCATCGACAGCACCTCAACCAGTAAAGCAAAGCCTTGCCCTTGCCCTTGCCCTTGCCAGTTTTGCCTTTCTGTCACAATGCCAGCCAACCTTTAGGGCCAAGAACAAGCATAAATCTGTATTTTTTTCCCCCAAGAAAGGCTTTCTGCCTTGCCATGGTACCAGTCCCATCTGGATGGTTTTAGCCCCAACCCTTTGCCGTGGTTCCCCTTGTCCTGCCTCCCATATGTGCCCTGTGGAGGTCTCGGGGGCCCGGCACACGGGAGCGGCTTCGCAGCCCTGAGGGGGTGTAGGGGGGTTACTGCCACTTCTCTCTGCGGTGTGCTGGCTGGGAAGATTGCCGTCGCACCGCTCAGGCTGTATTTGCCGGGTTTTTCACTATCTATTTTCATTACTGGAAAGAGCTGAGGGCTAAGGATACTTAAACTGTAATAAATACATAAATTGTTGCTGAAGACTCCCAAACACTGTGATGGCAGGCCTGGGGAAGACACAATTACCTTACAGTGTAATTGAAGCCCTCAGAGAGGTCACTTTATTTCCATAGCCCTTAATTTTTTATGAAGAATGGTTCCTAATATGTGCTTGACAAAGATGCTCATATAGTGTTGCTAAATGAGAATATGAGAAAAGGGAGGGAATGCAATTACGGTGCTGCAGAGAGTGACACACCATCTTTCACGGCACTGTCACTGATGCCCCCCCCCGTGCCAAATGCACATTGGGGCTGAAACGGGTGAGGGACAGGCCGGCTATGGGGAGCCGAGCCCCCCCCCC
>JANZLQ010000095.1:35941471-35952331 GCA_026212715.1 Elanus axillaris
GACCCCCCCCCCCCCCCCCCCCGCAGAAAAGGATGCCGGCAGCGTGACCGCACCTTGCACCCCTAACTCTGGGGACCCTAAATCTTCCCTCCTGGCCTGCCAGGGCCGTAAGAACGAGCGGGTGCGTTGGGCAGGTGCCCCCCAGGGGGACACCAGTGGGCAGTGGGGTGGCCGTGGGGCGGCTGCCAGGCGGCGGTGGGGAGGCAGCCTGCCAGAGCCAGCTCCCGGCGGCAGCATATGCTCACTCAAACGGTCCCTTGAAACCTTCCAGACAACTAATTAGTACAACCTGGAATGTGTTTGTTGCTAATTTGTGAATGGAGAGAGGGAGGGTAAGAGGAAAAGCGAGCGAGCGACAGCCCAGCTGGGGAGGAACGTGTGCCCTGGCCTCACGGACAAATGCAGTGTTGTCCCACGGGACGAAGCAATGGGACCTTTCCTTTTGGTGGGGGAAAAGCTGCTGGCAGAGGTTTGCAGGTGGGCAGGGAGCCCCTCCACTGCCTATGCCCGGAGCGGGGGTGATGCTCTGGGGGCTTCCATGCACCAAGGCACCTGCCCAGCATATCCTGGCTGGCATGGGGAGGGTCGGAAGAAACCTCATCCCTTGCAAATGCAGAAGCTGCTTTTGCAGTGGTGCTTTATCTGCTGCATTAACTC
Source organism: Elanus axillaris (assembly GCA_026212715.1). Classification (NCBI taxonomy): domain Eukaryota; kingdom Metazoa; phylum Chordata; class Aves; order Accipitriformes; family Accipitridae; genus Elanus; species Elanus axillaris. The sequence goes on from JANZLQ010000095.1 coordinate 35,942,129, forward strand.
TTGGAGACTACAAGTTATTTAGCTTTGAAATGGAGCTGGGCATCCGGATGGAAAGGACTGACAGCTCAATTTTTCAGAAATTTATTGTCCCTGATTAATGATATGACCCACTTTGGTTGCAGGCTTTTATCTTTGCCTGCTACTCTTTTTGCTGTAAATCTCTGTCCGGAAGTTTTGACTCATGGGATGCCATATAATTTGGTTCTGTATATTCATTAGCACTTTCTGATATCGCAGTAAAACCTTTTTGCATAGAAGTGGCTATTCATTTTCCTGCAGTAAGTGTAAAAGACAACCAACGTTACCCATAAAAATAGTTTATTTCAGCAGCAAGTGTCTCCATGGGAAGCACAAGCATCATTGCCAGGCCAGCTGCCTGGCTTGCTTAGAAAGTGCCCTCTTACAAGGAAAAAGCAGTCCTGAGTGGGTACTGCTCTGTTCTTGTGCAAAGGGGATGGCTGGCGGAGGCTGAGAGCACCCTGGGGACTGGCCAGCCCCCGTCCCTGGGGACGCTGGTGGCCCGAGGCCCAGCTCCGCAGGAGCAGCCGTGTGTTGGGATGTGCAAGCGCAGGAGCTGAGCTCTTCTCAAACCAGCGCAAAAGGATGTATTTTGTTTGTTCTTCCTCTCCTCAGCCTGAATAAACACAATACGGTGTGTCTTCAGGCTTTTCTTCACACTGTTGTCATCTCCCCCGCCGTAACAAGCACTTTCCATTTTATCCCAGCTAATAAATGACAGACTCTATTATTGGGCTCATTTCCGAGGCGACTGGCTTATATTCTCCAGTGTGGACTGATGCCGCGCTTCTCCTTAGGCAGCATCATGGATGCTGAAGGTACGGGGTTCCAGCGGCTCGCGGGATGCGGGCAGCCTCTCTGCTCCCTAGCCGCAATTAGGCATTCAGAGAGGGTTCATATCAGAGGATGTAATTCCATTCCCACACGTTCCCCGGAGAAATGAGAGTTAAACAATGAAAAGATTGATTTTCCAATGAATGCCAATTTGTTTTCTAACCGGAATATCAAATTATGGAGGGCTGGGAGGAGGGGAGCACAGCACAGTGCAAGAGGGGACTTGTTTTAAATGGGCAAACAATTAATTCCCAGATTCATTACAACGATTGTAAGTGAGGGTACATGAAACAGTAAATGCATTTAATTTGGAGCCTAGCATTTCCCCTGATGAGATCAGGAGCTTCAATACGCTCTTGCCATTGGTGAAGGTTCCCTTCCCCTGCAAAATTTAATTACCTCTTTATTACTTCAGGAAATTGATGGGAGACTTATGTGAGGCTGGAAACTTCACATGGTGCTCCCCAAATTGCCTCCCCCACTCTGCTGCAAGGGCTGTTGAAACGGCACTGGATGGGACCTCGCAGCCTCCCAGCTCATCTCCCTGCCTGCGGGGAGAAGCGTACCCTCGCTCCTCTGAGTGTCCGTGGCAGCTCTGCAGGGAAGGAGACCCCAGCTGGACCAGGGCTGGATGCCCTATGCTGCTGGCAGGGTGTCAGCATGCCAGCTCCCAAGCTTGCCTTGATGTGGGAGCGGGCAGTTGGGGTCCATAGGAGGGGGGTCCCGGCGGTAACAGCAGCAGCCGGAACACAGGACAAGACCCCTACATGGCTGCTACCCTGCAAATGGGCACGGGGAGGGGGCTTGTGCCTGTCCTTGTGCTGCTCTCTGCTCCACCAAAGCAGCTCAGTGTCTCCCGATGCAGCTCCTGAGGATGCTGGCCACTTGCATCACTGCCTGGGAGCAGCTTTTCATGGCTTGTGGGCCTGGGAGGAAACAGCGGGATGGGTGCGTGATAAGTAAATAAATTCATCCAGGCAAACCCAGTTGACTTTCCAGGTAATTACTTAATGACTAGCTGAGAGGAGCACAGCAGATACGACAACGCAGTCTCCAGGAGGGCCTCTCCTGAGTCCTTGCACATCCCAGACATGGCAAGAAGACCAGGTATGAACATGGCAGTTTTGGACCTGGCTGATGAGACAGGCTCAGCGAGTGATGCTGAGTGGGGCTGCTGGCATCAGCGTGGCACCAGGCACCCCCAGACACACAACCCCACTGATGGCTGGTAAGGATCCAGCTGCTCCGGACTGCTCTCCAGCAAGGAGAGCCCGGGTCCTGCTCCCAGAGCAGGCAGAGCCCCAAGGGAACACACCGACACCCTGTCATCAGGCAGGAGGGACTGGTTTCATCCCAGCAAGGGTAAGAAGAGTGGGATCCCTGGGCTCAGGTGCTGATTAATGGGTTACAGGGGTGGGCAAGGGCATGCGGCTGCTGGATCCTTCCTACAAAGCCCGGCACTGCCTCCAGCACTCCTGAGGTGTTTTCCCTGAAAGTCAGCTCCAGACAGAGCTGTCAGCAGTGCCGATGCAATAACAGATTTCGTTGGCAGTGCTGGTAAACAAGTGCCTTGGAAACCTCAGCTGAAAATAGAGTTGTGGCTGTCTCCTACTCTCCTAAGGAGAATGGAGCATCCCCACCGTCCAGGCACTTTTTCTGAAAAGTCCCCAGATGATAGCTCAATCTGCTGGTGAAAAGGCAGCAGTGATGTGCTCTGGATGGGGCCGATGGCTTGGAGCCTCCCCCCGGGTCGTCCCGAGCTCCCCAGCAGGCACCAGTATGCAAGGCAGACCTCAGCCGAGCCTGCGATTACCTGCCCACGTCTTTTAAGACAGATGATCCATTTTATGAGCTGCCATAAAAGCGCAAGGAAACTCATACAAATCAGGCAAAACTGCCATTTCCCCAGAACGATCCTTTCTTCTCTTGGCAACAGGGACCTGCGTGGAGCCCATTAGCAGCGCTCCTCGGAGATCCCGGCGATGCTGGGGAAGCTGCCAAAGCACACAGCCCACCACGGAGAGCCACCTGGAGAGGTCCCAGCACAGTGGTTCTCCCACCAAAGGCAGCTCCCTGGGCCTGATGAAGCATCCGTGGGCAGTCTCACCGCTCCACAGGAGTAGCCGGGCACCGCAAGACCCTTTGTACAAGGTTTGGTTTCCTACAAACAGATCTGTGTCCTGCAGACTGACCTGGCTTCCAGACTGTCCCTCCTGTTAAAATATATTATAGTTTTATACAGTAAGAGGAAAGAAGCACACCGATTTGGTGGGTTAGAAATTCCCAAGGGTTTACAGAAGAGAATTTTCAAAATTATTTTGTTTTGCTGCAAAGTGAATGGCGAAATTGCCCCAGCGCTTGCCCTGGCTCCCCCCAGCTTTGCTTTTATCTTCCAACCCCACAGACATGTTGAAACCCTCAAATTTGAGTCCAGCAAGATATGATTCAGCAAGAATATTACAGCACCTTTTAGGTATGAAATTAATGGTATGTAATTAGAATGGCAATAACAAGAAGTTAATTAATAATTCATTTCTTCTTATGAATTATTCGGTGTGTGCTCAGCTTCTGGGTTGATGTGTTATTTAGCAGAGAACACCCCCAGAGCCCTCTCAGGGCATCCTCTGGGTGCTGCTTGTGCCGGACCCCGCTCCCTGCCAGCTCCCCCAGGGCCAGAGGGGCAGCACCGGGGAGCTCTGAGCTGGTTTTAGGGTTCCTCAAGTGCATCCCCAAATGCAAAACCTTTAAAACAAGGAAAATCTCATTTCAGGCAACATTGCAGCCACAGTAGACTTCTGCTTCTGCAGAGGGAGGAGAGACCCGTCATCCACATGCCCGTGTTTATGGTTTGAGCCTCCATTTGCTCTTGTTAACTCTAAGTTACTAGATTTACAAGGGAGCTAGTAAATCAGCCTCGGCCCTTCACAATGGTACGAGAAGTTATCTGCAGGCTGGGTTATCCTCACAGAGGGTCTGAGCTCAGCTCTCAGAATAAATGAGGTTTGGCTGTAGCCACGGAGCCATCTGTCCTGCCAAGCTCAAAACCCGGGGGAAACGTTGTCCTCGAGCCTCCGGGGCTCTGCCTGCCGATGCCAGCCATCGCCCTGCCCGCAGCCTGGGCATGCCCGTCTTCTCTGCCCAGCCCTCTGAGGTGCCTGAGGCTCCACCGGGCACCAGGATCGCCTGGGTTTTCTAAGCCCCTCGGCCCTATTCCTTTTGACACCAGCTTCCCAATGAGATGCTGACACTAGCAGGACCGTCTCTGATTGCATTTTTCGCTGCAGTGTTTTGCCTGGCCTGGTTAGAAACCTGTGTCAAGGCTCATCTTCTCCGAAGCAGAGCAGTTTCTCCTGTGGCGCTCAAGTACGCCGTTAAAATCATCACCAATTACCAACTCAGCGACGCCAGGTCTATTTCTATGGCAGGGTCTGGCTGACGTCAGCTGCCCCCACCAATTAGACAGTTAGCTCAAAAGATTTTGCCCCCATCAGAAACCTCGAGCCATGGGGTGCCACAGGCCACAGGCAATTATTGCTTTGCACACCCAGCTCATGCAGGCAGGCATCCCTACCCCATGTACTTTTTCCCATTTGCACTGTGCACACACCCTTTCTGTTCAGGCTGAACCTCAGATTCAGGTTCTTGGCACCTTGGGATGGTTTGAACCACTGAGACATCGAAGGTAAGTCGCTGACATACATCAATGGCCACCCAAATGTGAGTTTTACTCCGTTGGCATCACCATCCTCATCACATTTCCTACTTCACTTCTAATTGCTGCTCATCTAGTTGGAGAGTCACACCTTCCTGCTGAGCACTGCTGTAGATTTTGGGGGATATTTATAATGCTTGCTCTCTCCTTCCCTCCTCCCTGGCCCTGGCTCCACGGTCATTTCTCCCCACTGCCCTCCGTGGGGAGGGAAGGACGACGTGCCAGGACTGCATGTTGCTTGCACATGCCTTAAACCGCTTGATTGCCACGTGGCTCATCCTCAGTCAACCCATGAGAACCTCAGCATCTCCAGTCCCATCCTTTAACCCAGCTGCTCCAGGACCTGGCCGCAGCTCCGCAGAGGTGTTCTTGGTGGCTGGAGCAGTTTCCATCCTCACATCCCCTTCCCCACTACATGCATTATCTGACTGTGGGTTTTCAGCACATAGCCCTGCACTTAAATCCAATGTACTGAGGACTGACTCGGCCGAGGTTTTTGGGAACTGCTCCCAGACATGTCCCTCCTGCAGGACACTCCTCAACCCTGGCCTTTGCTGCTGCCAAAATAGCGAGGGAGCGTGTCCGTCACAGTTGTACCTGCCTGAAGATCCAGCCTGGTAGAAGGAGCTCAACACTTCAATCACAAATAACTTTAAATTCATAGCTTTTTTTTGGTTGTTGTTGGTTTTTTTTTTCCCCCTGAGTGCGTGTTATTGAGCAAAACCCCCACGGCTTTTCATTGCATCAGTCTGTTGGCACAAAGCAATCAATATGCTTCAGCCCTTGCCCTGCCTGGCTGGACCCCATGGAGAAGATGAGTTTGGAGCATGGAAATGCTCTTCTGGCCCCAGCGGGATAGCCAGCACAGCATAGCGTATGCGTGCTGGAATTGCACAGCTATGAAGTCGTCATGACGTCCTGAGCAGCTTTCATCTCAGAGCACGGACATGGCTCACCTGCAAAGCATGCCAAAATTGGTTCAGTCTGTTCCTGGGGTTCCCTTGTTCAGGTGTTTCTCTATTTTCGGAGCTTTTACAGGGATTCCAGGGGACCATTCACCTGGCCTTGCAAAGTGAGTTTTGTTGGACATTTACACTAGGATATCATTATTTCTGACAAATACATTTTCTTTTTCAGCCATGTTTTAATTAAATTAATTTTCCTTTCATTTTGTCTTCTTTGGCTGATCAAGAACAACACTGAGAATCAAGATAAACCCAAGAGAAAAAGGTCATTTGTAAAGAAATAATTTTATTTTTTTCCCTTCTTTCCCACTGGCAAGGATTCAAGCAACCACCCACAGGCTAGTTTCAGTTTGAATTTAACCAAGTGCCAGTGAAGTGCCTCCTCCTCCTGAAGGACTGCTCTTGCTGCTTTAGAAGGCATCTGTGCAAGGATAAGCACGGTGCTGCCAAGGTGGGATGCTGCTGCTGGGCGAGGGATGTGGTCCCAGGTGAGTACCCTGGAGCCGCAGCAGCAAACTTCAACTCTTGCCATATTTTGCTCCGTTATCTGATGCAATACTGGCACATGCTACCTGGGAGTAATTCTCTAAATACCAACAGAAGCATTGATTTTCAATATTTAGAAGTACATCTCCTCTCAATCTCCAAGGGAGCGCAAAGGGCCACGCATTCCACGAGAGCAAAGACAGTGGCTAAATCCACGGCAAGGGCAATTAGCTCTTCTCCTCCTGCGAGCCCTTTCTCAGCACTCACTGCTGTGCTGTGCCTCTCCTGCCCCCTCTATTTTCTGCTCTGCCATCTAATTTCTTTTCTTCAGGACTGCCTCCCCGCAGCGTCCTTGCAAACAACTCTCCAGGCAGGTGTGGCTCCTCAACAGTGTTACGTTACAATAAGCTTTTCTAAGCTAATAAATAGAAAGGGTTTTCTTTTCTTTCCCCTCTGCCTTCTGAAAGCCTTTTCCTGCAGCATCCTGTTGTTCCCTTCCTCCCGAATTTACGTCTCAGTGACTGTAATAAATTGCAATGGAAATATTGCTCTGTATTTCCAGGAACTAATCAAGCTTGATTGTGCAGCAGCAAAAAAAAATCCAGGGCAGCTGCTCGGAGGAGTAAATCCCAAGGGAGGACGGAGCTGTGCTGCCCAGAGCTGGTCGGTGCCCACGCCTGCCCCTGCCCCCCCAGGCGAGCGGGGCGAATGGAGGGGGAGCGGGGGCTCCCCTGGCCTCCAGCCTTCCTCCACTGGTGAGGGCTGACTAAAACCAGCACTTTTAAGTGTTAGCCATTGAGAAAAAAGCTGCCTTTCATTTTACACAGTTTTTAGGCATTTATTTGTTAGAGCTGGTTGCAGTCCAGGCTTGGCATACGGAGGAGAAGTCATCCCATGGAGAGCCTCCGAGCAGAGTTTGCAACCAGGGGAGCTGCTAATATCAGCACCAAGATGAAACGATTTGGCGAGTTATGTACATTGATGTCAATCACCTTTCCCTTTGGTGCTTCTTTCCCTGCAGGGAGGTGCAATAAATCCCACGCTGCCTGGCCTTGGAGGCAGAATGTGAAGCCCGAGCATCACGTGGGTGGGAAAATGCAGGTACTCTGACAAACATCAAGTAAAATACTTATCTGCAGCTGGTGTAAGTCAGCAAATCTGGCCATGCCTGATCCAACCCAAGGTCCCATACAGCCAAAAAGAGGCTTTACAATGTCCTCAGGAAGAAGCAGTGATTCAGCTTTCTATGTCTAAATCCAGGATCATGTATTATGCATTTCTCACCAGAGTTTGCATGAGATCAATGAGATCGCATCCATCAACAGCCGGCTCTTTGATGAACGCCGCGGTGAAGCCTGAGCGCAATGGCAATGGCTGGCAGTGGGAGCGTGGGTCGGGGCAAGGTGCAGCTTAGAGGCAGAAGGAGCAGAGGGAGAGGAGGACCACCTACCCCAAAGCTCTGGGCAGTCACCACTGAGAATTCATTGCAGCCTGGATGTGGTGATACTTCCCCGTGTTAAGGCACAGAGCTATGTCCCTGCAACTTCTGAATTCTTTGCTCTTATTTATACACACAAATAAAAGCCAGGCAGTGACCCACTGCTTTATGAAAAATCCCACCAGGCCCATTTTAACTGATTTAGCGCGTGCTAAGTAATTTTCAGAAGATAGGCTTAGGACTGCTTCACATCTCTCTTTTTGAGAAATACAGCACTTTCCTGGACCACAGCAAATCGTCTTCCCTCCAGCTTCCCCTTTGCCACAGGGAATGAATTTCAGAGCTTTTTTTCATCTCATTAGTCTAAGCATTTCCCGTTAGGTGTATGATTAGTGTTTCACAGGCTGTGTTGTGCTATAATATCTGCTTCTGACGTGGGCTGCGGCAGTCAGAAGAGAAATCCATTGCATTTTAGATTGAGATAACAGTTTAATCTGATCTGCACTTGGGAAAGAAAAATCTGCCAGGGAAAGTCCAGGTCCCCAAAGGCAGCGTACAAGGCAGAAGCGCTGCTGGCTCCCATAACCATCCCTGCAGAGAGGTGACCTGTTCTCAAAAGAAAGCACTGGGAGGTCTTACTTGATGGTCATTTTTCAAGCTATATTTAAGCTTGCGACAAGCCCCATGAGCAGGCTCTGTGCCATGAAAGAAGAGAGAAATTGAAGCTTTCTCTGGCTTTGTGGAGGGCTTGATGCTTAACACAGAGAAACCTCTGAGCATTTGCAAACACTGCAGGAAGGGCAGCAGAAGCAGGTTGTCCCCAAGAGGAAAATCAGCCCATGGTCTGGAAGACTGTACATCAAAACAGGGCAAGGGCCCCTGCCTGGCTGGGGGAAGGACTCTCCCCCCCCCCATCAACAGCTCACTCTCTGCTTATCTTAAGTGCTACCACACCTATGAAACCTCAGAGTTGGATTTAATTTTAAGGCGAGGTTAGCCAAGAACAGCAAAAAGATCTGTCTGTTTATAGTCAAAAGTTTTTGAGCCTATTCCTTTTTTTTTTCCCTCCTCCTACTAGCTGTAGTTATATAGAAAATCTAAACCAAAAAAAGCAAGCAAAGTTTCTGATTAATCATTTCTTATGTTTGAAGAAGAAATGCTTTGGTTTTGAGTTCTTCTGAACACAGAGCCCTTCCATGCTGGGCAAACAGAGTTACCCAGCAACAAGGCAGGGAAAAATAAAGGGAATGGGAGGTGAGGAAGGAGAGGAGCAGAGCCCATTTTCTCCCCAACGTCCTTGGAGGGCTATGCATGCAGATGCAAGGGTGGGTGGCCTGAACTGCCGCACCTCCTGGGCCGTCAGCCCTTGCCTGGCTGGCCACTGTCCTCCACCCCAACACTTTGGTCAGAGGCTGGTGTGGAACAAGCCTGCTCCTTGGCAAGGCGTGGGAACAGCCCCCAGCCATCCATGGGTGCTCCTCGCTCTATGGAAGGGCACCTGCTCCGAGACACACAGCACTGGGCATTGCTCAGACCCGCCCAGAGTATTGTTTGCTTGTTCCAGCCAGCTCAGCAAGAGGTTTTACCTCTAGCTACACCATGGCTCTTTAAAGAGTCCTCGAAATCTGGCTTTGAAATGCTGCATAATGGAACAGCTTGCCTGGAGTTGTGGTGGAGCGTCTGAGGGTCAATTACCCTCCCTGCATAAAAACATTAGGACATCCTGTCCTTAATCTTTTTTATGGCTTTGCTTGCTAGATTTAAAAGCCCTGTATATAAACAAGCCCTTAAATAAATACGCCTGAAAGTATAATCTCTTCACATAGATTCTTACAAAATTGTGTGCAAACCTTCTCAATCTTTGGACAAACTAAATGGATTGAAACCATTAGGTTTCTCCCTGTAAAGTGGCTTTTAGAAATGACCCTTCTCTGAGCTCTCCCAGTTTTCCTACATGTGCTTTTAGATGTGTAGGCAAGTCGGTAAATGCCAATACTAGCCCCTATCTCTGCTTAGCTTTTTCCTTTTTATTCGGCCAAGGATCTCATCAGTCCATTTCTGCACAGCATTAAACTCCTCACGAGCACTCATAATTCCTCTGTGTCCTGACAGTGTCTTCATCCACAACTGCACAGCACTTTGGAAGAAATACACTGTATTTGCTACCTGGCTGATCATCACAGTCCTCCATCATTAATAAAAGCCTGCATGATCAATGCCCCATTAGATCAGAAAGGTGATATTTTTAGAGGCATAATCCTTTAAGAGAGGTTTTGGGGCTAACCTACGCTCACCCAAGTACCAGCTGGAAGATGTGAGCTTCTTTGTCCTGACCAGGACAAAGTGCTGCTTCCACCCTTCGACTGTTTTTCACATGAGAGAATCTGTAGCCGAGCCACGGTTGGAAGAGGGGTCGGGCACATGATTTATGGTATAAGTTCAGTTCATTGTATCTCCAGCTGGCAACTTCATAAGCCAGACATAATTCATCTTTCCATCTTGTGGCTGCTGGGAGCTCTATTTAAGGAGGAAGAGATTGCCCCAGGAGAAAACAAATGGAGGTGTACAAGCAAAAACCCACATGAAGCACTCTGCCAGTTCAGGGAGGCAAGAGAAAGGGAGCACAGAGATCTGAGGATGGTGGGAAGCATCACATTTCCTTCAGGTCTGTTCCTTGGGAAGCTTTACTCCAAATTTCTGCATGTTGCATTCATCTGCCCTTTCAGTAACTCCCCGCCCCCAGCCCCCCC
>JANZLQ010000095.1:35952431-35970106 GCA_026212715.1 Elanus axillaris
CATTTTGTAGGTGCAGACAGCAATATCATCCCCTAAGCCTTCTTTCCTGAGCAGACCCAGTGCCTTTGGCTTCTCCTCATCTGTCCTGTGCTCTGTCCACTGCAACATCTTGGTGGCCTCCACTGGACTCACTCCAGTATATCCCACAGCTTTCTTGTGCTGATCGTTTTTCTCGTGTCCAGGGCAGAAATGGCTGTTTTGCTTATCTTTGAGCCTTGCAGCCATGTGGCCAGGCCTAGTTTAGAGATGAAAGGCTTTCCTGACAGCCTGCTTGTGACTGCTGCTCCTTCAATATTGTTGTGCCTCCTTGTATTTGAGCTAATATCAATATCCAGCCAAGCCTAAGGAGAGGAAAATCATTACAGAGCACCAGTTCCTCCACTCTTTTACTTAGTGAAGAACAAAGCACGCTGGCAGCAGATCTGGAAGTAGTATATCATGTACTTTTTAGGCAGAGATATCAGCTAAGTCCTTCCCAGGATGAGAACAGCCCTGAGCATCCCAAGCCAAACCAAGGACCTCCAGGCTCTGCAGGGGCAGGATTTGCAGAGACCCCTCGGTAGGACCATGGCAGGGACAGGATAGCAGCAGTACAGAAACACAGGCTGCTAGGTCACAGACCTGCCTGGACCAGGCTCCCTGGCCAGCCGCCCAGCTGCTGTGGCTGGCTGCACAAGGATGCCAGGAAGCAACCTGGGTTAAACACTCCAGAAATGGTCTTGGTGCAGAGCACGTAGCTTTATCACAAGCGGTCTTTCAGCAGGAACTGAAGCCACCATGGGTCTTCTCCCCAGCTGCCCTGTCCCAGGCTCCGTCCCCTGCATTTATTCTCTTGCTGGTCCCCCAAAACCCATTTCTTTCCCCCTCTCCCTCCCAAAGGGCAGGTAACACCCTCCATTTTATCCTGGTTCCTCTGCTTGGCGTCAGCTGCCTTCCTGGGGTCCACCACCTGCAGAGCTCTCCTGATCAGATGACCAGGTACTCACCAGTGCCATCTGACACAACATCTCGTCTCCAGCTCCTTTCGGCATCTGTGTATCTCCTCCTCTTCCCAGCCTGCCTAATGGCCTGAAAGGAAAGGGAAATTATCTTTTCAGTCCCATGGAGCAGGCTAAGCATTTGTATGTAGGCCCACATGCAACTCAAAAGTCATCATTAGCCTAATTCATTAAGCTATTAACGATGCTAAAGCATGCAAAGTACATTAAAAACCTCTTCTTAAGCAGCAAATTCATCCCCATGGCTTTTAGGGTCAGTGCAAATTTATATGCATGGCATTAGTGCAACTGCAGGATTTAAGAGCTCTTGCAGAGCACTGGCCAGTGCTGCCCTCTCCTCCCCACAGCAAGACACAGGAACCTCTGACCTGCAAAGCTGCCAAAATTGCTCTGAACTTCTACAGCAATCTGCCCTACAAGGCATGCCTGGCCAGAGAGATTTATTTTTTCCTTTCTGCAGGTGACAGCAGTTAGACATAATTTACGGTGCCAAGCCAGCACAGGGAAACACAAGCAGCATTACCTGCGGCACGGATCCAGCTGAAGGCATGCCGTGGGTCACAGAGCCCACACGCCTGCCCCGGACACAGCACCACACTGCTGGGGGTTGTCACCGATCCCCCGAGGGCAGGAGGTGGGCACAGGGGCTCAGGGCAGAGGCTGGGATGCCCACAGTGCGGGGAGCACCACAGGGAGCAGGCGTGGGTGGGAGGTGCTGCAGGATGCCTGCATTCCCTGGGAAATGCCAGGCTTGGGCCGGAGGGATATAGTTTGGGGGCAGTGCACGGGCTGCACATATCTCCATCCATATTTGGTGGTGTCTCTTCTGGACAAAGCCATCTGTCCTCTCCCAAGACATTGCTGCTGTTCCACCAAACTTGAGGTGACACAGCTGGGTCCGCAAGCTTTTCTGGAGAAAGCAGATTTCCCTCTTTGAAGAGCCTGAAGGGCTACCTTTGGCTTTTGAATTGTTGCCCAGCTGAAGAGAGGCACTGGGCAAACCCCTACCTCTGTCAACCAAGAAAATCCAGCCACGTCCTGCAGCTTTTCTCTTGGTGTAGCACAGGGTGTGAGGGCACAGAGGGAATAGGCAGCAGGTCTTTATGTAGGTGAACTTTAAGGGTCCCTCCATAGTCCTAAATAACTTGGTGCTCTCCAACACTTACTCTTTTTACCCCCCAATGTTTGAAGTTACATAGATACAGCCACCTCAGTAAATAAGTGGGTCTGTATCAAGGGAGCCATCTGACACAAAAAAAAAATAAAATTGAAGAGTTCAATTTCATGGGAATAAGTATATCGTGCTGACCCTCCTTGTTGTCCTCCGTCACAGGGACCGGTGACAGGCTTCCTGGTGAGATGCTGAGATATTGAGGCACCTCATCCCATTTTCTCACTTCCAGGATTTGAAAGGAACATCAAATGACAACTTTCATTCTGCTTGAGAACTGCAAATTAAGATGTCTTCAACATACAGGGATGCAGCACAGGGCTGGCAGGGCTGTCACCACAAAAGGATTCAGTGTTTACTCTTGCTGCCTTCCCCCTTGTCCCAGCGCACACCTTCAGAACAAGCAAATGGAGGCAAGAGGGGCATTTGGCTTCTGCCACTTGTTCCACTCTCCGATGATGGCGAGGTTACTTCTGTAGCAGTGCACAGCACCCCGGGAGTTGGGACCCCCCATTTCAGGCAGACCATCACCCCCTCGTGAAGGCTCAGCCTTTGTGCGTGGTGCTGGCCAGCCAATATCAGCCAGCTCCAAACCCAGCTCCTGAAGCAAGTGCAACCTCAGTGAGGCCTCTGCAGCTTCCCCCAGCACAAGATAAAAGTGGTTTATTGCACAGCGCTAACAATGTGATTTGCTAACACGTTACCCAGGGGTGGCACAATCTGTACCGGTTAAAGGGAAATGTTAAAACTGTCACTTCAGCAGGAGACATTTGAATGTGCTAAACGGGTCATGTCGTTAAAACAAATATTCCCAACCTAAATTTATAAAGTACTGTAAAGGGACAGATATCTGAATGCTGCAGCATCCAGAGCCTCTCTCTAGGCAGCAGCCACAGCATTGCTTGGGTGCCGGTGTGTGGCTGAGGCTCCTTTTGTGCAAACATAGAAATTCCCATGCAAGACAAGTGCACCGGCAAGGGACGGAGCTGTCACAACATGGGGAGGGGCTGTCAGTGTCCCCAAAATTTCCTTTTTTCCCTCATTTATTCCACAGCATTATTCTCAGTGGGCCACTTCAATGGGAAATAAAACATTTGGACCAGTGACAGACACTGGTGCTGGCCTGGCCCATGGTACATCTCACTGGGAGGAGAGCAGAGACCCAGCCCGGAGCTTGTGTGAGCCACAGCTTGCCCGCTTCTCCCAGCTGCGGGGAGCCCATGGCATGCAGAGATCTGAGCCCACACGGGCTGTTTCATCCCTCAAATGTCAGCTCAGCTGTGCTCTCACATTTAGCCCTCGCTGCCCATCCGTCCAAAAGAGCGAAGAGAGCTATCGCCCCCCACGCTGCCCGAGAGCAATCCTGCCTGTGCCACGACCCCTCCAGGTACCTGCTTTGCTTAGATTAAAAAGAAAAACCAGCTGCCTCCTGTCCCAGCTGCTCCAGGGACAGCAGCTTTTGGGTGCAGAAGGAGCTGTGTCTTCCTCTGCAGCCAAGGGCTTTGCCTAGCTAACTGCCCTGGGGATGACCGAGAACCTGTCCGAGTTCCAGCCACTTCTATCCATGCTGGACCCCAACAAGGTTTGTGCTTTCTGACCCCAGGGAAGAAGAATCTTTGAATTCTGGGTGCCTCTGCAACATCAAGGGACCTAGGGATATTCCTTCAAGAGCTGCTACCAAATGGTGCAGCTGAATTTGCACACCTCTATCTTCCTGTATTACAGCTCTACTATCTGATCTTTTCCTCCTTAGACATGCTGATAAGCACATAATAAAAATGCCTCCTGCGCTATGAGTAGGAGCACAGTGAAATGCATAGAGTAGTTTGTATCTTGCAGTAACTATTTCAGGCTCTCTGCAAATACTAGCAGCTGTCTCCAATTCAATGACACATTTTCCATTCTGAAACCATCACTTGCAAAGCAAGAAGCATTATTTTTGCTCATGCAGAAGGTCAGGGATGGGGAAGAATTCCCATCTTTGATGGAAGAGCAAAAAATATATTCAACATTGCCATGAACTCCAAAGCTCTAAAATAATGCAGTAGCGAGCCAAGTGAATATACTGCCTCTTAATAGAATATAAAGCAATCAACAGCAATAGAAAAGTATCTTAAAACTAGATATTGATTTCCTGTCCAGTAAGATATATCTCAGCCATTTCCCAGCCTCACTGAAGTCACAGCCATGGGACCGGAGCCCCACGCTCAGGCTGGCATGGGCAAGGAGAGCCCTGACCGTCAGCGAGATCTGGAGTTGCCCCCTTGCCTTCCAGGGAGTTTAGATCAGAGTAAACCAGGAAAAATGAGATGAGGTCTGTTTCAAAATCATCAGAAGCAGGAGTCCCATACCAACTGCAACAGCCTGGAAACATTATTTTAAATTAAGAGCCATTGCCTAGTGCAGTCCCCAGCTGCTTTCTCATCTACAGTCCCCTGATCTCTCAGTCTGTAACATAAGCATCGCCACACACCTGCCTGTCAGAGAGTACTGGAAATGCTGCAAATATAATTCCTTTGGAGAAGTCTCCTTTGCACACATACCTGTGCAAAGCCCAGGCCTTTATGCAGGCAGCTTGCTGCAGGGCAGCAGCTCAACTTGCACAGAGGTGCTTGTGCAACTGGTGAATGCCATCAGCTGCATGGCAGAGTCATGGGCAAAGCATGGGGCATGACAGAGCATGGCCATCCAAGAGCAAAACCAGCCCCGCTGCTATGTATAATTGTCCACGACAGGTTTATTTTCTGTTAGTTACCTAGGAACTTTTCAAAGCCATGCAGATGGTTATTACTGACTGCACCCTGTGATGCTGAGGTCAGCTGTTTAAGTACCCACCATGTGGAAAGAAGTAAGGATGTCCAATATACAAGGATTTGCCCCAGTCAGCAGGACCAGACACAGCACTCGACAGCACAGACCCCTGGGCTGGCACTTGGAGTCACGCTGGCACATACAGGAGGATGCTTTATTCAGAGGATCTCAGAATTGCATCCCTGCCCCAGCAAGGCACAGAGCCACTCCCAAACCACTTATTATTGTCATACCAGTACAATGGTTTGGTATGACAATAACAGTCTTTTGGTTGCTATTTTGGGAAAGCAGGAGAGGACTAATGGACCAGCAGAAAATGCAAAGAGACTTTCATATGCTGTCCATCATATTCTTATTCCTGACCTTCCATCCACTCCTAGCTCCTTTGGGCATGAGCAAGCCTTAGTGAGCCCTGGAAACACCCAGGGCTGAACAGAAAAATGTAGAGTTCTTGGGCTGCTTTGATCATGCTCTGCTTTTCCCAGGATTTGCTACCAAGGCCATTAACCAAAGGAAGAACTAGGATCCAATTCTGCCACCAGCCTGTCACTCCCACCCGTGGAAACGCCTGCCGTTGTTGCAGATTTGCAGGCAGACTAACTAGCAGGGATCTTTCTCTAGGCAGAGGGAGACAAAATTAATTGGCATAATTAATAGCATAACGAAGATCTTTGGTTTATCAGTCCATTGATCAGAAAAGAATTTCTAGCAGATAATCTGTGGGTTGCCAGCATGCTAAAATCAGGAGGGAACAGACTTTTCCAACTTTGCTTTTTCTAGTCTTTCAAATGTTATACTGAGAGTCACTAAATATGGATAAAGATGAGCACTAGTTGGATAATACAACCTAGGCGCATAAAACCTGGATTCAGTAAAGCAGAATATCAAGGTATGTCAGAAGAATAGGGAACATTGGAGGGAAGACTGAGATTTTGCCTCTTTTTTTTTTTTAAATAAATATGATGTAGGTGTATTAAACCTTGGGTTGGGGGTGATGTAGCATACTCAAAACACATTCCCATGGGCAGATGTACTGTATTTTTACCTTTTGCAGCTCTCAATTTGATAGCAGAGGTTTGGTATGCTCATGTAAGTCAACACATAACAGCTAAGTACAGTCATCTCGTTGCTATTATCTTGTTAACGAACAACCTATGCTATTCTTGCTCTGTATGACATGGTTCTCTGAAAACCCCAGGGTGTTACACTGTCACTGCAGGTCCTGGTAAGACAACATAACAAGAAAGAAAAAAAAAAAATCAGTTGAGGTTTTTCACAGGCTGGCCCTGCAGTAAGAGAAAGGCAGAGCCCAGGCTGGGTCCCTCTGCATGGCAGAGACTGTGATCTTGCACCACATCAGGCCAGTTTCTGTTCCCCGAGCTGTACCAGCAGCAAATGCCCCACTGGGACCTCAGCCAGACCTCAGCCTCTCTGCTAACGAGCAGCCCTAAGGGAAAGCAGAGCTCCTCACCTCTCCTGTGATCCTGGAGGCAAATTACTCAGGCTTCAGAGGCTGCCTGGGGAACTTTATTTTTAGAGGATCCTCTGAATTATGCATGAAGCATAGGGAGAGAAGGTGGCATTTTATAGGAAATTGTAGCATGGGGCCACATCAGCCCCTTCTTAACATGGGGACTGGGAATTCAATCAGGCACCAGCGCAGAGTGCAGGACCGCTCCGGCAGGAGCTGGAAGGAAAGGTTTGCTGCAAGTACACCCTCCGAACCAACACCAGCCCCAAAGCCAGCTGCAAGCTCAGCTTAAAGCACAGAGAAGCTTAGAGTAGGGCTACAAAGGATCACTGGATCGGGACGCAAGTGCTCAAGGTTCCCCTTGCCCAGTGGTCACCAGCCCCATGCAGTGCAGGGGTAGTCCCAAGAAACATGGCACTTAGATCCTACTTATCTGAGCACAGTGCCTCCAGGCAGAAAACCATTCCAAGGAGCACCCCATCATATCCCTTGAAGCAGCACTGTGCAGGGAAGCCCAGCTCCATCCACCAGTGCTCACCCTGGCTCCTCTGGGACCCTCCTCAGTCAGCACCTGCACAGCTGGATGGAGAGGTCAGCTCCCAACAGCTGTCAGAGATGGGTCACGCTGCAGGGCGGTCTCCAGGAATTGCCATGCAGGCTGCAGGGATGGGGCAGAGGTGGAGGTACAGCAGGGAGACCACAGCTGAGAGGTGCTGCAAAGCTCTTTCTCATCTGCTCTCCCAGGGAAATAACCAAATGTGAATTTGCTACAAGTCAGAGGTAATTTGGGGGTGTTTTTTCCCCTTCCAGCTACACTATTGGAAAAGTTCATCCCTGCTGGCTTGCTTTCCTTAATCCTCCTTTCCCTGTTTTTGCAGAGGCAGGAAGCCTTCCAGAGATTTCCAAGAGGCAATTCCCAGATTCACACACAGTGATCCAGGCTCTGGCGGCAGCAAGCAGCTTTGGAGCAGCTGATCCAGCTCACGGTAGACAGGAGCATCCACAGGGTAGCACTGACTCTTCCTGAGATGGCATCAAGCCCACAGGTTTTGCTCTTAGAGGGGAGCTGCATTTCAGAGCTTCAGGCAAACCCTTCCCATCTCCCTGAGCAGAGCCAGAGGTAAGGGCTCAGCCATGCTGCGACACCCGGCTCCAGGCAGGAGGAGCGAGGGGACACGGGAGAAGAGGGACCAGCAACAACCCAGGCATCCAAGAGTCCGGACAGGGATGGCAATGGAATAAGTAAACACGTTGCTAGGAGACACCAAACTTGGGATCAATAATTCATGAGATCTCTGCAATGAAGTGAATAATTTAGGGGTGTGGGAGGCAGGGGGAGAAATGGGGAAGAGGCTTTCAAGCCCCCCACCCAGCCCATGACTTGGAGCAGGGAGTCTGGCACCCAAGGAGCCAGGATGGGGCTGGGGGTGCCCTCAACCAAAACCAGTCACCTCCTCCCAGCAGGAAGCCCATTGGTCCCCTGCCTACACATCATGCCAAAACAGCACCCAGCCTCACATGGATGAGGAGAAAGGCCTGGGGGTTTTCCGTGCCTGGAAGGAACACCCAAGACACCAGCTCAGCCTGACCACCTCGGCGTAAGAGGATCCCAAACAAGACTCAAGAAACACAGGCATCTGTTTAGAGGCTGTTCACCATTTCAGACTCACCTAAATGACTATACATTTGGCAAAGTGTTTTTTCCTTCCCCAAAATATTATGGTTTCTAAGTCATAATGTTAAATAGAAGCAATCCTGAAAGGCTCCAGTGATCCATTAGAAATGTTTCATTTGGAAATCAAGCTATATTTAAATGAGAATGGTAAGTACTGCAGAACAAAACCAGTGTTTTCTTTTGAGTTGAATCGAGTGCTTCATTCAACATAAAATAAAGATTATTTAAAAAAAACAACTCTGGTCACTGAACCAGTAAGAAAACTCAATATTTTTTTGCAGAGTGCTGCTCGAAATGCATCTCTGCAGATGAGTTTAGGGAGGTAACTTGGCTGATAACACATGCATGTTTGGATGCTTCCCTGAATATGAGTTCAAGGCTTTACCCGGCCTCTCAAGAGGCAGAACGCAGCCTGACATCCAGTTTTTCCCCCAGTCACACAGGTTCATGTCAGCTTCCCTGTACATGCTTTCCCCACTTTGGAAGTCAAACAGCCCACTGGAGGATGGACCAGCTTCTTTCACCTGGGAAAGAAAAGGTGTCCTTGGGGGTCTCAGCACTATGTGCAGAAGCATGGAGGGACCTGAGAGCCCTCTTAACCACTGCTGGTTTGAAAAGGGTGCCAAAGCTAGGAGAGGAAAAAAGATCTCCCCACCTGCCCGACCCCCCCCTTAAGAAAGGCCAGTACCTTGAGTCTGCTGGGAAGATCTCCGATAGCTCCATAAAACCCACTATTCATTAGCATTCAAGAGAAAGAGCATTGTTTGGAATTGCCTCAGCTCCTCACAAGCCAGAAACACAATTGGAAGAAAACAACCAGAGTTTAATTTGCTCTGAAATGAAATGGATTTTGGACAGGGACTGGTTCCAAAATTGCCTGGTACTACCCAAGCAGTAAAAGCTGAATGAGTGAGCTGTTCACCAAGCAATGAAGAGGTTTTCACCCCACCCCCCCAGAAATATCACTTTACCAGTAGCAAAGACTTTGTGAGCAAGGAGGGTCAAACATCATTTCCAAACCCAGTTATAGCCTACTGTCAGGCTTGGGAGTTCTCCTAACAGCAAGGCTTTCTGCACTCCGTGGCTCCAAGCCGGGCGGCTGGGGTGCAGAGCACCCTGCGGAAAGTGCTCTGGGAAATGGCTGAAATGGAGAGAAATGAATTACTCTGAGCCTGGCAAACAAGCCAGTGACCTGAGGGGGTTTCAGTAACAGAGAAACCAATTCTGCTCTAGCTGCAATATTATATCCCCTTGCTATGGGCTTTATAAAGTGCTGGACCCTGAAGTGTTGACCTTTTCCTCTGAACACATTTTTGGGATAGAACTGTAAGAAGCTCCTTGCAGGAGACTGAGAGTAAATTAAACAAAATAAGTACTGATGTGCTTTTGGATCCAAGAAGACTGGGAAATGCTGTGGTAATAACTCCTATTTGCACAGCTGACAGGAGGGAGAGGGCTTGGCATGAGGAACATCCCACACACCCATCTCCTCCAGCCTCCCCATCCACCGCTGCTGGCACAGGGGCTTACAAGCATCACTGAGCTGTCAGAGGTCATCAAACAGGGAAATAGATCAACTCACAATTTCTAAAAGGACAAAGCGCAGCTGATCTCAACATCCCTTTCTTGCGCACACTGTGCAGTTGTAAGACAGAGTCACATTACAATGATCTACAGGATCTTTTGCTGGAGCCTTGCCACATCCTGGCTGAGTTCCCAGAGGAGCTTGCACGCCCTGCAGAGGCAAAGGCTTCAACGCTCTGTGGCCACATTTCCCTCTCCCCATTAGATCCCATATTCCTCCTCCCAAGACGCATTCATTGCCACGCTGCAAGTAGACATCCCTTTTTGGTGCTGCCTCTTGTGCTGCCAAAGCGGTGCTTCGCAGCATATTCAACAGCAAGCGGTGGTGGTTTTACTTTCACAACAATAATTACTCTACAAGACGCTTGTCAGTTATTGTGCTCTGTGGTAATCAAAACCTCCACTTTGAAAATACGGGGCGTATTCCCGTCTGTTTCTGCTCTGTTCTGTGTGGGAAGATCACTCATTCATGGCTCTGTCTTGCAGCCAAGTCATGACAGATGGGTGGGTTGGAGTGAAATTCAGGACTTGGTGACTCATGAAATTGCTCCGGCAGCTCAGGGGTTTCTCTCTCCCTCCCAGCACCCAAAATTGTGGCCTGGCTGCTGCTCCCTGTGCAGTGTCCCATCTCCCCAGGATGCGTGGTTGTCTCTCTTGCAGCTTCTGGGCCAGGCACCCTGCTGCATCATGCCCCTATGGCACCTCCTGAGCAGGGCTGGGGGCTGCGGGGGAGCCCATCCATCTCACCCCGACAGTAAGGAATGGGGAGGCAGCACTGGTGATTCATCCCCGTTAAGGGAACACAAGCAATCCTCACCTGTCTAATTCCACGGCTGGCTTCATTAACTCCCAGCTCCCTCCGTCACTGGATCAATCATACGATAAAGCTGCACGTCAGCACTTGGCACTCTCCTGGCCTCAACCCCAGCAAGCTCCCACTCAGATGGCCTGACAGAGCTGGCTGAGCTCAGCCACTCGAGCCATGCCCTGGAAACCCTTCTCCCAGCTTGGGGGAAGGTCCGGAGGGTCTGCGGGGTCCAACACAGGGTGCTGTGACGGTCTGTGCACCATGCCAGCATTGCACAGGCAGCCACCGCTGCAGCTTGAAAGTGGCAGGTCCTGGGATCTGCTGCCAGAGGTGGAAGAGAAACTGTACCGTACCAGCAGACAGAGACACAAACCCAAGGGTCTGCATGTAGCCACATGCCACGGCCACTTCAGCACAAGCAGAGGACCCCCCCCACACCCAGGACCATGCATGCAGCATGCATGACGTACACCACTGCCTGCTCCAGCTCCTTGCAGCCCTGGAGATAGTTGTGTGAGCTGAGTTTTTCCAACAAGGCATGTATCCCATGGATCCAACTTTTCCAGCCTCTGGTCTTGGGGCTGGGAGCTTTAAAAACCCATCTCTCCTGAAATCTGTGGCTGCCACCAAGGCTTGTCTCAGTGCCCATTGGATGTTTGCTACCAGGACGGCAACAGAAGATGTTTCCTGATCAGCTAAACCTTCAGCACTTTGGCTGAGAGAAAAGTGCATGCAAAAGGTCAAGTTCTTTTTTTTTTTTTTTTCATGCTGGAAAATTGCTCTGCAGGGCACACCACCTGGACCTGGTGGACCAAGGGCTGCAGCAGGCATATGCGCTGGGAAGTGACACAACATGCAACCTGGATGACAAGTTTCAGCCTGAGAAGCCGTTTGCCTGAAGGGCAGAGACTGCTTGGGCAGGGGGAGCAGGCAGAGGTGACGCACATCTCGGCTGCGGGAGCACACAGCAGCTCCCTGCACCATGACCAAGGGATGCAATGCTTTCTCCCATGTCTCCAGGATGGGCCCACAGGCAGGGGCAGGAGGCTGTCCCCAAGAAGAGGACACAGCACGAGGAAGCCCAATGAACCAGGGCAGCCATCTGACACAGTGCCAGGCGAGAGCCATTGAGTGCAGCAGCGATGTCTCTGCCACAATAGCTAATGCATAATACTGCAGTTGTCTGGCTACAGGTGCCTGAATCTAATTAGGTATTTCAGCACAACGACCGTTTTACTTAAGTAAAGCCAACTGCCTCTGCTGGATGTGCTAGTATCCAAAATTCCCAGGCAAGTTTCCACTGCATCTCCCCCACCCTGCAGCTCATTTCCTCTGCTTTGTAAACAGTTAGTTTGAACAAAAAGCCATTTTTTCCCAGGTATGACACAACAAAACCAGCCCTTAAGAACAGGCACAAGGAGGCACAAGTTTCCCAAGATGGCAGGGATGGAGCATGGAATGCACGTCGGGGGCTGTGCACATTGCAGGGTGCGTGCAGGGCTTTGGTCCAGGCTGGACCCCCCATCCCACAGACCAGAGGATGGTAACACAACGGCAGTCTTTAACCAACAGCTTCAGCTGCAGTGGATTTTCAGCTATAAAAAGGCTGTCAGGAGCCTAAACCCGACCACATCTTTATGTGACAACAAGAAGCAACAGGGGTTAGAAGCATGGAACACAGACCAAGAGCACAATTCCCGCCTCCTTTACAACTGATGAAGAAAAATCAAATAAGTTGCCAAAGTGGCAGCTTTAAGGACTCAGGGTAGTCCAATTTCATTACGGGCTAAGCCCTTCTACCATATGTGATACATCTTACTTAATGTACGTACTTCCACTGCATACAGAGCCCCCCTCCATCACTAGACAGCAGACTGCAAGGGACCCCAGGAGCTGTGCTGTGTTTTGGGAGGACTAGCAGAATTTACTGGCTGTCCCACACAGCCCCTCACCAACATCTCCACCTCCAGGCTCACCTCAACAGAGCTCCAAGAGGCTTCATCCCTTGGTTGCTCCCTCCCAGGGAGAGGGGCTGCCCCAACAGGCTGCATAACTCACAGGTACTCACCATTTCTAGGTGTCACAGGAAGAAACAAAACACTTTTCTCAGCCACAAATTCATCGTGGTCTCTCCCTACAGCATCCCAGAGCTGGAGGGAGGACCTCACAGAAACTTCCAGTTCCTCTTCAGTACCTGCACCCCATCCCCAACCCCACTCCTACACCCAAAACCCTCTTGTGAGCCTGGAGCTGCCTTTTATCCCCCAGCACCCCTGCCCTAGGTCGATTCCCATCACCTGAGCTGGTCCTGGGCAGCCTCTCAGTGCCACCCAGGTGTGTTCAGCAGCTGTGGTCCAGCTTCAGGAGGTGTGGGGCAGGCTCATGGTGGGGAGGACAGCTTGCACAGGCAGGACCTGCCTTGAGCTCCATCGTTCCCAACCATGGGAAGCCCCTGGGGGGATTTGGGAGAAGTTTGGATCTGACCACCCCAACCTGGCTGGCCAAGCGGCTGCTGGGCTCCTGCCTTTGCTGCTCTGCAGGCAATTTCCCAGACAGGAGGCATTTTGTCCCTTAAATCCTTGTGCCGAATGGCTTCTCCTGCAAATCCCCATCTCCCTGTGCAAAAGTGGTGGCAGCTCCAGGAACTCAAATCTGTCAGCTTCTGGAGGAATAAATGGTCCACAACTAACAGTTTCTTCAAGAAATCAAATAAAACGACAGTATATGGAAAGACCACATGCTTAAAAGGAAATCATTGGGGCTGCTTAATTTGTGAATCCAACCCTACTTAACTTTTTTTAATTACTCCCATAAAGCCAGCAGTTTCAAGTGCACACGCAATATTGTGAGCAGATTCAAATCTAATTAGCTGTGTTCACGTTAATTAGATTCATTGTGTATTTGATGCTCAGCTCTTCCTTCGAGTTTTATCTTGGAGCATGTGTTCATAATTAACCCAAATTTAGTGTGTAGTTAAGGCCAGTTCTGTTGGAAAGGCTCCGCTCTTGCTTTCCCTATGGACAGTCTCTCGCATTCCTTCCCTGGGGTCTGTAAGGGATGTGGGGAGTTGGTCCTGCAGGGAACAATGCAAAACGATGGCTCTTTTAACCCTAAGGGAGGTGTGATTTGGGGCTCCAGAGAGACCTGAAATGCATGGAGAAAACATCAAGCTTAATGAGCCGAGCCAGCACAGCCCGATAGCAATAGCCCCAGGGGAGATGCTGGTGCCTCTGGGTGACCCAGGGGAGATGCTGGTGCCTCTGGGTGACGTATGGGGGCTGAGCACCAAGACAGACCCCATTCTGCTCCTGCCCGCGGCTGCTTGGAGCTGGTGCATTCTGGCTCTGGCAGCTCTGGAAAGGCTTATGCCTCCCAAGTGTCACCTCTGGCACATGGGTCTGCTTGGTCCTGCTCTGTGAGCACAAAGAGTAAAGCAAAGGCTGAGTGCCAATAGAAAGTATGAGGTTTCATTGTATAACTGGGGGTTTCTGACTATAAATGTCGCCGCATACGCTTCCCAATAAACATGTCCCAAGCCATTCTCACCAGTAGCACCTGTGAGGGTCCTATGCTGGAGCTGCAGGTACCCACAGAGAGGGAGAAATGAGCCCTGGGGGATGAAGGGCGATGAGGGACGTGGGCAGGAGCCAATATAAGGAGAATGCCAGTGAGGAGCCATCTGAACCATGGCTGAGGGGACCAGAGCGAGAGCCCTCGGCACTGCTGGGAGCCAAGCGTCCGTGCAAGCCAGGCTGCCCTGCAGCCGGGCAGGGGGTGGTGCGCTCCCCTCCGCAGGGCTGGCTCTGCCCGGGACGGTGCTTGCTGCGGAGGGAGGTGATGGAAACTGCTTTTCCGCTGCAAAGGAGGTGATCGCTGGCTTTGGGGCTCAAAGTTATGGCGAGGTGCCTTGTGCTTGGTCTACAGCTGGCTGAGGTACACGGCTAGGCAGAGGTGCCGTGCTGGGGACATGATTTCTCCATGAGCTCCATGAGAGAACAACATTGTTTTGGGGAAGGATGTCATTTGTATAAAGCCTGCTCAGCTCTATTTTAAACAAGCTCTTTTTTCCTTACCTTGATTTCACTAGCTAAATATTTGCTCTTACAGAACACTGGTAATTAGATTAATGTGTATTTCTTGCTTATCTGAGAGCAGGTTTGGTAGGCACAGATGTTCCTACAGTGTGCGTGCCTGTGACTTTCAAGAAGTAGCAGCATTTGCCAAAGGCTGGGTGGGAGAGGCCATGGAAGGAATGAAGGGGAGGGAGGGATGGCGGGACGGAGGGGATGGAGAGGGTGGAGGGGCGGCACTGGCCGTCAGGAAAGGCAGCGGTGAAGCTCCTGGCATCACGTTCCCAGCCAGGGGTTCCCATGTATCGCTGCCTAGGGCTGGGGAAACCTTTAGCCAAATGTCTTGGAGGAGAATTTGGAAAGTTGGATTTGCCTCCCCAACCCCGCCAAAAGAGAAAAAAAATTGTGAAATGTTCAGCTGCAAAACAAACCCCTATATGTAATACTTCCTTTTTCATTCTTAATTTAAAACAATAGAATTATTGGTTCTATTCAAAGGAAAATGTAAAGACTTGTGACAAACCATCAGAGCTGAAAGCCTCTCTCATTTGAGACCCAAGGAAATGGTTTCTTACATAATGGTAAATGACATTATTAATTTATTTGGTATTTCCAAGCCACCAAAAGGTCTGCAGAAGTGCTATGTTGTGTTGACACTGACACAAAATAACCATGACAGGTCATTCCTACTCTTCAAAATTGTCAGAGGAGCAAAAGAACAGAGATTTGTTGACTTGTCCAGCTCCGCACCCAGAAAAACCAGGGTGGTGCTGTGGCAGAGCCTAGCCCTGGGTACCATTGCTGGGTGGGGGCAAAGCACCTCTCTGAAAAGCAATTTTTAAGAACAGCATTATATAGAACAAAGCAAAAAGCACTGACTTTTAAACTCTTTTTTTTTTTTTTAAACAGGAAAAAGGTTTGTGGCTTTCTTTTCTTTTTAAGAAAAATAATTCTTTGAAAGGACAGACACTTTTTTTTCTTTAATATCTACAGTGATACCTTCCGGAGTTCAAGGTATTTGGCTGCTGACAGATTCAGGCTGTCAAAGGGAACTCCTGCCAGCTGGCACCGTGCAGGCAGCCTCGGTTTAAAGAGAGCTGAACCAAACTGCAGGCAGCACTGGGAGCTAGAAGGGCAGGGAAGAAACCCTGAAGACACAAAGTCAACCCTTTGCAAGGCAAGGATTAAGGTTTCTGGCATCGCTGATATTCTGCTCCTTCTGCCTGTGTTCTAGGGAGCTGCTCTTAGCTGACTGGTGGGGTGCTAGGTCTGCAACAGGAGCTCCCCCACGCGCCATGAACAGACCCAAAGGCAGTGGTCTGGGGGCACGGGGGGGCTGCCAGGTGGGAGGTCTGTGAGTCTCGGTCTCTCCTTGGTTGGGGAGCAGCACCTCACCTCCCAAAGGCCCTGGGCAAACGCCACGCTTGTGGCCGGTCCCCAACGTTTGCAGAAGCCACTGAGAACTGCAACTGATGGGACTGAGCGAGCGTGTGGCTCCTTATCTGTCCCTGCAGATGCCCCGCTGGGGCCAGCGGCCACAATCAGCACTGCGGTCACTAATGAGTACGTCTAATGAGTGGAGGGGGCCAGAGATCATGCCCGACCTGCATGGCAGGAGGGGATGATGAGGGGACACAGCACCGCTGGAGTCACCCCGTCCCCACTGGGCGCTCTGCTCTGAGCTGCCTTGGGGGCTGAATTGTCCCATTCTCCAGCCCTTCACCCATCCAGCCACTAAGGCACGTCTCGCTGCTTCCTCCACCCTTAATGACATATGCCAAGTCCAATACAGCTTCTTCTATGAAGTTCAAACAAACTCTATAAGTCTGACCTTTTCTAGGCAAAAAGTAAAAATATGGAATAGAAAGAAAGTCCTTGGTCTGTTGAGAGAAGCAGTATTCACAGATAAAACAGATGTGGTAAAGCAGAACAGAGCTGGCTGGACACATTTTGACACAGCCATTTCATCCATAAAATGCTATTTCATCAAAATCTTCTGGAGGAAGATGTGAATTTGGGTATAATCTCACTTCAGAAGGAAGAAGAAACACGTACCCTACAAAGCTCCCCATCTCCCCATTTGTCCCTTTTAGAGCATTTGTCCTCCTTCTCGGTGGCTTTTCCTTTATACTTTAACAAACCCCAGTTCAAGCAGGCAAAAAACCCGTAGGCATTGTGCAGAACTGGTGGGGGCTGCAGGAGGAGCGGGTGCACCCGCTGCCCGGGGTGCTCACAGGGTGCTGCCCTGAGGACACCCTGCGAAGGAGCAGGATAAAGCACGGCAGGAGACTCCGGAGAGGGCTCAGGCACAGACCGAGGTCTGGGATCCAGAGCATCCCCCCGCCATACCCAGAAGCACCCATGGGCTCTCCGCAGTCCCCAGATTTCCCAAGCAGGAGCAAGGCACGGCACATCCCAGCCTCTTGCCTCCTTCATTTTGGTGTGTGACAGCATGGAGGGAGGATGTGTGACAGCATGGAGGGAGAATGTGTGGTGGAAACTGGAGTTTCCCAAGGCTAAAATTGGGTTTTCAGGGCCTGAGTGTAGGTAGGATGTGGCGCAGTGGCACAGATGGCGAAAGCAGAAGGAGAGATGGATGGCCTTCAGAGGTGGCTTTCTTTTGAACCCTATCCACTTTGGTTTGATGGAGCAGGTCTGGGGATGGCATCGGGTGGTCAAATATCTAATTAGAGTCAAAATTTAGATTTCTGCTTTCTGAATGAAATAAATCTCACTGTACTTTGGCAAATCTTCAAGTCATTTTTTTCCCAAGACTCTTCTGGGGAAAAAAATGTTAAAAATGCAAGCTAAATTCCATTTCATTCCAATTTCCCAAAGTTTCATCAATTCAAAATGAGTTTTTGGGGCAGAGGAGGGAAGGGCAGTGATTTGCTTCATTCTCCTATATTGCTAACAAAATCCAAGTTATTTCTAGCAGCTCTGTGCCAAAATTAATTTCTCCTGGATTTTCAGAAAACCCTTCTGCAGTTCAAGCCCTCCTTGCAGTTTGCTATTGCCATGTGCTACTTAGCTCCCTAATGAAGAATTGCAGTAGACTGGGCATCTAGCTAGAGAAATCAATATGAA
>JANZLQ010000095.1:35984227-36000111 GCA_026212715.1 Elanus axillaris
AGCGGCGTGGGCCGGGGTCCCGCTCGGGCAGCGCCGCGCACCGTCCGGACGCGGTGGGGGGGGGACACACAGGACACGACACCGGGGGGCTGCGGCCAACATGCCCCCCCAGAAGGAGGGTGGGAGGCCAAGTGGCGAGGGGAGAGCAGGGCTGATGCCGGAGAAGCCTCTGTTGCTTTTGGACCAAAGTTGGCTGCGGGCAACCTGCCCTCAGCCACGGAGCCCCCGGGGGGGGACCCGTGGGACGGGGGTGTTCCCGAGGGGCATGGCGTGAGCCTCCTGCTGCGTGGGGTGCTGGGTGCCTCGCCTCGGCAGGTGGCCATCCCGGTCTCAGGGATGCTCTCCGGCTAGGCCTCAGCCAGAGGATGCGAGAGCTGGTCGCTGTCCTCTCCAAGGAATGTGAACTCTCTCCAGTCCTCCTGGCAGCGGGGCTGAGCGCCGGGAGGTTCGTCTTGCGGGCAGGGATGCTCCCAGTTTCCATGCTGGAAACCTTTCCCCTTCGCAGTCGACCTCAGAAAGAGAGTGTGGGAGAGGTGGCACAGCCTGGCGGTCACCGCACGCTCCGGGGCATGGGGACGGAGGGGGTCGGCACTCTCCTGGGAATGCTGAATGTGTTTTGAGTGGGACCTTTCTCTTTCCTACCCTGCTAGCAGACGTGCTGCCCACCCGCGGGTCCGATGTACACGGGAGGATGTGGGTACTGCTGGGGGTCCTGCCTCGCTGGTGCTGTCGGGTGTGGATTTTACTTGGGGGGGGCGGGGGCTTTCCTGCGCCTGGAAGATCCCTGTTTGCAGCCTTTTCCTCTTTTTTCCTGCGCGGTGGCAGACCGTCACCATCCGTCGGGCAGACAGGCTGTGCAGCTAAGCTGTGACTTCCCATGGGCATGGGGTATTGATCCACGGCTCCACCGGAGCCTGTGCAGAAGTTGTGCTCAGCCCGGTGCATCACCTGGGGAGCCTGATCCAATGCTTCTGAGCCGGAGGGAGGTCGGGTCCGGAGTCCTTACTCTGCACATGCTACTGTCATACTTCTCATCAGGCAGCAGGACAGCTGGCACAAGGGTTTAGGTGTCCCATGTTGCTGGGGGACACCAGTCAGGAGTCTGGATGCCTCTTTAGCTGTAAGCTGCCTTCACCTGGGCCCACCATAATGCCCAATCCCGGTACCATCCCCTCCACCTCTCCCAAGCTTGCTGAGCCCCACGGGTAGCTCCTGGGCAGCTCCTTGATCTGCCTGTACTGACACTGTGCCAGGCTGCATTCGGGCTGCGGGATGTCCACCCCATGGCTGCACATCATGGGTGGCGGCACTTGCCTTCTCCCCTGGGTGCAGAGGGTGCCCTGGGTTCATCTGCAAGCATGGATGTGAGTGCAGGAGTCTGATCGCTGCATGCAAAATCCTCCTCCAGAAATCCCCTTCTCCTGAGCATCACCGACGTAAGATGAGATAAGCACAGATCCTGCAATTTTAGGGCTCTCTGCAGGTTTTGCTGCAACCAACAGTAGACCGGGCAGAATATAAAATGGGTTTTTCTCTGTTTCCCAATGCAAAGCTTTTGCCGTCAGAATGAAAACAGATGTTTGGCTGCCTGTTTAAACCAGTTTTACAGAAAAGCGCCTCTGGTTAAGACACTAGCAATACTAGGATCTCCAGTCCCATCACATTTACCTCCACGGCTTCAAAGGCTGCCTGAGCGTAACTGTTCTTAAACTCCCCTGGACCTGGCAGAGCCAAGGCTGCTGCCAGAGAGGTATCCCCCTGCTCCCTTTAAAAAATAATAAGGGAAATAAATACAAAACACCGTACAAATGCTGGAGGAGGGTTTCAGAGCAGTGAGCTGAGGAAGCAAGCGTGGCTCGGTACAGCATGACGGTTGGAGCTCTAGTCTGGAGCCAAGTCCCTGGTGCCGGGTCCCCACATCCCCATCCGGCTCCAGGTGTCCTGCTGCTCACTGCAGGCACTCCAAGGAGCAATTCAAAGGAAACCCAGCAGAGGATCTGGGCCCCAGCTCCTCTGCTGCCTTGCCGTGAAAAGGCGGTGGCAGCAGCAGGATATCCCCCAGGAGTGCCGTGTACACATTCCGACCTGCGAGACAGCCCCGCTTATTCAGTTATTTAGCACATAGATCTAGAGAAAGAGTGTTTTCCTATGCCTGTTTTTCTGCTTTAACAAATCGATAGATTGCTGCTGATATTTTGCTATGGGCCACCTACAAGCACAGCCGGTGCACTGTGGTGGAGCTCATCATCTTGCTGGTTTTCTTGTAGCTTCTCGGGTTGTAAGGCTGCCTGGGGGCGGTGGCTGGGGGGGGTGCAGGTCCTGCAGCAGGCTGGGGGTGTCCCCCCTTTGTGCACAGGGGGACGGGAGCGAGCCTGAGCTGGCCCCAAGAGCCACAGCAGGGCTCTGCTGAATCACAGCTACCTGGGCGCT
Source organism: Elanus axillaris (assembly GCA_026212715.1). Lineage (NCBI taxonomy): Eukaryota > Metazoa > Chordata > Aves > Accipitriformes > Accipitridae > Elanus > Elanus axillaris. The sequence continues at coordinate 35,986,658 of JANZLQ010000095.1, forward strand.
CCCTCTGCCTTTGCAGGTTGCTGCTGGTGCTCTGACAAGTCGCTTCCGTGTGTAAACGGGGATTTCTTCAAAACTTCTGGGAGGAGCAGCTGGCAATGGAATAGCTCTGTGGCAAAAATGTATGTGTGTGTGTGTGTGTGTAACTCCAGTCTTAATGGGAAAGGGAAAACATCCAGAGTTAGAGGGGAAAGGGAAAACATCCAGAGTTACGGAACTAATGCAAATGGAGTTGGCTTTCATCTCTCCCTGCAGCATCCTTTGTGGAAGGCATTTGCATTTCCCCAAAGTCAGTTCTTCCCTACCTGTCCCTCAAGCAAATCTAGAGCTAGAGAGCAGAGGAAGGCCTTTTTTTTACAAGGTGAGGGGTGGCTCTCCAGATCTGGAGAGAGGTGAACTCACAAAATTTGAGAAGGAAAGCTCATATTTTAAGGTAGCAACTCTGGACACGGCAGAGGATTCCCACTCAGACTGCGGTGTGCCCCACTACTGAGCACAGGGACAGGGACCGTTCCTGAGCTCCCACCACATGCGGGTGATCCATCCGGGAGGGGGACGGGGCTTACGTGTGCCTCTGACCTCCCCGTGGCACAACTCTGGGATGCCACCAGGACGTGGTCCTGCGAATGGGTGCTTGGAGCGGTCCAGCATCACCCCGTTTAGATGTGCTGGGAGACCCCCGTGGCTCCCATCTAACAGCCACCTGCCCTGGGGTCCCCAGGTGTCCTCTTCCCCCCACCGCCCCGTGCTGCGGGGGGCTGCTGGGGCTGGGGTCTGCAAACACCTCCGGGGTGGACTGCTGCCATTTCGGAGGAAGCCTCCAGCTCAGCAGAGACACAAACAAAACAGGATTTCGTGAGCATTCTAGCAATAGCTATTAGCTATGCTAAAAGGATTAACAGCTCTGCAGGACTCATCAAGTGTTTAAAACATAACTCAGGCATCAAAGGCAGCTCTTACAGGCTCACATTTTCACATCAAGTAACTCTGAAAATTCCTATCCAACTTAATTAAAACATCCACTAGGCTCGTTAAAAGCAAAAAAACAAAGGCCTTTTTTCCTTAAGCACCAAGCCATTTTGAAGAGAGGAGTTTACAGAAAAGTATGCAGACTTCTTTGTTAGAGAATCACCTTTGTGAAAGTCTCCTATCCCCAGACCACTGTGTCTGATTAATCTCAAGCTTTCCAAAAAGGAAATAAGTGTGGGGTTTTGTTGGTGTGGTTTTTTTGTTTTCTTTCTTTTTTTTTTTTCGTGGCTAGGGACCACAGAAGAAAGATGAAAAAGTGAGAAGAGCTTTGTAGAGAAAGTTAGATAAGAGGGTGGGGGAGTGTCAAAACCAGACCTATAATAGGAAACAAGCCACTGAAGTGCTGGTGAAAGTACCTTTCATCTTGAAGGCTCCAAAGTGCTGTGCAGTGCAGGAGTACACACAAGAGGTGGGAAATAATTGACAACAACCAGTGTCATGAGATGAAGTCATCACCTTTGCTGGCAGCAGACTCGCCACAGGCAGGTCACCAGCTCACTCGCCATCAGTCCCTGACTGCCTCTCGCCTTGCTCTGCTTGCTGGATTTGCCACTGGTGTTGCGAGTTGGCTCAGCCCAGCTATTCTGCAAGACCCCAGGCCAAAGTTTTAGATGCCACACTTGTGTGATAGTTACATGAGGACGTGTGGTCCTGAGCTGGTCTGGCATGGCCGAGGTCTGATGGTGCTGACCAGCTCCTTCCCAAGCCCCTTCCCTCACATGCTTGGTCCCGGGCAGCATCCTGCCCATCTCCTGTAGGGTCGTGATTTAATTCTCCTTCCCTGTGATGCGCCCAGTCTCGGTGACGTTGGGTTGTCCCCAGGCTTCATCCCCGACCACTCTCTGTCTGCCTCAGAGGCCTTCGTTATTTCAAGTGCCCTGGGGAGACTTAAAATAGGTAGAGAGGCTCCCTCTGTACGAGGTATAACTGGGGTGGTGTCACTGGAGCTATGGGTGGATGAAACACAATATTTAAACTTAGTAAACGCTTTTTTGACATCCATAGAAGCCTTGGAACATTTTAGGATTTCATCCCATTATGCTAATTCAGTTGGTTTTGATCAATAATGAATTAGCATCTCCCAAAACAGGATTAAATAACTCCTCTCTTTCCTCTTGTTTACGGGTGAGTTTGATTTCTTCCTCTTCACACTCTCCTATGTGGTCAGAGGGTGCCTGGACTGGCAGTGCTGAGAAATGCCATCAGGAGCAGAGCTGCTCCTACTGCATCTTCCTGAGAAGATTTGCAGCACACCTTGCCTCTTTCCTTCCCACTTGGCCATTTTCTCGAGGCAGATTGTAGGATGTGAGCAAACAGCCTCCCGCCCCTGGGACCCTCTGGGCTGCTCCTGGGGACCGGCCACGCTCCGGTGCCGGGGACAGCAAGCTGCAGTCATGCAGGGCTGGTGGATGGGAAGGTGTGTGAGCATGGACTATATACCCATGCACTCAGTGCATGGTCGAGCTGTGAAATGCAGGAATTAGGAGGTAGACAGGCTTTTTACATCAAGTGTTTATATCACCTTCCTCACTTTGTGTCTAGACATAGCTATAAATGAGGGAGAGGGCTATTACCTAGGAATAAAACTACTGAAACCAGCCCTGGAGAGCTTGTCGCTGTATTTCCAAGGAACTGGGAGATTCCTTATGATTAATGTAACAATATCAAAGGCTATAAACTCACCACAGTTGGTTACTGAGTCAGGGGACACACTTACAATGTACCTGCCACTTGCAGCTTAGACGAAGCATTAACTATGGTCTCTCGCCAGCCCTTGGCCATTCCTAGGGCTGCTGCTTACTTACAGATCATGGGTTCAGTTCAACTGACTCTGCCAACAGCAATGGTGTAATAAAACAGACCAGCGATCACCAAGGTGTAATTTCTCATTGCAGCATGGACCTGCGGTGGTGTGGAGGAGAGGAGAGGCCATGAGCAGAGCCTGGTCTGTGTAGCTTGCTGGGAAACTCTGCCTTCACGCCTGCTAACTTCAAGCAGGGAAAGCAGGAGCACACGTGTGGACAGTCTGTGCCACCGCTGACCATTCCAAGGGGGGCCGCCTGTCTGTGACGGGTAGCATGAAGGGGGCTTCCAGCGCCTGCGTGAATGGGAAACACCTGGGATGCGAACCCAGAAACCCATCCCAGGCCTGACTTGCAAGATCATGTCCAGTAAGCCGTGGTGGGAGAAGTTAGACTGCAGGGATCTTATTTTTTTGGATGCAAATTCTTTTCTCTGATCTCTGCTTCTACCATGTCCAGCACAGCAGGGTCTCAGTCTCTGCCCAAGGCTTTGCAATACTGCTACAGCATCAGCAAAAGTAATAAAGAAGAGGGTGGACTCCCTGGTAGAATACCATGAAGCAAACCGCTGACATGCTGTTGACAGTGTCCACAGCAAGAGCACAAAGACTTTTTTTTTCAGCTAAGAGGAACCTACCTATACTAGGGCTGAATGATGGAGCAGAGTGGCAGAGGATCTCTCTTCGGAGCCCTCGGTTGAGGGGCCGTCATTAGAGGACAAAAAAGGGAGTGGAAAGGGTCATGGGGCGGTTGGGACTTGTTGGGACCTGCTAGCCCACGGCTGACCTGCCTTCCGAGGGAGGAGGGATGGGAAGGAGCAGCAGCGTGAGCAGTTAGTGCAGGAGGCAGCAGGTGGGGAATTTGGGTCAGCACTTTTGTGTCCGCAGGAGATGCTCCCCAAGTTAGGTTTCCTCCCCCAGGTCAGGTTTCCTCCCCAGATTATGCACCGTGTCCAGGCTTTGTCCCTCCCGGGAGTTTTCTTGTGCCATGTAGGAGGCGCTTGGGTAAAATGGGCCTCCTATGTAGCTAAGATCTATGAAAAGCTGCTCTCATTTGACTCCATTCCATTGGGAATACAGCACACTTCTTGGATGTGAGTAAATATTGGCCTTGAATGAAGTCGCTGATAATGGGAGATAAGTTATCAACAGCTGTTTAACCTAATATTACTTCCATACAAGATAACACCGAGCTTTTGCAAGAGGTTAATAACTAGATGCAGAATCCATCACTGCATACAAAGACACCTGACAAACTGCAGCCTTAAGTTTTCCCCTGGAGCTTTATTACAGTTGAAGGAGCATGCAGCAGGGAAACGTGCTGGTGGGTCGGGCCCGGCTCCGGCAGCAGCCGAAGGCGAACACTGTTGAGCACACGGCTCTGTGCAGCGACCAGGAGGACAAGCGTGTTTCCCTGCAGGTCTAGCTCCTCCAGATCAGAGGGGCTGGGATGGCATCATTATATGGTTCTATCAGCAGAGCTTTCGCTGCTGCTAATCAGGCTTGAATCCCTGGGCTGGGCAATTGCCTGCATTGCACATCCGAGCTCAGTGAGCACGGAGCAAAGAGTGAAGGAAGGTAGGTTATACCTGGCATTAATACAGCTGTTTGGGAGGCAGTGTCGAAACACAAAGTGTGCACGAGTTGCAGATCATAGGATTCCCACGAAAGGGAATGCAGCTGATCCTATCCAAGAGTTTAGCCCACAGTTATGAGTATATTTTCCACATTGCCTTAGATGGCTACTGGTCTCTGGTATGTCTGTTACAGCCTGCTCTTGCACCTGTAATTCCACAGGGTTTTTAGAAAGAAGAGGTTGGCAAGGGCCAGAAGCACTCAGGGAGATTGGAAAGGCTCTGCTAGCGAGAAGCGCTTGGCTCTGCGGCCAGCTGCACACACCAGACTTCTCCACAGAAAGGCTTCTCCCCCGGCATTACCCAAGGCGTAGAGCAGAGGAGATGTCTCCAGCCACCTCCCCACTGCCACGATGTAGGACTACACCGGCTAGTTTAATTACATTCCTCTCACTTGATCCCGGCCATGGATGCTGTAGTCTTTCAGTGTTCAGCTTCACAAGTCAGAGCTGTCTGCTAAGGGAAGGGCTGGGGTGGGATGTGGGGAGAGCGGACCACCGCCTGGCCTCCTCTGTCTGCGGCAGCCACAGGGCTTCTCTGTGCTTTCCCTGAGCGTCAGGCAGACACGAGGTCACCGGTGTTAATGCCCGGCTGGGACGTGCCTTGGATGTCTCCAAAGACACTGATCAGCTCTACCGAGCCCTCGGTGGAGGCTCCTGGCTCCCAGCCCCTGCTTTATCCAGCAGACCACACTGCTGCTTAACAAAGCTGGCTGCAGATGCTAGGACGGCAGCTGCAGTCCTATTGATCCCTGTGGGGATGATGAGCCCAAATGAAGACCCTGGGGAAATCAGCACAGAATATAAAAATCTGGCTGCAAAGCAGAGGCTTGCACTGTGACAGCTCTGCAGATAAACCCGTGTGAGAGCCCAGCTGTGCAGAGCATCCACAGAGAGCCTGCTCTGAACGTGGGTTTGGTGCTCAAGATACATAAGGCAATCTTCATCCCTTCCCACAAGCCCATCACACCTTTCCCTTCTCCCAGAGGAAGCATCTGGAAGCAGATCCAGGTCCCCAGGTCTTTGGTTTCCCTGGGGCTAAGTGGTTCTTCCTCAGGCTGTGAGGCTGGAGGGAGCAAAGAGACAAGCAACTTGGAAACACGCTCTCTCCAAACATCCCACAGTCTCAGGGCTGGGAGGGTCAGAGAAACACTGGCCCCCAAAGTGAAAGAAGTCTCTCCATTTCCTACCGGGGCAACAGCTGCTGCACAAGTAGCTGGGGACATGTGCCCTTTGCAGGCCATGCTGCATTCCTGGCATTTAAATCTTGCCTAATGAAATAGCTGGCGACAGGGGCTGTGTGCGCCCAAAGGCACTTTGGCCTTGCTCAGGTGGGTGGTAGAAAGCTGCTGCACTCCCCAGCTTGTTAGGAGCTCTGGGGAGTTGCTTTCGGGCTAGCCCCGTTACATAGTTTATAGCATTACCTGCTTAGGCAAGCACATGTCTGGGGTCTTGCTAGTAACTCCAGTTAAGAAAGCTGCTATTATTAATCCTTGTATGTGGCTGCTTTTTCTTAACCTAAGCATTTCAGCTGAACTTTTCCTGCCTGTGCTGTTTGCAAACTGCACAGTGTGCGAGCGTGCGTTCGCCCTTCCCATACACCAGATCGAGCAAGACAGCAAACAAATGGCAGGTCCCTGGTTGTCCTTCGCAATTAGCAGATAGCTCAGGCTGCCGGCTGCTGCTGCCCTGGGATGGCTTTTCTGTTCCCTGCGGGTTCATTTCTACAACAGCAGCAGAGCCGGGCGATTTAGGTTAGCTTTTCTATAGCCACCCCTTGCCCTTGCACGTCATTTACATTGTGAGGTTGAAGTGTAGTCTGATAGAAACTTTATTATTAAAGATCCTGAGTTCTTGCGTTATTAAAGTTAGGACAGCCTGGGTTGACCTCTGTGGACTTGTATGCCTGCATTTAAAAAGCACAAGAAATTCCTGTAGATCTACTGGCAGCACATAAGCAATTTCCTTGTGCTAAGGCTGGGCAAGTTCTGCATCCAAGCAACTGCTCCCTGCTGCGGACTGTAACCTTGCGATTCTCTTCCAGAGCTGGATTTTAAGCTTCTGCTATAGTTTACCTCTGCGAGCAAGATCCTGGCTGGCAACACCTTCCCTGGTTTTCTGCATTTCCAGGAAAACCTGCTGCATAGCGGTTCTGCTGATCATCACCTCCCCTTGCCCCACACAGGCTGCCTGCCTGCACTTCGGCTTCCCAATCTGTTGGTTCCGCACACCAGTGGTGCTAATGAAGCTTTCATTGCTGCTACACGTCCTTTTCCTGGGCAGCTTCCACAAAATTAATTTACCTGTGGAGCCACTGGCTCCTAGTTTAAAGCTTTCTTTTAATCCCTTTGCAAAATACCCAGCTTCGGGGTTGCTCTTGTTTGAATTCCCTTCGTGTATCTTAAATTTTGGTGAGCACGACTGCTGATTTCCAGTGTTTGGCACAGCAGCGAGCCACCTAGGGCTCCCCGGGAAGGGGAGCCGCTTCCTTCCGTGCCTCCCCATCCCTTCTGCAGTTATAGGAATATCATCACTGGTTTATTCAGTTCTTATTTCCCTGATAGAAATCAATCTCTTGTTTTCTTTGGTTTCTTCTTCGATTTCATAGCTTTTCTGATCTTCCCATGTTTTCGGCAGCTACACAACTCGTCCCACCTATAGCCAGCACAATTTTTTGCCTCACGTAACATCATGTGCCCTTAGACTTCAGGCCGTGCTTGTGCCTCCCTGGCTCGGGGTGGAGGTCATGGTGGGGCTTAATCACCTCTTAATTAATTCTGCCCTCCTGTGTAACCAGGCTTTGCAGTGAAGCCTCACTGTCCCACTTGGATCTTGCCTCAAATTTATGGGAAGAGAGAAGCATTGCTTTGAACTCCCTCTTTGCACCCAAGCCTAGCAGGGGCAAATGTAGAGGAAATTTATTAGTTGCAAAAGAACTTTGCAAAGTTGTGCTGTGCTCGATTTCTTTGGCAAAGGCAAAATAAAACCATCTAGGGAAGAGGGAAAAAAGAGTAGAGAAAAATGCAGCAGACATCACAGGAGAAAATGCTGAAGGCGACAACTGACACCCTGAATGTGAATTTGGGGGGAATTTATAAACCTGAAGTCAAATAATCATAGAGCTCAGGTAGTTTAGGTCACGTTATTGGGACTCATTGCTCTTCATTAACCTTCCAGCCACCTGAGTTCAGGTGTCAGCTCAACATCAAGCCGCAGCAGATCAAAACTTTCTCCGTCTGAAAAATTGCTGGAAAATTGGGTTTTCAAGTGATGGAATGTGATTTTGTGAGGCACCTGCCATCCTCAATACTGTTAAATCATCCAAGATCAAAAATCTGAAAACGGATATTTGGGCCTGGCAGCCAGTACAGGGCTCCAGCCGAGAAGAGCTGAGAAAATGCTGTTGCATTTATTTGTAAGTGAGGTGTCTGTATTTTTCCCCATGTGCTACGGGACCTTTCTTCCCCCCACCTCCCCAGAGAGGTGGGGCAGGATCCAGGCACTGTCTTGACTGGAAAGCAAGACAGAAAGCAACTTTGATTATTTCCACAGTGAATAACCTTGTTTTTCAGCTGTCTCTGCTGGGGATGCTCTCCCACGGCTTGGCAGCACAGAAATGTGCAGGGACAGAGTAAGAAAGACACCATCAAGCTGGGAAGGATAGCCAGCTCAAGCAGCTCTGGGATTAGGGAAGTCCATCGTGGCTGTTTATTTGGTTGGGAGAAAAAGTGGAAGCAGGTCTGGAGACTGAAAGAGGCTTTCCCAGAATAACTACGATTTACCAGGGGCTCAGAGAGACACACCATGCAAACCCTGAGTCTGCTGTTATGTATCTGCCTTGCCCCCCTGGAATATAGGAATTACTGCTGGAATGACAGAGGTACCAGATGAAAACTGCCGAGCGAGACGTTACTTATGGTGGATGCCGTGTGAGAATTGCCTGTCTTGGAAGATGCGGTGGAAGCCCAGGTGAGCAGCTGGCTGCAGGCAACGTGACTTGAGTTTGGATCAGCGGCACGTGCTGATGCCACCAAGGCACCCCCGATCAAGGGCTTTCGGTTCCATGGTGGCATCCTACAAAATTTGTAGCCATTGTACAGCCCAGGGTGGCTGACCACACTTTTGCATTACATTCACAGCAGAGCGACCTGCTCAGATCGAGTCGTAGCCAAAACGTATGCAGTCAGGCGTGCAATGTTCTTGTAGACATCCCAGAAGCTTGGTGGGACCCTGTCACTGAATGCTTGCCCGACGTATGCAGCGGAGGGACTTAAGGGTCCCTCCTAAAACTTGGAGCCTGGTGGTGTGCCGCTGCTCGGTGCTGAACGGGGCGAGCTCTGCCTCTTTCCTGCGGCATCAGGGTCCATTAGTGGTTGTTGCTGTAAAGATCGACCCTGCAGTGGCATCAGCAAATACAAATGCGAAGTCCCACCAGTAGGTTCTACTGGTCTTCTGCACCACGTTATCTGGTTTAATATAAAGTGTCTGCAAGCCGTCGCTGGGCATGAATTCATTGTCAGCCAGGTGTCAAGCTTAATTGGGTTGTCCTGTAAAATATCTTGCATATAAGTAAATCAAAAAGAGTGGGGCCCATAAAAGGGCCAGCATGTGGCACATTCATGTTATTTATAGGCTCCTCTGTGGTGCTCATCACCGTGGCAGCTATGAAGGTCGATGCTGACACCTGTAAGGAAATGCCACATGTTTTAAAAAAGCCACGTGTATGAAATAAAGCAGGGCTTACACATTCCGGTGGAGCTGGAAGGCAAGGGTGCCGTTTCCTGCAGGGAACCCCCAGCCCCATGACAGCAGGGTTGGCTGGGGAAGGGGACGTGGCAGGCGATAGCGGGTCTGTGGGCTGAGGGCTTCTGGGGTTGTAGAGCCCACAGCCCTGGTGCCTGGGTGCTGCATCCTGCCATCTCCTTGGAAAAGTTGGGAATAAAACCTGACTCCTGTTCTCTGTGTCCTCTGCTCCGGGGCTGGCCCAAAGCTCCATCCTTCTTTCTTCCAGCCTGAGTTCATTCATCGCCAGTTCATCCTCATCTGCTCTTGTGACAGCACTGTCCTTTGGCTTAAATAGCTCTACTGCCTCGCCGGTGCTCAGGGCCCTGCGGCGTTTGGCAGCGCTGACCCTGCCTTGCCAGGCTGGAGAGCAGGGATCGGGCGGGATGTGCCCCCCGTGCCGTGCCGCGGCATGACGTGGCCCAGCGCGGTGGCTCGGCAACCCCAGCCAGGAGCACTCCGGAGCTGGCTGGGGCTGCCAACAGCCCGTGATGAAGTTGAGGCCAAAGGGGCCCAAAATACCCATGTGGAGGAGGCTGGAGATCCCTTCATCCAGTTTCTCCTCTTCAGGTTGAAGCCCTCGTTTACCAGCCTGTTTTTCATACCTTTCTGTTTAACTATACTGAAGCCAGTGCTGATTGCTCACTCCGAGCTTACTTTCTGCACTGACTTTTTTATAATGTTCTTTCTACTTAAAAAGCAAACAAAAGCAGCATCTCCTTGTGTCAGTTCTGTAATTGGCAGGTTAAAAGCCTGTTCCAGCCACATCCAAGCAGAATCAGTTTGAGCATCTGCGCCTTAGTCTCTCTGCCTGGAAAGCAGCCTCTTGCAAAACGATACCAGTCCCAGCAGTATCACCGTCTCCAGCAGCAGTGCTCCAAATCTCCTCCCAGGGAGACAAATAGCAAACCCTCAATGTGGTCCTTTTATTCCAAAACTACCTGGTCTCTCAGCTGGTGCCAATGATCCTAATTCCTCCATATACCTGGTCAGGCTCTTTCTCTCAGTGGATACATCTCCATCTTCTTGCTTGCATCAAGTTGTTTCTTTCCCTCAGGGTGTCACAGCTCAGCCGTGACCCTAGAAGCCCAGGACTTTTAAACCAGTCCTTTATGGATCTCCCTCTCCCCATGAGAAAACCTTTCTATAAACCCAAATATTCCTTCTCCTTAGCTAGCTGCGGCTTTTCCATCTTTTGTCAGGAGTTTTTACTGCAAGGACTAGTGGAGGTCTCTTGAAGAGGGCTGTTTCTCAGCACCTTCCCTGGTGCGCGCAGTGCCTTTATCATCCTTGCTCCTCTGCAGCAGAAATCAAACCGTGCCCATTTTCCTCTCCGGTGGGGATAAGCAGGTACTTCTTCCCCTTGTTTTCGTGTCTCCTCTCCTCACCATCTGTGGGCAGCCTTAGTTCCCTGGCTCCTGTTGGTGATGAACCTTTTGTTTCCATGAAATAAATGCCATATCCCCACGACAGCCACCTGCGGGCTTGGGCAACTGCTCCCAGCCCTGCACCTGAGCCGCAGCAAGGACACGTTCCTCACTGTGTCAGGAAAGCTCCAGGGGACATAAAAGTCATTATTAAAATCACTATTTCTGCCTGTTGATGGTGATCATATTTCTATTCTTGCAGGAGCATGGGGGTTCACACATGTATGTTTGTAAGCGTTCAGTTTATACTTTCTTAGTAACAGTAAAGTGCCTTTGCCAAGGCATTTGGTTAAAGAGTTGAAGTAAATAAACAACTGGGAATTTTTTCTGGGGAAAGGGAAGTCAGTGCTCCTCTCGCTTTTACTGCCCTGTGCCCTACTGCTAGTCCCATGGACACAATGGGTCCTGCTCTTAGAAATGAGTCCATGTGGGTAATGAATGTTAGGCAGTTGGTGCAATGCTTTCTCTGGCTCCTACAACTCCATTCAAGAGCTCTTCTTGCAGAGCAAATACATTGGGACTCTTTTTGCTCTAAGACTTATATGCTTATTAAGCTTTCTACAGCAGAAAAATATTGCAAGGCAATTCAGCTTGCTAGCTAGGTCATGAATCCATGTATATGTTATGAATGGCAACGATATGCATGTGCCCTGGGCTTTACCCAATCATATCAAGCAGTAACACAAGTCAGGATGAAAATAAATCTTAATACCAACTGCCCTACATGAAACAAATACTTATTTTACATAAAACCAAATTTTAGAATGTCAAGACTGTAGCCGATCCACTTTGTCTCACCATGACTTAGCATAATGACATACATATAGAAATGCATATAGATATAGAAATAGATATATTTGTAAACACAGTCTTTCTTTTCCCCATTTCTTTTGCTGAATGTAAGTGCCCCAAGAGCCAGCACTTGCTCTCTTGGTGAGGAATCTCTCTGCATGCTAGCAATCCTTCTCTCCCTTCCCTGGGCACAGGGAAGGCAGCGCGGGCGCCCAGCCCTGCTGTGTTAACACACAGTTAGCGTTATTTCTTTGGGCAGCAGCAGCTGGGAAATGGCAAAGCATGGCTTTAACACCAACTTCCAGCGTCGCTGGGATCAATGTGCCACCCTGGGTAAAACGAAACGCTGACAGGCATCAGGCCCTGGAGATGCTGGCAGGGGATGCTGCCTGCAGCCCTGCCTCCCTGGCCTGCCGCAGCTGGCCCCCGCTGTAGCCATCTCAGCTCAGGCAAAACAGCAGCCTCAAAATGCGCTACAGCATGGGATTAAATGGTTTGCATGCCCTTTGCCTGATACCCACGGAGAGCATTAGGGGGAATGCCAGAGGTTTCCAGGGAATGCCCCGAGGGAGTCAGGATGTGCTCAGGTTTTCAAGTGCTCTGGAAAAAGTAGCAGAGAGCTTTGCTTTTCAGCAAAAAAAAAAAAAAAGTACTTTTCAGCATTATGCTTTCCTGTACTAAGTGCCTGAGTTCACTTATGCAGCTGTGTTAACTTTCACTTCACCTTTCAGTGGTGTTTCCTTCCCCTGTACAGTTTTTCCTATTCACAGCCCAGCACAGCCTCCTCCATCAGGGGCTGGGGACCCGTATGGCTGCATTAAGAGCCCTGCAATCCTCACGCCTGGGATGCCGGCAGGCTGTCGTGTGGCTGCAGGAGGTTTTTGGCTTCCTTGGAAGCCAGCACGAAGAGTCTAGCGCTGGTGGCTGGAGAACAAAGCTCTACGCATGAGCCAAGCGAGTCTTGCAGGCTCAGGAGCCAGAAAGCAAAGTGAAAGGCATGGCTTCGGATTCCTTTTTAAGGTGTTGCCGTGATCGTGAAGCCACTCATGAAAAATCTGTCGTGGGAGGCCCAGATGCTTGGGGCTGGCTCCCGGTGCTCGTGTGAGGCCAGGCATCGCGGTGTGGAGCAGCTCTGGAGAAGCAAATGTCCATACAAACGCGTAGGGGTGTGCGGACCCCCAGCAGCTGCGGGGAAGGGGCTGTGCTGGGCTGCTGCTCCCCCGGTGAGTGGGGTAAGGTCTGCCAGAGCCACTCCAAAAGGCACAGAGAGGTGCTGCCGCCCTGGGAAGGTGGAGTCCTACCTCTCTGCTGGGGGAGCAGAGCAGTACAGGAGATGAAATGACCTGCTGCTCGCTGCATACTAAAAGAAAATGGTGTTTCTTGGCAGCGCTACAGATCTGACATCTTGATCCATTGAAACGCTCTCAAAATAGAAATCAGGGGGGAAGCGATCAAAGCCCCGGTGCGGGGAGAGGTTCTTCTCCTCCCTGCTGGCCTCTCCCGGGGGGGGCGAACCCTGGTGCCCCGCAGCGGGGAGGGTCTGCACCGGGGCACCCACCGCAGCGTCAGTTTGTGGGGAGGTTTGACTGCGCGATGCATCGCTGAGCCCATCGCTTCTGGCTCAGCCTGAGCAGGTCTGGAAGGAGAATTGTGATTTAAAGATGTCAGAATCAGGAAATCCATCATGTCCCTCGCTAATCTGCCACTGTGATTAATTACCCTCACCATTAACTGTCCATTACAAATATACACCTTATTTCCAACCGAAATTAGTCCCTCGGCATGGCTGCGCCACGCGATGACGCGTGGAGGAGCATGCAGGGGCTGAGCGGGAGTGGGGCTGCCGGCACAGGCACCCATGGCCACGTGTGCGTGGCCGCTGCCAGCACCCACGGGCCAGGGGCAATGGGGAGGGAGTCCCCGTGACGGCCACCCCCAGAGTGGCTCTGCGAGGGGGATGGGACCCCTGCCGAAGGGCTCGGGGACACTGCAG